>CM060244.1:18464489-18909140 GCA_030555515.1 Acutogordius australiensis
AAAGAGTAAATATAAAATGTTTGCTATTACATAAACGTGCCCAAGGGCGGCCGTAAAGATTCGATCTTCTAAATCTAATAACATATCACGAAATTCATGGACTGGAGAAATTTGCTCTATAGGTAAACTGGTCAATCCGGTATTCAGTTCTTTTGCATTGCCAAAGGACTGTATAAATTGGTTTCCTTTTTCAACACACAATTTATAGATGTCATATCGTTCCTCGAGGCTGGCTTTAAGCGCCTTTTCGCGAAAGCCGCGTTTATTTAGGCATTTATCAACGAATCGTTTGAAAGCGCGTACATTCATCGCGATAGTCCATATGGGTCGTTTATTTTCGAGACTATTTAAGAATACCGTTTGATAGGTAGCGATACGCTGATTAATGACCGTAGCTGAATGAACGGGACACGTGGGTTTGGAAGCGGTACAGAGTAATCGTTCAATTCTAATTTCCTCGGGCGACTTTGTAGCAATCGCGGTCCGCTCGGGCTCGGCGCTGGTGGCGTCTTTTTCGTCGGTAACCAAGAGGTTGACCATGTCTTTGAGGAGCGTCTTAACCGCTCTGTATTCCTTTTTGTGCTCGAGTACGTAGCAATTGTCAAACTCAAGTTCATCGCTATCAGTATTCTCGTCACTTTCGCTAGCAGAACTTTGTCCGCAAGGATAATTGAGTGTTTTTTGATATATCGGTGTGGGAACGGTAGACAAACAGTCACCGGGGTCTAGCTCAAAGTCTTCGATTAACATGGCCGGTAGGTCTTGGAGTGCCCAATACCGCCGAAAACTACGATCCTTCCCGAGCGCAAATATAGCTCCCCTTGATTGGTGAATGTGTATTTGGGTGAGAACTTGTTCCTTGTTCAATTTTTTAATTGGGGCGAGAGGCGTTGTTTGAGGGACCGAGTTTAATTCCGTAGGTTCCGCTTTGACGTCTAAACTACTAACTTCGGTATTTACAGTTAATTCTTTCTCTGGTTTGATCATCGTGAGTTTTGGTTCATTTATCGATGTCGACGTATTGGTAGCTATTTGGTCGATCGTATTGGCGACTAATTGCAAAGACACGGCATTATCTGGATCTTTTTGGCTGTAATTGTGAGATCGCAAATCGTTACGGAGCAGTCGAACTTTTTCCAAATTCTCTTCAATGTACTCTCTTAAGGTGACAAAGGTTAAAAGCTGATTTATGAGCGTAACGAGGATTTTGCTTTTGAGATCTGAAGGTATGAGGTAAAAATTTAAAATATAAAAACAAACTAAATATGAGGTAAATTCCTCTGAAATTAATATGTTCCATCGAAGTTAAAATAAATATAAACGGTCAAAAAACGTCAAATTACAGTTATAATTAAGAATAGAACAGTTTTACCTACTAATCTGAAAGTTGAAATTATAAATTAAATTTGAATTTTTGGTAGTTTAAAAAAGCAAAGTTCAGAAGGTATCAAAACCTGGTGATAACTCGTAAACAGCCTTTGTTTCCAATTGGTGAATAAGGTTAGGTTCCATCATCTTCAACTCTAACCCCGGGTCGTCTTTCGGAGTATAACCTCCTCTTTGCTGGTATCTATTATAAAACACCAGTTATTAGGAAGTTAAAAACATAAAAAGGGTAAATATAATTAACTAATAATATAATGGGTAGAGACAATATTAATTAACATAAACATGTATATAACATATAAAAAGAATAAAAAAAATATAGTCAAAAATGCCAAATAATATGATAAAGCTTAAACATATTAAAAACACTTATAAGTTCTTCCCAAACCTGTGCAACGCATTTTTATGATGTCCTAGTCCGCCGGCGGAAAGTAAATGAAGCCTCAAAATTTCAGTTATAGTGTATTGGGTCGGTGAATTATCCAAATGATTAAGTTCCTTCAGGGTAAGCCCGTAAAGGGTATTAGCGAGGGCAGAATTGATAGTGGCTTCTCGTATAAGTGGGTGTTGATTTCTTAATTCATCTGTTTTGCGTTTGAAAATATAATCGAATGTTAAAAGACAAAAATATCTATGATGATTATACTATAAACTGTCTAAACGTTTTTGATTTAGTCTTAATTACGTCTAAGTCAAGTTTAAAACAAAATAACGTTTGGTAAGGACAGAAATAAGTAAAATTATATATATATTTATTTAAGCTCGGCTAAGTTCAAAATCAAATTTCAAAACAACAAAAAAAATGTTTTTCTGCCAAATAAATAAATTTAAATCTAGACTATAACATGACTTTAAATGAAGCCTTTATTTAATATTCCGACTTTTATTTAATTATTTTTTTAATTTTAAAGTTGGGATTAGCGTGGGATAAACCCCATAAATAATTTTAAAAATTGTAAAAATTCCGCACATAAAATATAATTTATAGAATATATCTAATTAGCGGACCCATTAATTCGTCAGAGCAGTCCTCAAATTCGTTGGGGTATTCCTCCTGACTTTGCAGGTGAAAAATGGAGACTAATAAGAAATTGAGGATTTCCGTTAACGGGCCAATAGGTTCATCCGACAAAAGAGCTTTTTGAACAAAGTCTATATAAATTATTGAAATAAGTTTAAGCATGCGTGATATACTAAGAGTAAAATTTACTTTTAAAGAATTTAGAAAACAATCAATGTACAATCTATAAATTCTATAACTAAGCTTATGATTCATATCTATTTTGTTAGAATTAGTTGGAATACAAATATAATAAATGCACAGAATTTTATTAACGTAGCTTAAGTCAATAATTTTAATGTTTTTCGGCTACGAAACAACCATTCACCACTAGGAAAATCCTTAAACTAATAAAAAATGATTTATATAAGTTCCAAAGCGAAAAAGCAATAAATTAAAAATAAAATTTACCCGAAATAATTTTACAAAGTTTTAATTAATAATTTTATTTAACTCTAACTTATTTAATCTTTTTTAATTATTAATTGTATGCTGGATAAATAATTTTGGTTGGACTATAACTAAATTCAGATAATTTTTTGATTAACTTTTCCGTCCCTGTTTTATATAAGCTTGACAGATAAGCAAATTAAACATCTAGTGAAAAAATTATTCTTAGTTAAAATAATAATGTTTTAATTTTGGATCTGAATTCAAACCTTTTTTGATGTCTAAGATAGAGTTATTTAGGGTCAATTTAGATATAAAATTTTTGATGTAATATGAAAAATTAAAAAGCAAAGCTAATAAAAAAGATATGAATCAACAATAATTTAATATAGAGCGTTAAAATATATATTACTTTTCACATAAAATTTGCTACCCCAAAATAATGAAAATAAAATTAAAATTCAAAAAACTTTTCTTAACTGTTTTAGGAGAGGGAAATCAAATATCGGTATTACATTTTTTCCCCAAGACCCAATTTAAAAAAAAGTGAGAATATATACTAATAAGAACTAGAATGAGATTTGGTATGGCAAATTATTTTTCCAAAATATTCTCTCATCATGTCTGCTCTACAGTGTCGTTATTTTAAATATACCAAAAGTGAGCACGCCACCCTCACAGCTAAAAGTTTCCTCGGTGGCTCCCAGGAGATCAGCAAACGATTGCAAAAATTCGTAAGTTATTAGGATATTGGAAAAGGATTCGCCCGTCAGCTCAGTTGATATAGGTTTGCTCAGATGGGTAGGGAAAGGTCGCAGATCGTCACACAGCAAATCATCACGCGATTTTTGCCAATTTTTTAAATATTCGGCCTTTTGCTTCATTTCTTCACGTTTCTGGAAAAGAAAATTTTAAAATTGTTATAAAAATTTATCATTCGAAAAAACTGTTAATAATAAATATTAAAGTATATTAAATTAGACAATATTTTTATTTTAATTTTACAATTAATTTTTATTGTTATTTCCATTATTAATATGTTTGATTTAAATTTTAATGTTCAACTTAATAAAATAGTAAAAAAAAAGAGGTAATTAAAAAGAAAAATAAGGATCAATATCAAACTTACATGTTTCTTAAATAATTGAAAAATTATATTTTATTTATAATTAAAAAGATTAATTTTTTTCTAATATTTTTATTAGATGTCCTTAAAAGGTGCATAAGTTTAATAATGGGTTTGGGGCACTAGCGATATAAAAAAAATTTAATTATAGATTTAAATTAAATTGTCTTAATAAAATAACTTATTGAAATAATGCTAATTGTACAGGTCAACAAAAATAAAAATTATACCTGTGTTATGTACAACCAATAAAAATTCAAAATTATGCATAAATATAGGAAAGGTTGAAAAATAATTTTATTTATTAAGGTTTAAAAAATACAAAAAAAGAAATTTAATATAGGTACAAAATAAACAATAATACAAACTTTACCATTTTTTTAAAAGGCCTGTATCAATTACTTTATATTTTATTGGTGACCAAACAATAATCAAATGGACCAAAATTTAGGTAATTATTAGTAACACAGGTCAACATATCAATGATACAAAAAATAAGTTTATGAAAAGAATACATCCCCATGATGCTTGTCTCATATATATATTTCGTTTTTCTTAGTTTCTTCCGACCTTGGCTCATTACATCCGTCCATATCGAAAAATGGCCTATTTTGACAAAATTAACAGATTGAGAATATCCTAAAAGAAAAAATTTAAAAATCTTTTTTTCATATAAAATCCTTATAACTTATATTTATCATATCAAATAAGGAGAAATAAATTTTTTCAGTATACCAAGCTCTTACATCAGCATTTAAATAATACAAAATTTTGCGTCTAAACTTAAATACGAAACAATATATTATCGGTTTTTAATAAAAATATTATATAAGGTTTGAATTTATCAGTTTAACTGTTGCGAATATGCAAATTTCAATATTTTTTTTTTTTACTTTTTTTTTTAAATTTTAAATAAAAACGGTAAACGGATTTTAAAATCCCTAAGACAGGTTTGATCTCCAATAGCTCTCAAAATTTGTTGACCTTTAGCTTTTACACTCTTACATGACCATTGCTATACTCCACTCAGGCTCAATCCGAAAAGATACGATCTGCCGTAATATTTTTCTTCTAAATAGGGTGTGTTTGAGCCAGATCTGGCACTTTCATTTCTGGACGAGAAAAAACTAAAGTCAAAGGCTACGGACGGTTCTTCTTGAAATGGCACGTTGCCGGCACTCCCCAATGAAAGGGAGCCACCGCCATATTTTTCGCCAGAGCCTCTGGTTATTAGTGGAAAGCCGGCGACACCTTAAAGAAACACTGATCATTATTTCGATCACCTCTCTATTAGTGATATCTTTACCGCCTCCCCCCGGCTAACAATGACGGCTTAATCAGCGTTCCACTGCCAAATGCAAGCATGACTTCTCACATTGGACCCCGTTCGTCCGTAAATTCGCTAAAAGTTCAAGCCAAAGTTATGGACCGAATTAGCAGCAATAATATGGAGCATTACACATTCACAAGTTTTAAAGCTAACAACATCCTTTCGCCAATGGACGTTCCTGAGTGGGTGGAGGAAATGTGGAACTGAGGACGGAAAGACTTTTCGGCAGTCTCCAGACTACCAGTGGCCTTTCTATAGTCTCTAGAGATTTCATAAAATATAACTTTGTTCTTATATTAGAATATCAAATCTAAGTGCTTCAACGCACGCTTATAAAAGTAACTTAAAATCTGCTTTTTTCTCTCATAAGTCCATTCAGCCCTTCAATTGGTTCATATGCAGGGTTTTGTTACACAAATATAAGGTTTCAATGACGGGCCTGTACCCCCTATGTCACCATTGTCAACCAAGCATGCAGGCATAGTGTCATTAAGAGTCATTATAATGTCTACATGAACAATATTTTGATATATGGCTCTAACGCGGTGGACGTTAAGTAAGGCACTCTCTTCGCCTGGGGTATACTCTAAAAAATGGGGCCTGATTGTTAATTAGGAAAATTTAATCAAACTCCCACTCAATTAATCTATCATGGTATAACACTAAACCTAATACAAGACTTCCTGCCTTTCGATTCGCTAGGATAAGGATCTTGCCTGCTTCATGACCTCATTGATTACCAATCTTTGGCAATGCAAATTTTAAATCCCCTCAACTATTACTTACAATCAATACCCTCTCCAGGTTGGCCATCCCCACCTACAAGGCCTTAGCCAACGACCTGCAAGCCTCTCGTTAGAAATGATGTGACTCGATTTTATCAAAACCACTAAACTTGAACCGGTTATTCCATTTTCAACCCCCCCCCCCCCCCCCCCGCACCCCGTGGAGCCCGACTACATGGGAGGTGTTGTAATTGGTAGAAAATTTCTATCCTTAATTTCGAATTGATGTTTCAGCTCCTAAAGGTCACGGTGTCAATCGAGTCAAATTTAACTCACAAGGAATGTCTTGTAGCAATTACTGATCTTTCCCTCTTTAAATACATCCACTCTAGCACCAGCACTTTGTTTCCCAATCCGGGTGCGTTGAGGAAAGGAGGCTCAAGATCAGCGGCATTGGAGAAAATAATCATCAAACTTTTCACTTGTGGGTACGGTATGATTACTTTAGCGCAACGAGCTTTAATATCCTATGGGTAATGTACGTAAAGATCCCAGCGGATCCATCTAAATGAGAGACACTCACACCTCGTCACATTAACAATACATTCCATAACCTCACCAAAACCAGACATAACTGGACCTCGATTCATCATTTCAATTTTGGTCTAATACATCGAGCAGGCTGCAAGGGGCAGCTGACTGTATGGAACATTTTCGTTTTCGTCAAATCAATCGGAAAATAGTCAGGAAAATGTCAGTACCACATTTCATTCTCCTCATGATTGCGGGATACCCATATGACTATATAGATGCGAGCGTTCCACCATAATGTCATTTGACTTTCTACATTTAAAATCCCTGTTTCATTGAATATTACACATTTTATTATTTATCTGATTTTTCCAATAAAAAAACAAAATTAATTCCAAAAAATGGGAGGCAAGAAATATGGGCTAGTCAACTCTTAGCGATGAACCTAGTCTAAAAGCTGTCTGGCACTGATTCAATTGTAAACACTTCTCAGTTGACCAAATGCAAATTATATGCTGAGGCAGATGCAGAGAGAATTAATGCATAAACATCAAAAGTTGACAATTCTACCTATAAAGGTGATACTGATTAATTAGTAAACCTCCCAAGCTTTCCCAAATTATGTAATTCTACCAGTCACTCCCACTTGATAATAAGCATTTAAATTACACTTGGTCATTTTGAATCTACACTCATAAGCACCCTCTTGGAAATTTGTAGAGCAGCACCAACGCTTTGATGATAACCATCATTATAGAAATCTCAACTCTTAATGTGGGGCTGAAATATTAATGATTAAAAAAGAGAAGAGACATTAATCTTTCTTATCCTTAAGGTCAGCTATTTGTTAGCTGTAATTAAAACATATGAATATCAATAATACTAATACATATATATAACAACAAGTGCACACAGCTAATAGATAGTCCAAAAAGTATTTATATATAATAACCTGTTCTCGTTCAATTTTTCTTTGCTCAATTTCTATTGCCTTTTGTTTTTCAGTATCAAATGTAGTTTTCTCATAACTATGTTCATCATTAATTTTTGGCTTAATAGCTGAAAAATTAATAGTAATTAAATTACTTGATGTCCCTGACTCTAAAGTTGTCTTAACATGTCCAAATTCAGGCATAACATCAGTAAATATATCAGAATAATTCACTTTCCCCAAGGCATATTTTTGATAAAATTCAGGCTAAAAAAATTATAAAAAAATAAGGTTACCCTAACAATTCTGTATTTATTATCCAAAACTGTGTGTTGTTTTAAAAACAATTTATTTTTTACTCTGGTAAATATGCCCTTCTGTCTGCACAAATTTTTACCTTTTACTGTGAATGTTTTAGGGCTAGAATTATTCAGCTCTTTTACAATATATTTATAAAGGTCAGCTATGTATGTTTTTGAATCTAATTGTTCCCTAAAGAAAGTTTAGCATATTAAAAATTACTTTGTAAGTCCTCTTTGAGCTTTAATTAATTCTTCTTCAGATGGAGAAAGAACTTTGAGAACTTCACACAATCTCCTATTCATATTAGTATATAACCTAAATGTTTACTTTTGTCCAGTGGTCACATACACATCCTCTCCAACAAAATACCTATCCTTGGCAAATAAAAACACTTCATCACATAGATCATTTAAAGTAGCACATTTAGTTTGTGAAGCAACAAAAAGTATAGGAATCTGAAGTTTGTCTGGAAAGCTCTCAAGGCATTTTAAAGCTTTTTCTTCTGAATCCAAAGCCTCTTGATAGGTTAGACCAAAACGGCCAGACACTGAACATGTCCAAACAAGGCTATTGCAAACTATAATTCTTTCAAAAAATTCTCTAAATCATTCATTATAATATACTTTAATTACTCGTAATCCCTAAATATTTCTTTAGTAAGGGCGCAATAAAAGATTTCTTCGTCATCTCGGAGGTCTGAAGGTGGTTCCTTTTTGACAAAGGGTTGCTTTTTTAATAAAGGCATATATAAAATATGCTTTTGAGTTGTTAAGCAAGTACAAAAAATATAAAAAAAAATTAAAATGGTGTAAGCAAAAATAACAACGATTATTGATGTGTTAAAACTTATACACCATATTGAATTGGAAGTGAAGAGAGAAAAATATGTTATTTTATTTTAAAATAATTTGTAAACTTATCCCGCATCTTCGCACACCAGTTCGCAACAGCACGAGGTATCAAATGAATAGTATATAAAATAAGGCTAAAATTTATTTAAAACTATAGAAATGTGTATTGTATGTTTTGTTCAAACGTTATTATACATCCTACTAAATAATAGTTAACTTTGGGCGCTATGAAGTTTTTTCAATTTTTAAAAAAAATCATAAATTTTCTATAAACAATTGGTTAAATGAAAACTTTAAGCGTTTAGATCTTTTAAATAATACTCGGCAATAAAGATTTAGATATAATAAGCTTTTAAAATTAATAACTGACCAGGATATAACAAAATAATGTACAACACAATGGATACTAATGCAAACCCCCATTTTCAAATGCTTAGAAATCTAATGACTCTGAACGCGCCCTAAAACCCAATTTTTTTAACTCTTTAGGCTTTATAAATATTTCAAATTTTATTAAAACTAGATGCATATTGACCATAAGAATGTAAGGCTTAAATATATAGCGCACCTTAACTTATAGTCATACAGCTAAAAAAAAATTTTGTTTTTCTAGGTGACGAGCGTACAAATCAGAATCCATTAATTTAGAAAATTAATTTCTAATATTTACAAACTAAAAATAATGGATTGGGTTAGTAAACTAGACATAAAAAAATATTTAAAATGGATTAAGTGCAAACTAATCCGCGCAGATAGAAAAAACAAATATGTGTATTAGACAAACATATCAAAATTTTTAACCTTTATTCTAAAATATGTATTCCCTTGGGTAAGCAAAAAAATGTTACACAGTGCTTTGTGGGGAGCGTACTTCAATTACCTCCAGTCTGATTTAGTTAATATTTTAGATAGAGCTAATATTAATGTATTTTCGTTCTATATTTTTTTGTTTATTCAACAAAATACAGAAACAATTTGACAAAAATTAGATTTTTAATTTTATTTTAAATAAAAAATAAATATGGACGTGTTAAGACTTTATTGATATTAAATTTTTAAAAAACTTTAAAATCTTTCTAAAAAAAATATTGATGTTGGAAAATTTTTTAGTGCAAGAAATTTTCTAAGAGTCTTGTTGAAACCATTATCAGATATGTTTATATAGAATGCCATAAAATTTACATAGAATTCTTAACCCGCGAATTGCAGGGGGTAGTAAAAAAAGTTTGAAGAAAATCGGCGCATTTAAATTGCATTAAGGTGGCTAGTCTAAAAAAAATTCAAAATTATTTATTGGGCATATTATAAAACGGCTAAATCCCATTCACATTTTTAGATATTGGCCGTTAAAATTTATTTTATATTAAAATTATTGCAATTTAAACATTAGTTTTAACCGCAGCCAATGGTAGGGTGAGAAAATAAGGACAATGCTAGAGGGACCTCAATTATAAACCTCCATTACTTCAAGAGATTTAATAAGTACTTAGTTGAAAAAAAATACGTGCTCTTTAGCCCGCACTTTTAATATTTCAAATATCTTCAAATATAATATATATTATTGGCCAAAATTTTGTGACTTTATTCTTAGAGCACGTGCAAAGTGAGTTTTTATTTTCGTAAAATTTTAAAAAATATAAAAATTTTATTTTTTTTTCAAAATTTTTTTTTAAAAATTTCTATATTCCAGAAAAAGCATTTTAGGGCGCGTTAAGACACATTTCAAATTTTTGAAAAATTTGAAAAGTTTTAAAAATTTCAAATTTTTTGAAATTTTATTTTTTTTTTTTTTTTCAAAATTTTTTAAAAACATTTCTTTCGGGCGCGTTCAGACTCATTTCATTTTTTTGAAATATTTTTAAATTATTAAAAATTTCGAATTTTTTGAAATTTAATATTTTTTTCAAATTTTTTTTTAGAAATTTTATTTCAGAAAAACGATGTAAATGCTAATAACAAAAGTTGGCGACTTTTTGTAATAAAGCGTTCAATGTCACGAGGTCAAAATTTTAGAATTTATAAAAATTTTAAAAATTTTAAAAAATGCAATGAGTCTCTACGCGCACTTCAGAAAAAGTATTTAAATGCTAATAACAATTGGCACCAAGTCTGAACGCGCCCTTATGAAATCGCGGGCTAATAATAACCTATATTAGTCTATAATAAAAGAGCACGTTTTTCTTCAAAATAATAAAAAAAAGATCTAGCTCTAAAATTCTTGATTTAAAAGTCAAAATTTGGAATCCGTAATAGTACCATTTGCGTTACAAAAATCTTATTCTACCATTCGCGGATATGAACTAATATAGATTATTTATAAGGGCACGTGCAAAGTGAGTTTTTATTTTAGTAAAATTTTCAAAATTTTGAAAAAAAAAATTCTTAAAACCCAAATTTTTAAAAAGGATGCGGCTAATGCTTTTTTTCAAAATTGTAAAAAAAATATTTCTAAAATAAAAAAAATTTTAGCGGCTAATATTAAAAAATGTGAATTTAGGTTTTTTGGTCGTTTTAGGATATGCCTAACAAAATATTCAAAAAATTTAAAAATTTTTAATTTTTTAAATTTTTTTTCACACTAGCCCCCTCAATGTGACTCAAATGCGTGGAATTTTTTTTCGTCAAAATTTTCTTTTCTATTAGCCGCAGCCAAAGTTGCCAAATTTTATATATGCACATAAATAGCTTTTTCTGGAATAAATAATTTTGAAGAAAAATGAATTTTTAAAATTTTCAGAATTTTCAAAATTTTACGAAAAAAAACTTACTTTGCACGTGCCCTAATGTACATTGCTATTTTTATTTAACACAAAGTAGAAAAAATATGAAAAATTAAAATTTTTTATTTTTTTATATTACATCAAATAAATTATATCAATAAACTAAATATATCATATTTATTAAATAAATTGTGTTTTAAAATCTGGTAGAACATTTTAGGAAAAATTCATGAAAAAAAAATATTAGGGTGCGACAGACTCCGTTCGTTTTTTTAAAAAATTTTAAAATTTTTACCTTTTGACATAAATCGCTTTTTTACAAAAAGTCGCCAATTTTTGTTATTAGCATTTAAATAGTTTTTCTGAAATAAAAGTTATTAAAAAATTAAAAAAAAAATTTCAAAAAATTTGAAATTTTTAAAATTTTTCCAAAATTTGAAATGAGTCTGAACGCGCCCTTAAAAAATAAATTATTTTTGGCTATTATTCACCTTAAAAACTAGATACTTTATAAGGCCACGTGCAAGCAAAGTGAGTTTTTATTTTTGTAAAATTTTGAAAATTCGAAAATTATAAAATTTTATTTTTTTTTTAATTTTAAAAAATTTTTTTTTTTAGAAAATTTTAAGTGTGATGAACCTGTTAAAGTTTTATACCCTAGTTTACAATACATCATATACAAATTTTATAAAATTACTATTAAGATGCTCATGCAATTTTATTTTCTAAACTCATATTGAGATTCTCGGGTACCTTATCCAAGCACACAAATATTACGGGCCGATATTTATTAATTTGGGCTGGGCCAAACCGGACCTCTTATAAAAAAACATCGGGCCGGGTCGAGCTAAATATAAGAATTTATATTTCGGGCCGGGCCACACGTAGAAAATTTAAATGCGGGCATCTTAAATATACGGCCCGTTGAGAACACTAGTTGAGACTCATTTCATATAAAACTTAAAATACGAACGTATTTTTACAAAAAGTTGCCAATCTTTGTTATTAGCATTTAAATAGTTTTCCTGAAAGTAAGGTTTTAAACAAATTTTGAAAAAAAAAATTTAATTTCAAAAAATTCTAAATTTAAAAACAAAATTAAATGAGTCTTGAATGCGCCCAAATAAAAATTTGTTGAAATAAATTAAAGATAAATAGAAATTTTTTTTTACTCATTTTGAACGTGGCCTTAAAAAACATTAAACGAGCATTATTTCGCGTTTTCGAGTTGTGTAACATACAAATTAATGCCTCGCGGTGATAACAAATATAAATGGAAACAAACTTACAAGCCTCCCCCTTTAAGTATTTGCTTTAATTTTAAATATTTTATTTGCAAATAATCTAATTATGTAATGTATTAATAGGAAGAATTCAGTACGAGGAAAATAGCAACCGATCTAATGGAAATGATGTTAAAATGCAAATAAGATTTCAAAATGATAGACAGAGGTCAAAAAGATATCCCAGATCCCAAGTTTCTGAACAAACATGGTACAAAATAATGGTACCCCATGGTGCTAAAATAGGAAAAGCACAATTGCTTAATCTTTTGCAGCAGAGTATTGCCACACCAATGAATGCTGTTTATGTAAAAATGTTTATAAATAAAATAATTAGGTACACTTTCAAGCTAACACTCTTGTTTTTTGGGTAGAATTTTTTGAGGTGTACAGGCAGCTTACTAATTTATCTTACAAGCTAAAGTCTCCAGAGGGATTTAAAGTTTGTTTATTTTTTTTATTATTTATAGTTGAAAATTTTGGGAGTCAAAGATAAAGCCCCTAATCCACCTGAACTTGAAACATCTTATGCTGAAAAATTGAAAGATGCTATGAGTGGAAGATATAATATTACATTAAAGCAGCTTAATTTATCAGATTTTTCAAATGATATGAGTAATTTTTTATATTAAAAATATTATAGATCTTAAAAACCAATCAATTCACATGCCACTCTTTAGAATAAATGTTATGAGAGAAGTTATTAACATTATTGAAAAAAATATTCCACAAGTTATATATATATTATATTAACATTTATTTGTTATTTGTCTGTTTATAAATCAAATCATTTTCAGGTTGAGGAAATAGATTTAAGCCTGAATAGGCTCAGTTTCCTGTACCCTATTTCATCACTGGGTGTAAAGGCTAAACATATAAAATGCTTGTCACTGGCCAATAACCAAGTAAATATTGAAAATTATACATTTATATTTAATTTTAATAATTTCACATTTACATTAAATTGTTTGGGTCCCCCACATTTTGTTAAATAAATATCTTTTTAAGAAATATAATTACTAAAAGCTTAAATACATATGAATTACAATTTAATGTGTCTTGGTGCTATGTAAAAGCTTTTTTTAAGTTATCTTAATATAGTTATTTTAGAGGCTCTAATTTTTCAAATGGATTTACAATGTTATTTAATATTTTGCCTAAATCATTTATGAAGAGGGTACTGCCACATGTTTAGTTGTTTAGATAGGGAGCCTAGCAGTTTGGTATAATAGGCATGCTATTTTAGCCATGTTGTACCAAATCTGTGCTTTAGTTTTTGTTAAAGTTAAAACCAGGCCATGAAAATTGGGTTTTGTCAGTCAAAAATATTTCTACATAGGCCCCTGCCCAGATTTTTTGTTTTAGGTCCTGCTTAAATCTGCAAATACGGTGCATTTTTTGTTGTAAGATATAAATTATTGCTTAATTTATCGATAAATAAAGAGTTTAGAAGCAATACCTTTGACGTAATCATAAATTTATCATTTTTAGCTTTAGTTAATAATAGTTGGAAAAAATAAGGTGAAACAAAATATATAAAACAGCTCATTGGCTCCTAATGTTTCCCTATTCAGGTATCATTATAACCCCTACCATTGAAAATTTTGTCTAACTCAAAATGATTTAAATCCAATTTAAACTATAATACAATTCTTTATACCTAATTCTACCCCTTTTACCTTATTTTCAATAAATACTATAAATTTCTGGGAAAATTACTCGCAAAGTTTCTAATTGTTTTTTTACATCAAATTAATTTTTATAAAATTGCATTAATATATTGAAATGTTTTATTTTTAATATTCTTGATATTAATTTTTAGACAATGAGATTAATTATAATAAAAATTAAAGGTCATTTTTATACCTACCCTCTTTTTTATTAAGTTCTCCTCACAATCCTTAATAAATTTTTTCATCTAAAGCGGAAATTTGCTAAATAAAAAATTATTTTTAATACTTTAACTCAGTTGGCTTTTTTAAATGTTTTGCTAGGCCTTTATATGGAATATTTCATTACTAATTTGAAATATTATATTTAATTAATTTGTTAGTTGTCTGTCTTGACTTAGTTTTTTGAAAAAAGAGCATTAAAGCTTTAAATGTCATTTTGAAAATTTATTTACAATTAATTTAAGTACGGAGGTGCATTTTACCAGGTTTATAACAGTCTTCTTAAATGGATAATAATTTTTTTAAATATTTTTTAATTTGGCCATAAAGTTTTTACTAACTCTTATGTTTTTTAAAAAATAGTTTACATTAGAGATTAGATGAAATTTTTAATCTTTTAGAAGTATCAAATTTTCTAGTATAGATTCAAAAAGTTTCTGCAAAATAATTCATGATTCGTTTTTAAATTTTATTTAGTATCTCTACTATTTTTAAATAAATAAAATTTGCCAAGAATAGATTTTTGCATTTAAAATTCTAACATTTTGATCAAACATTTATTGCAATTCTACTTTAAAATATTAAAAACTTTTTGGGTTATTATTTTTTAGATTTTTAAGAAAATCCTGGAAGCCTTTAGGCAAAGGTAAAATAGAATAAAAAAAGGTTTTTAATTAATTAAGAGTAAATAGTAGTCCTATGTGCATTGAAAGGAAGGATTTTGATTATTTGCAGAAAGTTTTGGAAACATAAAAATATAATCATATTAAAAATGTATGATGCAATTTAAATAGCAGTATAACATTGTGCAAACTTATTTAAAACTTAGTTTTGGAAAAATTGCAAATCTGGACCATAATTAATTATGATTTAATATTTTTGAAATGCATTTGTTTAAATGCTTTGGCACAAAGTTTTTCAATTTTCCTAATATGCTTCTGAACTTGTCTTTCTATTAAAAAATAGCCGAATTTGGCTAAATTGACGGATTTTACAACATAGAATACCTAAAAAGAAAACATTAAGAATTTTTTTTTATTAAAATTACCTGTAACTATATAACTGAAATAAAGAGAAATAAAACTTTTTTCCTATCTATGAAAATTTTGGTTATTTAGAATATTTGGCACCCTAACCTAAATAGGGTAGAGCTGTGTCATAAGGTTTAAGGGATTAATGACAAATATTTTAAAACTGTATAATTAACAGATTTGAGAATATATTTTTTTTATTGAATTTATTTTAGTTAAAGGAGTTGTAAATAAATTTATTTTTTCCAGGCTCCGTTGTGAATTTTTTTAACTTTATCTAAAGAGTCTCCACTCAAATTTCATTAAGTTTTGCTTCCTCTTTAAATAAGTGAGCTCACCACTTTGAGCTTACAAATATGAACCTTTGATTATACAGGTGAAATCAATGAGTGATAAAAGAAAATTATGACACTTGGTAAGAAATAATTCACTTTATGGCCTTTTCTCATATATTTTCTTGTTCTGAAGTTTTTTCAGACCTCGCTTTTCTTTTAGATTTCGAAAAAAAAGCCAATTGATAGTATGTGACCTTGAAAATACCTAGAAAAATAATTAAAAAAAATTTCTATTTATGTTCACCGTTACCTGTAACTTATATTATTTATCTCAAATAATGGAAAATAAATATTATAAGTAAATCAAGATCTCAAATCGATTGTTATAGATATTTGGCAATTCAACCTTAATAGGACGTATATTATCAATTTAATATAAAAATATTAAGTTTGCTGTTTTAAATATAAAAATAATTTTTTTAATATTTTTTTGTTTAAATTTTTTGTTTTTTTCTTACATTTTTTCAAAATTTTTTATGTGTTTAGCTGGTTAAAGTTTGATTCGAAAAAACGGTCCATGATTCTTAAGATGACCGGTTTGGTCTATGAAGTTAGCTCATAACTCAAAAATTTGAACTTTTTATAATTATATAATATTTTGTTAATGTCGAGGCACAAAAAATGTGACTTTTGGCACTCTTAATATCGCTGATTATGCAATGCAACAAAAAAACGGAAAAAAAGAGAACTAAATTGTTAATAAGCAGAATTTGTCTCAAGCTTGGCTTATTTGATCAAAAAATTTTAGGACAGTTCAGCTCTTTGGTTCCCCTATTATTTTTATAAATAAATGATGATTAATCAAATTAAAATAATTTAACTTTAATTAGATTATGTATAAAGGTATTTAACAAAATCAATAAAGGTTAAAATATAGAATATTAAACTTGAAATCCTAAAAAAATATATTGATTGATCCTGATTGCCCTCTATTTATTTTAAGTCCCGGCTACTCGATTCTCAATTTTTGGTCTATTAAAAATATAAAAAATTAGAATTTTGGAGCTCCCCAAATTATTTGAATTTTCACATCATTTTATGCAATATATATAAAAATCAGTTCACAACTGCAGATTCTTGATTTGATACCACCTTACATATATCAAGTTTTTTAATCCTAATTTTAAATTCTTTTCTTTAGATCAAAAGTGAAGGTGAGTTGAACAAAATAAGGAATCTCAAATTGAAAAAGTTGTCACTTGTGGGAAATCCTATAGTTAAATACTTCTCTGACACTGACTCTTATATCAGGTCAAATTTTTTTTTGTTTCACCTTTTTTAAATAGTTTTATAACTTTAAACAAATCTACGTATAATAATAGTTGATTTTTAAAATAAAGGTCTATTATAGTATTTATTCACGAACTTAAGATACGGTTTATTTAAATTTTGCTCATTAATTCTAATTGATTTTCCATATTTATGGCAAGTGTCCCAAGTTGATGCAATTTAGAATCGGTTCTAAAAGAATAATATAAAACAAATGAAAAGATTCTTGGTATGTGGAATTGAATAACATCATCACAAATTTATTGCTGTAATTTTTTTATTTGTTAATATTATGTATACAAATAATATTTTGCCTATTTACAAACGTTAATATCCACTCACCCGAAAAAAGCCATATAAAAATATTTTATACTAATAAATATCAAACTGCGAATTTTAAGGATAATTATCCATATATGGCTATTTCTATTGAACTTAGCTGTAGTATGACAATATATTTTAACATTTGCCTCTTTGTGCATTACATAATGCCTTTTCAATTTCCCCTCCACCTACTCTGTTAAGAGATTATAGTTCGGACAATTGCCAATCGAGAACTATAAATTTGATGTTTCAAAAATTAACCTATCGTCTTTATGGGATATGTATTATATAATACAACGTGCGACTTTATAAATACAAGGAATAGAAGTCTACCTACATCTATACACACTGTTTATAAAGAATTTTGGTTTATTACTTTATGAATAAACATCTCTTAATGCTTCTTTAACTTGCTCTCTTTCTTTCCTTTCTTTATATATTATTCTTACATTTTTAATACATCATTATTTATATCTCTATCCTTTAAATTATATTTTTATATAGTCCCATACCTAAAAAAATGAAAAAATAATAATACCCTTACCAAAGTGAAAATATAAAACAATCAAAATAAAAAGAAAAAAATCTATGAATAGAATCAGTGAAATTGCATCAGTCTATGATCCTTGCCTTTAATATGACAATTCAATAAGATAATTTGCTTTGCCCGTATGTTATTTTCGCGTTTATACTTTCCTTGCTATAAACTAGTTTTTTTGCACCTAAATTATTTTAAATTATTCTATTTAGATATGTTTAGCTCTGCTTAAACTTGTTTTTTTTATTATGTATGATATAAAATATTGTAATAACAAACGAAAAACTTCTTATCTTCGTGTTCTAATCTCAAACCTAAAGCGCCATCAGGAAAATCTTTCCAGATCTAGAAGTCCTGGTAATAAGTTTTTTTAACAAGCTTGTTTCATATTTATATTTTTTAAGTTATTTGGTTTTTGAATTAAAGTAATTCATATTAAATCAATATTTCAAATTATTTGATTTACATAGATATGTTCTAATGGCATCGTATCTATATCTCAAACCTATAATTGCTATGTTTTTTTAGGATGAAAAGGAGCTCCCCAAAATCATTAAATTTGACTTGGAAGAAACCATATGTATCCCTAAAAGACAAGTTTTAACTCGAAATTATTCCTAATTTTTTAGCCTTCATCGTTGGTTAATAACGAAATTAAAACCTTGATTCAAACTTTCATACAACAGTATAATTTTTATTTGTTTTCACTTAATAAATTTTCTTAAATATACTTGCTGTTTTTCCATATTTTTATTTATATTTTATTTAAAGATTACAAAGTTATTGATTTTTACTAATTATATCATCTACACTATTAATTTTATTAAACCATAATGAAGAGTAATTATAAAATAATATGTTATAAACAATTTTTTTTCATAGATATTATCAATTGTATGATTCCAAAAATCGCATTGAATTGCTACAGGCTTACGATGAAAATGTAATTGACTTCTATTTTTTTTTTAATTTTTTATTCATATATTTAATAAAACATAATCTTAATTTGTTTTTTCGTCAATTTTTAGGCTTATTTTTCGATGGGTGCTGGATCTACGCCTGCTTCTTATCAAAACAGGTAATTTTAAACATTAGTAAACCTTGCAAAAAAAAATTACACGCAAATTTTTTATATATTAACTATTATAAAAATGGTGATTTTGGGTAATAAATTAAATCTGGAGGAGATATTAGATAAGGAGAAACGGTTTTAGGCTCAAATAATCTCTTCCGCTAATTATGTGACTGTGAGTCAAATGCTTAAATTGATTTAAGTACTTTGCCAGGTTAGAGGTTGTAGAAAAAAAAACTTGTGGTGTAGGAGTTTCCTTCAGACCCTTTTCCCCTCAGGGACGGCTTATTAGAGCTTTGCCATTTTTAAATCTACAACAGGTCTTGCAGATTAAATGATATATAACTTGTTGCATCAGTGACCTAGGTAGTTAGAGTCCCAACTGCTAAATAGGCTCCTTGAAATGTAGAACAACCATGTTTACATGCGCTCAAGGTCATCCGACCTAAGAGAGTGATAGAAAATGGTCTTGCATAACATACATTTTTTTATTTTATATTCAGGTAACATTAATATATTAATAATTGGATTTTTAATTTCAAGTTTTGATGCATATTTTAGAAATGTATTTACTTTTTCAACTCTTTGACCCTATGTGCTACTTTTGCAATTTTGTTAAAATATATTAACTTAAATATTTTTAAGACTGATTAGGACAAAAATTAAAGGTGATTTGTCCAATAATTATATCAAAAAAAAAATAATTTACGTGTTTTTTCATATATTGGTAAATTTATATTGTTATCGAGGTCAATTAGATACTATTTTTTCTTGCATATTTTAATGAAGCTTTCTTAGTTGTTAAAATTTATCGAATTTATTTTTTTTATTTTAGGCGACATTCAGACCTGAAAGCGTATATAAATAATAGTCGCAATTTGGAACGGGTTCGGGATAAAGGTTTTTCAATTACATATTACTTATAATTTTACACCTGTTAACAAATATTAATGAGTGAAAAAATAAAATTGTTACAGGTGAAATAATCCCCGTTAATAGTCCTTTTGTACATTATTCATTTACCGAAGTATCTTAAGCCTTTGGCTAAATTCTTTCTTATATATCAAAATAATAGCCATCCGGCAGATTTTGCGACGTCGAGAATACCTTAATGAAAAATTTTTTTAGTTTTTTCTCATATTAAAATCACTTGTAACTTTTTGATATCTAAATTAATGAAAAATAAAAATTGTTTATCAAGTTCTTACATCAACATTTAGGTTGTCCGGAATATTTAGCATTCCAACCTAAATAGGACACAATATATAATCGCTTTTTAATTTTGAAATTAATAGTTAAGATGTTTTAAATATTAAAACAATTTTGTTTTTATATTATTTTGTTTTTTTTAACATCTATTTTTCAAAAAATTTATTGTTTAAAGCTGGCTTACAAAGTTTGATTAGAAAAAAACGCTCAACGGATATAAAAAATTTTAAGATGGCAGGTCTGGTTTCTGAGGTTAGCTAATGACTCTCAAAAATTTGTTGACCCGAGTTATTTCAAGTTTAATTGACATTTTTAATTTACATTATTTGACAATCATTAATTTTTTATTTTTTTTCGAAACCATATTATTAATATGTGTTTGTTCATGTGAGGTAAGAACAAGAAACATTTACAAAAAGTAATGTTAATAATTTGGAATTATTGAAAAATAAATTAACTTAATTAACAATTTATATTAGATAAACGATTGAAACTTATGCACGAAGGCTCAAATAAAATTGTTTCCTTTTTGACGCTCTTACCTGAAACGAAGCACAAGTTTGACACCTTTACAACCGACGTTGTACTTTATACCGTAATTTATTATTTCATACTTCTTTGCTTGCATATATACTTTTACATTTTATATCTGTGAAAAATTTAATTCGCACGATTGAATGTTTGTTTTTTATTCTAATTAAAACGGATTATTATAGTTACACTTGCAGGTTTGTTGTGACCAACTTGATGTATATAATACAGCTCAACAAATTTTTGAGATTTATGAGCTAATATAGACCAAACCTTCCATCTTCGGGATTTTCAATTCCGTTTACTATTTTTTCTAAAAAAAAATTTGTAAATCAGAAACATAGATATTTAAAAATAAAACAAAAAAAATTGAACTTAACTAGGAAACATAAATTTCAATTGGTAATTTTATGAAAACCCGTATATCGTGTCCTATTTGGGTTGGAGTGCTAAATATATTGTATAATCTAAATGTTATAATGTAAGAGTTTGATATACTTCAAACATTATTTCTCGTTATTTGACAAAAAATAAAAGTTATGATTTTTATATGAAAAAAAAAGTTTTAAAATTTTAGGGTATTCTCGAGGTCCCAAAATCTGTCAACTTGGTCCCATTTTTCGATATAGACCTAAGGACAATGACCGTAGGTACAAACTAAAACGGAAAATATATATAAAATAAGACCAAGGGGGATCACTTAATTTCACTGGCAGAACATTCTTTATTAATATTTGTCGACCTGGGTAATTAGTCTTGATATATGATAAAGAATTAATACTTCCTAAATTCGGATAATATACAATATAGAAAAAATAAAAAGTTGCATTTTCATGTTTTGTCATTTCGTTTTATAGGGCCATTTTGAGAGATAAAATGAAAAAGGCTTAGATTAGAGTTCAAATTGGACCGTGATTTTCTTGCCCGACCCCCTAATATTTTTTGGAATTTTTAGATAAGATTTTAAATTTTTTATCATAAGTCAAAGTTTTTTTTGCTTTAAATTAAATAAAATTCAGAGTTTAGAAGTAATATCATTCATCGTGTGTTAATAAAATTATCATTTTTAGCTCTTGTTAATAATAGTTAAAACAAAACAAAATGCTTAAAAATCTGCCCGTGGTGTCTAAATTTCGGCCCGGCTTGTTTTTTTTGGCGTGGCGATTGTTTGGGTCTTGACTTTGATCTTTCTTATAAATTATTTTCGCTAAAGTTTCATAACCTTCTTACATATTTATAGATCTGTGAATTAAAAAAATGCTTTCACCATTATGTTATTTTTTTATTTTAGAATTCCTTGCTTGTATTTGCGTTGACCGGCCTCTTTAAAGAAACAGGTTAAAATGAATTAAATACTTATTTGTTTAAGAAATTTATTGCGCAGGCTCATATTTAGCTCAAATTGATGAGCTTTGTATAAAACTAAATATGCCTGATTGCTCAATCCCTTGCAATTTCCGGTCACCCTTTAATTTTATAAATTGTATATTATAAATTTTAGAAAAATAAAATTAATATACCATTAAAAATTCAAAAACATACTTGGTTAAAAACAAATTTTAGTAATATAGGGTGTTATTTTATCCCATTTAAGCCAAAAAGTTTGAGATTGTCGAGTATTGTGACTTCATGGTATGTATTTTCAAAGGCAGAATATCCCGTTAAATTATAGTTTTAATTTATTTAGAAACTAACTCAATACGTTATTTTACTCGTACGTTTCACACCATTCCCTTTGGAGCAGGGTAATATGACATATTCATTAATTTAACTTTAATTATTATATATTTGTAGGTTTATGTAGCATAATTTTTTTTTCAGAAAAGTTAGAATAACAATATACGTTTTGTTTTTCTTATATTTAGCGTCAAAATAATAAACGACATTTTATACATTATGGCCCCTACGCAAGAAATGATTCAGGTATTATTAAATGATTAACCTTTTATATTGGTAATTCTGATTTAATAAATAGAGAAATAAAACTTAGTGCCCTATTCATAAATTCTTTTACCGTATTTTTCAGAGTTTTTAAAATTTAGCTAAAAAAATTCTATTTGAGTCTATTTTATACTTTTGTTCCAGCTTGTTAATAATATTTCATTTGGTCATAAAAATTGGACAATACTTTACTCAAAAATTTTACCCTTTTTATAATTTTTAGCGGAATTGTTTTATCCGTTTTTCACTAAAATTTTTTTAAGATTAATCTACAATTTCTGTCGCTTCTAAAAGTGATAGAAACGGTTCTTTATAGCGAAAAGTGATCAACATAATTAAAAATAGGGCTTAAAACTTTAGTGATTTAGTTTAAAATTATTTGTCTAGAATTATTACAATATGTATTATAATAATCACCTTCCAACACTTTCATCCTAGAATTTTGTCAAACCCAAAGATGAATCCCCATCTGTCCAACCTAATGTTGCATCGGAACAGCCTACCACTTCCCATCACCCTTTACCCCACCAACTTCAACCGTTAACGCAACCTGCCACCAATGCTTATCCCCCTCTTAACTTTGCTCACGCTTCTCACTCTTTGCACCAATTGCCTCCTCACCAAACACCTATGAATGTGGGCCACCATTACATACCAAATAATCATTCATCCTTATTACCTACCCCTAACATCCCCATCAATTTGGAGGCATTTAAACAACCTAATACCCTAAATACATTTACTCTTGATCAGAGCCAAACCCAAATGGCACACGGGGTCACGGTCCCCCCTAGTCATTCACACGGTACCCCTATCATTCCGATTATACCATCTGCCAACCATGTTTTACAAACTGGACAATCCATTATACCGCACAACCCCCCACACCCTAACACAACGAATCAAGAGCAACAACATGCGGAAATGTTAAAGGCCTTCATCACCGCAACCGGAATGAACCCAGCTTGGGCGCGAAAATGTTTGCAGGATAACGATTGGGACTATGCACCTGCCTTGTCTAATTTCACATCGTGCAAAGCCGAGGGTGTTATTCCACCTGAAGCTTTTGCTCCCATTTAATTTATACCAAAAGTCCAAAGCCTATTAGTTTAAGATTGATTACTTGCATATTTGTTAAAATTTGATTCAACATTCTTTTTGGGTATTTACACCTAATTTTTTAAATATCTATATTAAAATGCATATATTGCTGACATACATATTTGAAAAATCTATTAAATTTTTTTTTGTTTAAATATATTGTTGTTTTATTTTACTGTAATACTATTCATTTCGACAAATTATTATACCATGTGGTTTATTGATAAATAAATATTCAAATTTATACCATTTTTGCTCATTTAGGTCGAAAGATATAATTAAATTCGAGAGAGGATCAAAAATTTAGAAATTACCATAATTTTTCTAGATTTAAAAGGATATAATATAGGATAATTTTAATATTAAATTACATGATATTTACCAAGGTAAATTAGTATAATAAATTATAATACAAATAATTTACATTTTGTAACCTTTTTTAAATTTATATATTACTATATGTTAATTTAATGGCTCAATGATGGTTATTATGAATAAAAATAAGGAAGTTACAGTTACAGAAATTAGAGAAAGGGTAATTATAGTACTAAAGTACAATCTGAAAAATAAAAAGTAACTTAACCAGGCAGTAAGTATTATTGCAAATCCCAGGTAAATCCAAAAATTAGCTTTAACAAAATTGTATATTCTTTTAAAATAAATTTGATATTGCCTAAGTATATTATATCCTAATTGTGCCAACCATAATTGATGTTGGTTAATTGTTAAATTTTTAATTCTTGTAGTCATAGCCTTATTGTTATTTGTAATTTGAAAATAATTTTCAATTTTTGGGTTGATTGATTTAACATCAGTGTCATTACAGCTTTCATATTGATCACTATCATCATATTCATCCATTAATGAAACAGTACTATAATGTGAATATTTTGAGCTAGCTATATGGCATTGTACAACAGATTCTGATTGCAAACTATCTATGTCACAAAATTGAACACTAGGTTTTAATACATGGCCCCGATATATTAGTTTGACAGGATAGTATTTGTGAGGAAAATGTAATCTAATGTAGTAATTTATATTATAATAGAATATATAATTTTGTTTATAATAAGAGGAGATAAAGAAATAAATATTAAAGTTAATAGTAAACTATTATAAATTTTTCAATTGTTTGTAATATAATTACCCTATAAATTCTGATATTGTTTGACCCAATAAAATGTCAACTTTCTCTTTAAATTCATCAAAATACTGAATGTATATTGTGATCCTTTTCGTTAAATCAACTTCTATAGGGTTACGAAATTAAAAAACTTTGAGGGTCAAATTCTTTTTTAATTAAAGTTTCAGGAGAGCTTGCAACAAATGTTGATTTCCAAGCAAATCGCAAAATCAAAATTATTAATGCGGAAAGAGTCAAGCACAAGCAATCTTCGATTGAATATTTCATTAAATTTAATAACCCAGCGGTCAGAAAAACTCATGCGGTCACATTGTTAATGTTGTCCTGATATGAGATCAACTAAATTATTGAGATTAGCAGCCTACGAACCTTGTTGTTTACCTCAGCACATATATCTAATTAAACTGTAACTTAATTGAAATATATGATTTTTATTAAAATAATTTCTTACTAGTATTTTTTATGATATTTATAAGGCGACGTGCAAAGTTCGTTTTTTCGGTCACATTCAGACTTCATTATGTTTTTCAAAAAATTTAATTATTATTTTAGACGTTTTGGATAGTTTAAATTTCTTTTATTTAATTTTAAATGAAAATTTTACAAATTTAAAAACTTTAATTAAAAAAAAAATTGGCCTCTTTTATTTGCGTTTAAAAATTTTTACATTTTTAAAAATATAATAAAGTCTGAAATTCCCATAAATTAAAAAAAATCTTATAGAACTTTTAATTTATGTCTGTTTACAAACTTTCAAAAATTTATGTCTTGTGTGAATTTAATTTTCTATATTTTATAGGTTAAAGGCTGGCGGCTAGTATAAAAAATTTTTGAGAAAAAAATTGAACATTGGATTAATATAATGGCTAGTGTTAAAAAATTAAGAAATTAAAAAACTTTTAAAAATATTTTTTAGTGTAAAAATTTTTTGCTGGGCATATTAAATGGCCAAATCAAATAAATTCCCTTTTTTTTATTGTTAGCCGTTAAACCCTTTTATTTAAATTTTTTACATTTTTAGTTGCAATCAAACCTGCATAAAGTTCCATATCAACATTTTTATGCAACATACTTTAAAAAATCAATATTTATATTAAGGCAAGGCCTTAACAAGATGAATAATAACCAATTTATTTCCAGCTACGTTAATTACATTGTTTTTTATACAGTTCGATAAAATAAAAGTTATAAAATTTTTGTTCTATTTTAAATTGATTGCAAAACGTGCCCTTGATTGAAAGGTCTTGCCAGCTATTAAATTATGTTTTTGAAAGGTTAAAATTTTAATACTTTATTTTAAAAAATTTTCCAGAGATTTATTCCAGAAAAAGTATTTCCTAAGCTTATAATAAAATTTAATAATCATATGAAAAAATAATGTTTAGGGCACGTGCAAAGTGAGTTTTACTTTTCAAAATATTTTCAAAATTTTGAAAAATTTTATTTTGTAATACAGCGCAAATTTTTTAAAAATTGCCAAATTTAGTTTATGCACATAAAATGCTTTATAATTAAATGTCTTCCAGGATTTAAATTTTGCTCACTAATTATGCGAAATTTTTCTGTGGAATATAGGCTTTGGACTTTGAGGTCAAGTCTAAACAATACGCCTAAAAAGTTTTGGACAGTAACTATACGCTAAACTCTCTCCCGCCGGCGAATATAGGCATTGTACATTGAGGTCAAATCCAAATACGCCGGCGGAATATTTAATTTAAACGGTGATATAAAAACATAGTCATGGTTGTATAAAAAATGAATTATCGTCTTTTTGCTAATAATAAAAAGCGTTAAAAACGCTTTTTGATAGATAGGAAACCCTATTGTTTTAAATTTCACAGGTCAACAAATTTTTAAGAGTTTTAGCTAACTAAGGAGATCAGACCAGCCATCTTAGGTTTTTTCAAATCCGTGTATCGTTTTTTCTAATTTACTTAGTCAGCTGTAAATATTGAAATTTTAGAGAAATATCGAACACAAAAAAGATTCATATACAAAAATAAATTAAAATTTTTTATTTGCATATTACAACAACTAAACTGTTAAATTTAAACTTCAAATAAAACTTTTATTGAAAACCGATAATTTATATTGACGTATTTGAGTTTGGACGCGAAATATTTTGTATTATCTAAATGCTGAAGAGCTTGATAATTTCCCAATATTTGAAATGATAAATATAAGTTACAAAGGATTTTTATATGATTCTTAAATTTTTTCTTTTCGGGTATTTTTGATCTTTCAATTTGGTCAAAAAAGGCCATTTTTTCGATATAGACGGATGTAAGGAGCCGAAGCTGTAAGAAACTAAGAATAACGAATAATGTATATAAGATAAGGCCATCATGGGGATATATTCTTTTATATTTCAAAAATTCACGGTTGTGCCATTGATATTTGTTGACCTGTGTTTTATAAAAAGAACAAACTAATTACAAGACCCGGGTTAAGGTAGGGGCGTGTGCCAAACGGGCATGCGTTGCGGGCAAAGGATCTTTTTGCCACATTGCACTCAAAACATCGGGAGCGTGTTTAACAAAAATATATTGAGTTTGTGATTTATTGAACAAGCATTGTTACATTATTTTTCGAACCTTGTAAAATTCAAGCGCTTGAACGCGGCCCCAGTCAGGTTTAGACAAACGAGTAATGGCGCCTAAAGCATGATGTGATTTTTTTTGTTATACTTTGAAACATCTGAAAAACGAATTGTCACCAAAAGCCTAGTTTATTTTACAGCTATTTCATTAAATACTAGTAATAAAAAATAAATAAATAATTTATATGTAAGTTTTCATATTTAATTTTGTTGTCATGAACTTTAACTTTTTCCAGGAAACGCTATATATAAAGTGATTTAAAAAATAACTAAAGCATAGTAGCGCAAAATCGGTAGCTTTATGACATGAGATATGAAAAAGACTTTTAAGGTGAAATAAGGGATTACTTTTAATTTAAGCCTCATAGAAAAAGGACCTTTGTCCCCCTCCCCCTGAAAGCATTTTTTAGAAATTAAAAAATAAAAAATTTAGATAAACAAATCAAATTTTTTTTATTAAATTACAAGTCAACAAAATTAAATTTAGGCCCTTAATAAATTTAGCAGGATTTATAATGCTATTAGACCTATTTATCCTCTTTTTCCGTTTTTCCGCAAAACAAATTTTCTTTCCTCACCACACCGGGCTATAAAAATGCCTAGAATTGACACTTTGCGAATTCAAGACTAAAAAATTGATATACCTACTAATTCAAAAATTGGGTCTGTTTTAGTTTTAAGATTAGATACTGGCTTTAATATGGTTGACTTTTGCAAGGAAGGATTTTTTTTTTAATTAAAATCTACTTGAATAAGGCAAAAAATATAATTTTATAAAATTAGAGTTTAAATGACTTAATAAATAACATACATTGATATTTATAGTTAGGTCTTGGGAATTTTTGCAAATTTCAAATATTTATCACAGCCTGAAAATCGCAATGAAATAGTCTCAACGTTTTATTAAAATCAATTAAGGAGACAAGACCACAATGACATTTGGGGCTCATATTACCCATCTGACAATTTTTTCGATCCAGCTCTAATGTGAATATGTAGCTCTCTTTGCGATGGTCTATATTCCTTTTAAAGCTTGCAATAGTTGCCAATTTCCCTAATCGTCTTTTTCATTATAATTACCTCGATGAATAATTGGCGCAAAACTTAAAGGTGATTTTAATAAGTTGGAACAAGTCGTGATCTCAACAATTAAAATTTAATATACGAAAAAATCTTTTTTTTGTATAAAAGTTTTAATTAAGGTTAACGGCACGTGCAAAGTGAGTTTTTATTTTCGTAAAATTTTTAAAATTCAGAAAATTTTGAAAATTTATTTTTTTTCAAAATTTTTTAAAAAATTTTTTATTTAACAAAAAGCATTTTATGTGCATATATTAGATTTGGAAACTTTTTAAAATTTGCGTTTTATTATAAAAATTTTTTCAAAATTTAAATTTTTACAAAAATAAAAACTCACTTTGCACGTGCCCTAAAAAGAAAACAATTAAGTATCACTTTTGCCTAACCCTATTTAAATTTAACAGTGCCGCTTATAATTCTTTGGCCAACCTATAATTTTTTCTTAATTAAGAACACTTTTTTTTGTTTTACCTACTAAACTAATAAAATATAAATACTTGATAAAGATAAAAATTTATTTATTTGATTTTGAAGGAGTTATGGCCTGGTGAATTAACTAGACCAAATCTGCATGTAACGCCATTTTTAATGAACCTGTATTTTAAAAGTCAAATTAATCTCTTATTGTTATTAGAAAACTTATATAATTCATGATGCATCATTAATTGTATGACTCATTTTTTATGATAAATTCAAATAACACACTTATTACACAGGTCAACAAATATCAATGTCAGAAACGAGATTATTATGAAAACATAAAAAAATGCATCCCCATGATGGTCTTATCTCATATTTGTTTTTCGTTTTTCTTAGTTTCTTCCGTCTTTGGCTTTTTAAATCCGTCTTTAACGAAAAATAGCCTTTTTTGACCAAATTGACAGATCTAAATTTACCCTAAAGAGAAAAAACCCTTGTAACTTATATTTTAAATCACAAATAATGAAAATTTTTTTTATTAATATATCAAGCTCTTAAATCATTATTTAGATAATACAAAATACTTCGCGTCCAAATTTAAATACGACAAAATTTATTATCGGTTTTTAATGAAAATATTATTTGAGGTTTAATTGTAAATATGCTAAAATAAAATTTGAATTTATTTTTTTTTAATCTTTTTTGGTTTTTACCTTTTTTTCTAAAATTTTAATGTTTATAACTGTCTAACTAAGTTTGATTAGGAAAAACGGTAAACAGATTTGATGTTCCCTAAGATGGCAGGTTTGATCTCTGTAGTTAACTCATAACTCTCAAAAAAAAATTTGAACCATAGGATGGCTTCACAACTTTTACAATCCCCAAGCTAAGCAATTATTAAAGTCCCATTAACCAATAAACTTCAATATCAAAATAATTTTTTTTTTCGTCCGAAACAAAACCTAGCGAACTAAATATAAACGATTTATGATAGTGGATTATAATTCACAAGAGCCCCGTTGCCTTTATAACTTTGTATATACCTAAAAAATTAATTATATAAAACGGAACTTTTCTCAGGATGCCCAACAAATACTTGAGCATGAGATAAACATTGAAAATAAAATGGTTTCAGTTGATACATTTTGTCCAAATTATTAATTTTTTAATAAAGGAATAATATTTATTTAAACCTCGCCATATATTTGCATTTTATCTCACTTCTTAACTTTATAAACCCCTACTAATATAAATAAGTGGCGCCAAACACTAATTTTGATCACTGTATAATTCATCTCTATTTTTTATTCAAAAAATTTTAACACCTATCAAAGTTCTTTTACTCTATAAAGAGATTGCCAATTTAACTGAATCTAAATTAAAATACATTATATAAAACATTGTTTGCCCCCCCCCCTCGCAAAGCCTCCAAAATTGACAGTTAAAATATTATTCCAGCTAGCCGCAACCATGGAAGGGGAGAGGGGGACCTGGCAAGGGCCCTTCGACAGGATTTTCGTTTATACATGTTAATTATTGAATTGCTTGGCTGCCCTGCCTTTCCCACAGAGGGGTGGCCATGATGGTCACAAATATTTAATAGTGACATTTGTTCATTGAGGCCGTCACTTGAACTCGTATTTTAATTAAAAATTTCTCGATAGATGGTGTATATTTTCATATATATTAGACTTCATAATAAAAAATATAAAACTTAGAGGTTAAAAATGTATTTTGAATCGTTCAATTTCAATAATTATATATCCTTAGATCGTAATCCGTCTATATCATACTTATAAGAAGATGGGTTGTTTTTGTAAAAATTGTAATATAGCAAAGTATATTATCTTTATATAACAAAGTATATTATATTTATTATAAGATATTTGGCAGTATATATAGTATAAATATTAGCATAGAGGTATATCTAAAAATAGATGATAAATGATATCGGTGTAACTGAGGAGGCAATTTGAATAGTATCAATTCGAATATCAACATTACTGTCACCTTTTTTTTTGATTCTGACGGCGTCGCTAATCTCTACCAGGTTTAACTATTTGACAAGTAAATCAAGGCAGGACTTTTTCGGGGTCGCTGTTATCAATGGTCGACATATTCACGAGCAATGTGCTTGTCATAGCCTGAGTAGAGGCAGCTGATTTTTCTAGCTGATTATTCTTATAGCTCCTTCTCGCCCTCTATTTTGATGCTTCAAACTAGATTTGAGTGTTTACCAAAGGGTGTCCTTTTGATGTACGAAACGTCGGCATCGTTGAGTGTTTCGCGTGGAACACCAGTCACTGTCGGTAGCTTTGGGTCATAAGCAGATATGGTGACGTCTTCAGCTATTTAGGCTTAAGTACGAACTCGTTTAACGTTAATAAACATACTTAGTCGCTCGCTTCATCATTCATATCCCAATAAGATTTGTGATTTTTTCACCGAGGGTATTATAGGCAATCAGCGCGGATTAGTTCTACCAGGTTTGTGTTTTGTGAAGCCGTGATTTGTCAATTGTTTAGTATTCGTGGAACTTTTGGTAATGGTCGATCGTTTAGTGTTCGTCAATCATTTGGTATTCGTTGATCGTTGTATTTGTCGATCGTTTCGTATTCGTCGATGGTTTAGTATTGATCGGTCGTTTTGGTCGGGTTCAGAACCTTGCTCGTCAATCGTTGAGGACCTTTACACGTCAATTCGTTAAAGACCATGTCATATCGAGGACCATTTATTGTCTGGTAGAGGACTGTTATCGTCAGGTAGAGGACCATTATCGTTGGGTAGAGGACTTATCGGCAGGTAGAGGACCGTTATCGTTAGGTCGCTTAGACCATTTATCCTAGGTCGTTCCGGACCAATGTAAGAATTGTAATATAGCAAAATATATTATCTTTATATAACAAAGTATATTAAATTTATTATAAGATATTTGGCAGTATATATAGTATAAATATTAGCATAGAAGTATATCTAAAAATAGATGATAAATGATATCGGTGTAACTGAGGAGGCAATTTGAATAGTATCAATTTGAATATCAACAGTTTTAAATACCAATGTTAGCTGTAGGCATATGGAATTGGGCTTTGACCCAAATTAAATTTTAAAAATTTTTTTATAAATTACTTTTTACCACCCCATAAAATATCCATTTTAATCACATTAGTTACTATTATTTCTTTATTTTTTTTCATCTTTAATATAATTTATATATATTTACTATTTTTTAATACTAAAACAAAAAAATATAAATATTATTATAGGTTCTTTAAACAATATTTTTTAAAAAAAATGCATTGGTCAACCTTTTGAAACATGCGAGAAGATCAAACTTTTTTAGTTATTAAGTGTCATTTTTTTGCAAAATTAACAAAATAGTATTCATCATATAAATTAAATTATAGTTTAAGTTAACTGCTCTGCTCCTATGGCTAGCTTTAATTTCTTAACTATTTGTCAAGCCGGCGTATACTAATTTAATGTAGGAGGCATAGCTCCTGAAATCCGTCCCAATCGAAAAAATGGCCTTTTTGACCTATGTGACAGATTTTGCACCTAGTATACCCTAAAAAGAAAAAATTCAATAGTCTTTTTTTCATAAACACCCTTCTTATACTTATCATCTTAATCAAATAATGAGAAACAAAATTTTTAAGTTTATCAAGCTCTTACTAACACATTTATATTATATAATTTATTTAGCACCCCAGCTTTAATATGACTCAATTTATTATCGGTTTTTAATAATAATGTATTAAGTTTTGAATTTAACAAATAACTGTTTAAATACAATAATAATTTTTTTCAATGTTTTTTGTTTTTATTTCTTTTTTGTTTTTTCGACTTTTTTTTTATAAAATTTTTAATTTTTATAGCTGACTTACTAAATGTAATTAAAAAAACGCTAAACAAATTTGAAATCCCTAAGATGGCAGCTATGTAGTTAGCTCATAAATTTTAAGAATTTGTTGACCTGTGTAAAACTTTTTTAATAGAAAATTATATTAAAAAAGAAGAAATAGTATGCGGAGAAAATTAAATAGTATATTTTTAAATGATTTATGTAAAACAAATTCTGCTATAATTGATATTTAAAAGCATAATCCCCCATACATCGCAAAATTACAGGTTTTTACTATGTTTGGCATATATAATATTTGGATACATTTTTATTATAAAATTTTACAAAACAATCATACCTTATTTTATCACAAAATAGTTTCCCTTGGTTATAACATTTTGTATAAGAAAATTCTGATCGAGAAACCAGGTCCATTTTAAAATAACATGACGATGGCGCATTTCATATATACCGTATTTTAGAATGCGAAAAAACAGTTAACCGGCCATTTTTTGATCGAATTATAAAGAAACAACATACCTAGCCGAAAATAAATATACAACTTTTCATCCGCATAGCAAAGTAAAAATGTAAAGTAAAATAATGCGTATTTAAGTCAGAGTTCAGGATTTGAGGAGCTCAAACTCAGTGAGGATGAATAAGGTGAGCTCGCTCTTCATTTCATAACTTCATTAATGGTGTGAAAATTTGATTTTTCAGAATTTTTTATAAATAGTATATTACATAGGTCAACAAATATCAATGTCAGAAAACAGACGTTTTAACATAAAAGCATACATCTCCATGATGCATCTCATAAATATTTTCAGTTTTTCGTAGTTTATTTCGCCTTAGGCTCCTTAGATCCGTCTACATGGAAATAATGGCCCTATCTTGACCAAATCGACAGATTTTGCGACCTCGAAAATACCCTAAAAAGAAAAAAACAAGTATCTTTTTCCAAAAATCCCTTGTAACTTATATTAATTATCTCAATCTCAAGTAATCAGAAATAAAATTTTTTAGTATATTAAGCTCTTCCATCAGCATTTAGATAATACAGAATATTTCGCGTCCAAACTTAAACACGACACGATAAATTATTGGTTTATAGTAAAATTATTATTTGAAATTTAAATTTAACGGTTTAGTTGTAAATAGGCAAAAAAAAATTAATTTATATTTGTTTTTATATCTTTTTTGTTTTCATTTTTTTTCTAAAATTTTCAATGTTTATAGCTGACTTACTAAGTTTGATTAAAAAAACGGTAAACGGATTTTATATCCCTAAGATGGCAGGTTTGATCTCTGTAGTTAGCTCCATAACTCTCAAAAATATGTTGACCTGTGTTATCCGATTAAAAAAATCCAAAGAGTGCCACTCATGTATGAGCTGCATCACACACATGTTTATTTTTTTCTACTCAATAGTGAGCTCCCCATTTTTAGCTCAAAAATAATCTTTGGTATTTTGCCTTTGGCACCCGGTGAAAAATCCTATATATTTTTTTAAAATATTTTTCAGGCTTAAACGGGCCTCGTTCACACAAATATTCCATTTTTTTGGAGAGTTCGGAAAATTCGGGTTTGAACGCCAACATCACTAGAGACGTACCCAGGATTTTATCAATGGGGGTTGAGGAACCAAGTGGACGTAATAAATATTTGGTTAAAATAATGGGGTAAAGTATGTTGACCTACTGGCCAAATTTTTATTGCACATTTAAACGTTTCACAAGAATTGTCATTTAGCAAGGGGGCGGGGCGTGCGCACCAGATTTACCCCCCCCCCCCCTGGCTAGGCCAATGAACATAACGCTATATTGATGAGGGTTGTTAAACATTTTATATTTAAAAAATTAGTTTATGTGATAAATTTCAACCCTTTGCCATTAGCCAAAAGCAAAATTAAAGATTAAAAACTTTCAGTTTTGATAAAGTTTTGTTTTGGAAGTGCCATTTAAAACTTTAAAAACATTAGAGTCAACTCAGGAACCATTAAATATCTTGAATCCATTTCTATATTCACAAGCCATATTATAAAAATATTTATAAACAATGTTAACAAAACAGATAGTTATATTTTAAGACAAATCAGGCGCGTAATAACAATATATTATGTGAGTTATGAGATTTATGGGATATTAACCATAGATCCAATCAAATTTGTATAATAACAAAAATAAGCAAAAAATTTAAGAAAAATAAAATTACCCAAAATTTTCATTAAAAATGAACCAAAAAAAAAATTAAAAAAACGACACATTTTAAAATTGAATAATAGTTTTGGAATTGAATTATTACACAAAACAGGAAAATCATTTTAAAAACTATACCCTAATCATTTTTATTTAAAGTTGTATAGGTAAATAACATTTTAATTCAAAATATTGTTTATCTTAATGTTGATATTTAAAATGGCGATTAATTGAGTTTGGGCAGGGCCGATCTGTCATGTATAGGAGCCCCTAAGCAAATTGCAAGCACCCAATACACATTTTTTCCAATATTTTTTCAATTAAAAGCACTAGTTTTTGTAATTGCGCCCCAAGCATTGCTTGGTTTGCCCCTTATAAATAGACCGGCCCCGACTATGGGATCTAATTAGCCAATAAGTATTGGAATATATTCTGAAACAAGCTTTACAAAAAACTCTTAAAAAATATCGTGTGACGAAATTGACGGAGGTGAGTAAAATGTCGACGCGGAGTGCTCAACAGCTGGACAAGAATCAATTTTAGATGATAACGTCGAAGCATTTTGCACATTTTCTTTAGTCGAACATTGTTGATTAAAGACAACTTCACTAGTTTCGACATATGGGATATCTTGAGAGGTTGTTGTATCGCTGCTTCCATTTACCGGTAAATTGCAATATTTTAAGGCTGGCCGTACCAAAGTTTGGTTGTTTAAATGATTCAGGTAGGTAGGACCGCCCCCGGGCAGTTTGCTGATTGGGGATCTACCATTCCCATATGGATTTAGATAGTGCACGATTCCGTTGTTTAATTGCAATTGCGAACTGCTTTCTATACCTCCTGGGGCCCCAAAATCTGTCCTAATTTCAGATTTAAATGACAACGCCGTATGGTTGTTATCGGGAGTAAAGAAAGTTGCAGGCGCTCGGTCCTTGACAGGTGTCAGATAGGGGCTTTGTAGCGGAGGTTGGTTTTGCAAGGTGACTGTGGGCCCACCACAAATATATGCTTCAGCCGTATAATTTTCTTTCAGGTTGTTTTTTACGAAAGTAGGGTAACTAAGTTTGTCTTCTAACGTGCCCGGGATATCGGTGTTGTAATACCTACCTAGTTTGTAATTGCTAACATTGTTAGTGGCACAGTTTAGATCCCCAAAATTATGGGAGCTCCAATACTTATACAAGTCCCGTCGATCAAAAGCTTCGGGTGCTATGCATCGATCGAATTCAGCGTCTTGAACCTGGACGTGCCTATTCGATCCTCCATTGGAGCCGTCAAGTAATGAGCGTTGAGGAGCCAGCAGAGTTGAGCTCTTGTTGTCAGAGCCAAAGGCGTCCTCATAAGTGTTGATGCTACCATCATTATTTGTGTTTGAATGATGATTGACTGGGCCACGGGAGTAGAGCTGCCCTGGACTAGGGGAATGCTCACAGCACCTGGCCGTCACTGTAATATTATCAATCTTGGGTTCTTGATCGAATATTGCTTTTGAATCATTATTACAAGGCGACGGTTGACATTCCAGGGCCGATGATGAGTTTGTGTAGAGCTCTTTGAAGTACGACGAGGCGCTGCCATTAATTTTAACAGATGTTGAACTCGAACCATCATTTTGCGCGTAACATTTACTAGCTTCGGGGCAAATAAGATGGTTAAAATTAAAAATGCCTGAGGAGTATGACGAACCCCCTATCATCCTTACCGACCCGTTAATACTACCATTGTTGACGTCGCTAATGTTATAATTATTACTATTCGAGGTGACTATAACGCTACCCTCTTTAATCCGTTTTTTTTGTTTCATTCGCCGGTTTTGAAACCAAATCTTAACCTGGTTTTCATTGAGTTCGAGAGCCGCCGCAATCTCTAGCCTACGCGACCGCGTGAGGTAATTGTTAAAATGAAATTCCTTTTCTAGCTCTGTCAGCTGTTTGTTGGTGAAATTGGTACGGCCCGTATTAGGAGGAGCGGGTGGGGTCACGTGGTTATGGGATGCACCGATAGGGGAGTTTGATCCATTCGGTGGGGAGGATGCAATCGTAGTGGTGGTGATCATTGAAAGAGTTTTCTGCCTTGTATTTTCTGGAACGTTCAACGTACCCTGCTCAACTGGACTGCCATCTACTGATAAATGAAGGCGATCGGAATTGCCATGTAGGTTGAGCGGGTCGATTGGTTCTGAATTCTTTAAGGAACCATAATTCTCCTTAGTCATATAAGGTGCGTTGTCAAGTATGTCAAAATATTCATCAGTATTATTACCAGGATCGTTATTACGGGTATGCATACCATTATAAATCATGGGGTTACCCATCGTCATGGTTGTCGGCATAGTTACGTTTGGGAAATAACGGGAATCTTTAGTAGTAACAGTTGGCTCGCTTTCGGCCTTTGCTGCTTCTACTGCGGAATAATTTGTTCCTGAAGGCGCGTAATAGGGGGATTGCCGATGCCCGTTGAAATAATTATTATTAATATTATAGGGCACTGGAATATCGGTGGAGCCAATGTTGGAAAAGAAATTTGTCGTGGAATTAAATGCGTAATAAGATTCCGATCCCATATTAGATGCACTCAAAACATCATTCGCGGGATTATAAGGCGTTGCGGGGGAATTTTCATCGCTCAAAATTGATGTATAATGCATGGTTCGTCTGACACCTGATATATAAGACAGTCTATTTAGCAATTTAGAAATTATCAGGTGTAAATAGTTGTACACATATAGGTAAACTTATTGAGAATTATACGTTTTATAAAAAGCATCTTAATTTGCTATTTTATTATTCTTGTTGCATAAAATTAATACTTTAATTAATTAGCGGTGATATGAAAAACAATCATAACTTTCCAAAGCTAACCTGATAGAAAAAAACACAATGTTCATAACAAACTATGTAGCAGGAAACGGAAATGTAACGAAAAATATAATTTACCATAAAACTCTCAAGATTCTTAGGAGAAGATCAAAAATGTAAGATAAACTATATTATTAATAAAGCTTAATTGGTTGGCTTTCCTCGGCTAAAACGATTTTAAATCGCTCTCAAACTTAAGTAACATTGAAAATTAACTGGAAAAAAGTTTTGTTTTAATACCACACATAAAATAATAATTAATATTATAAAAATCGTTTACATCGATGTAGGTTAGAAAACTTCTAAACTAATCAAAAAAGGTATCAACTTCCGCTTAAATCATCATAATTATAGAATGATTTTGCAATATTGGTCAAATCGTTGCAATTAAGAAATTAATAATTAGAATAAATATATTTGATATATTGGCTGTAAAATAATTTAGTTATTTAATATATTTTTTTTGCCCAGATAACGCAATTTATGTAATTGAATTTATCGTAAATTAAGTAATAAATTAATAAGGTTTAGCATAGTTAACTAAGTTTTCCAGTAGAATCTTTTATAAAAAGTCTTTCATTAGCGCATTTTAGATTACCAAGAGCTGCACTTTCATTAATAATTCGCCCTATAAAAGATATATATATTCCGTGTTGAGATCAAAATCTGGACCGTCCGCCGGCTCGGTGCTGCAAAAGTATAAAAACAGCCGGGCCAGAATTAAAAAAAAAATTCAGGCTAGGCCGATTATTTATTTCATTACTGCAAGGATTAAAATACAAGTTCTTTAACACATTATAAAGGGTTAATTTGACACATTGTATTTGATTAATTTTTATAACAAAAAATTTGTAGCTTGCAATCGTAATTTTGGGCCAAAAATTGAAAAACTCAAATTGATTCGACCTGCAGGTTCGGGCGGATCGAAATATAACGGCCGGTTTAAACTCTGATCCCTTATTTATGTCATATGTATTTTGATATGGACAATGACAGATTACCAATGGTAGAAAGGTTTTTCTTCTAGACCTTTCTCCTTATTAGGGAATGGCTTACCTGTCCTTTGCTTCTTTTAACTTTCAGAATCCGCAGAGTTAAATGAGATTTAACGGTGACCTAAGTTTTTAGGCCTAGGCTTTCAGAAAAATGGACGGTTTTGAGATTCGTTTCCGGTCACTCATCCAACTACTAACGAGGCTTAACCTTGCTTAACCTGCGTGTTGAACACAACTAAGTTTACATGCGCTCCAGGCCCTTCGACCATTGTAAACCAATACTAATATAAATTAAACGCTCCTGCATAGTTTTTTAACTGAGGTCTAACTGCTTGTATACAGGTCCAGGGGGATAATATTTGGACCTGTTCAGAAACTAAATACAGCTTAATTTTTTTTTGATTTATGATTTATTTTACCCGACATTCTCATAAGCTCCGTTTATTTTGTACATATTGACATCAAAAAATATAAATTATGGAACGTGATTCTATTTAAAATAAATCACAAATCAACGAAAAAAATGGAATTCCGAAAGTGTTGTTAGCAAACGGGAATGGTTAGAAAAATTTCACTATGGGCGAGTCGCTTTCTAAGCTGCCTTACACATATCCAGCTTTGTCAACTTGTTTGGAACGAGGCCCACAGGTATGACAAAGTTAGTATGTGTACCTCATAAAATATGTAACTTGTTCTAGCTGTTCCTTCGTGAAATAACGATATGTTTATCCACTTACCCAGGAGAATATATATAAGCCTATAAGTAATGTTGTTAAGAGTTATACTATGTGATATTGCAAGTTCAAAAGTGGTTTTTTCTCTCTCTATACCTTAGCTTTTATTTTATGTGATTCTTACATAATACACCTTACAGGTAAAACTTGTTTTCCACGTGAAAAACATAAACCTCGGAAGGAAGAAGATTTCAACAAAATTATTGGGGGGCGGTAACGAGATATATATCTACTCATCATATTCTTGTTGAATATTTTATAAAAAAAACCCTATGATGGTGATAATAATAATTATTATGTAAAATGTTTGTGTTAGGTCTGTGGTATGTTAAAAGTTTATAAACAAATTGTTTTATACATTATACAACATAATTTACCTGTGTGGTGGTTATGATAGTTGCACTAACATATGCAAATTTATTCATAAATACAAATCTCTTGTCTTCTTCAATATGAAAACTAAAAAATTTCACCCATCTTCATCTTAACCACAACAATATATATTATATATATTATATATTTATTCTAAAAGTATTTTTTTTATTCTCCACCCTTACATGTTTTCCATGAAAATGTAAACCTGGTGGAATTATATACATAATATACATATTGCCTTTTGACAATTTACTTTTTAATTTTTACATAAAAAATCAATTTAAAATTTTAGGTTGAGTATTAGTTGATATAAAAACTAGTAGTGAAAGCGAAGGTGGAAAAAAAAAGTTTTATAACACACATCTTTTCTTGAGTGATGTTTTTTTTTTCAATTCAAACCTTTTAGTATAGATATGCATGCTACTTGTCTGATGAAAATCTTGATCGACAGGTTTATTAAATCGGACCTTTTTAATTTTGCAAAAAAAGAGTATTTGATCAGGTATAATTTTATAAAATTCACAAAATAATATACTGAAAATAATTTCGTATTTAAAACTGTAAAATCTTTCGAAAATAATTTTGCTAATATCTACCCAATTTGTTCCCCTCCTAAATGAATCTCGATATTACTGACAATCAAATTGCATGTCGACACATAATTATCAATTTATTGGATCAAAAAAAAAAGTTATTATGTCTTCATTAATTATATCGGGCAATAATTAACTATGAGATTGCGTCTAAACTGGTGGATCCTTCATAAAAAAAAGATCCTTATTATTATTATCTTACCATATTTCCCAATTAAACTACTACTACAAAAAAAACCACGATTCAAAAAGGCATAACAACAACAATCTTAAGCATGTAAAATGGAATAAATTATATCCATCTTTAAATATCTTAATGTTATGGCAATGAAATTGACAGGTTTCAATGTATATACCTTTATTTTAGTGTAAAACTTTGTATGTACCTATACTATTAATTTATATATTTGAATTTTAACGCAAAAAATCGCATTCAATATAGTTGCTTTAAAAATCCAAAAAAATATTAGGACTAGGTATAGGTATAATAAAAACACAATTTAAAAATATATTAATGATTTGAAAGTTACTATTAGAATTATTTCATCCGATGCTAAATGCGGAACATTTAGCGGAAGCGATATTTAGTTGAAAGAATATACTTTGGACTTAGTGCAAAATGTCCAAAACTAATTGAGCAAATTCTGTTCTAAAAAAAATTAAGCACGTAAACCCTAAATTTGCACATTTTTGTACAAACTCCCAAGAATATTTTGCCGACTATCGCGTTAATTGCTAAGATGACAAATTTTCGACACCTTTTTGAAGAAATACACGTAAATGAACAACTTCATGGCTTATATAAAAATGTTATAAATTAATTAATGAATTGTTAAAAAAATCAAAACTTATTATACGTTTTATATATTTCAGCATTCTAAACTCTAACAAAATAATCTATGAGGTTCGATTTGGGCGCAGAAAATTTAACATAAAAATTTTATTATTATATAGGACGCCATCTTCAAACAATGCCAATATTTCAAAGGGATGTGCTATGGCCTGTTTTTGAAAAAAAGTTGTATAAAATATCAAATATGAATGAACATTAGAGTATTTTTGCCAAATTTTATAAAATATTTTTAATTTAATATTATTTTTTTTTATTAAAAATGATTTAAATACTCAGGCGTTAATCATTTTAAAAATAAAACAGGCCACAGCCATACTAAATAGAAGGAGGGGGTGGGGGCCTTAGAAATTATACCATATCATGAAACACCAGGAAATTTTTTCGACATATGAAAGCGGGTGCGGTTCTGATTTCTTACACACGGCCCTGTTTGATCAGCTGCATATAAACTAAATTATAACCGGAATTTAAAAACTTGAAAAATTTGAGATATTTGGCATAGTAAATTCACAGCTCTTAGAGTTAATGGAGCAATACAACTAAATTCTCTCGCACGTTTATTCTACTTAAGTGATTGAGCTTCTTCCCTGGGTAGCAGCTGGTTTGGGCTAACACCTAAATTCCTTCAAGATAAATAGAATAATTATATTTTTGAAAGAATTTGACCCTGATAATTTGGCCAAAATTTTTTTTTTCGCTAAAATATTTACGGAATTTGGGGCAGCATGTAACTATTTTATTCATTATTTATTACAAAGGCAATAAATACGATGACGTTCAATGATTCGAAAGTGCACTATAGACTTTCAAATGAGCTTAAATATAAATTTATAGCAAACAAATTGACCCCTAGAAAATTCCGTAATAAGGTATATACGTTGCCTTAGATTTTTTAAAGGAACTAGGTTAACCAGAGCCGGCCTAAAGTGCAATATTGCTTTTAATAATATTTTAGATCAAAAAGGACATCTCCCCAATAAGATGTCATAAAGGTTTGCTGTTATAATGTCGGATGCCCGACCCGATCTGATTGCCTGTATTGTTGATATGAATACGTCGTAGCTCCGTTTAATATTTTAAATTAATTGGATTTAAATTTTAGAAGTTGAACTAAAAACAAAACTTGGTCATGGTTGTTGAAGTTGTAATTGTCAAACCAAAAACAGTTCTCTTTAAGCAAACTTGATTGCAAATTGTAAAAAAGTAAAGAGAATTTATTTAGCAATGCTAAGGATTATTGGACAAAGTGATGATTAAATTATACTCGCTCCTATATGTACGTATATGATCTAAAAGCTATAAAATTTTTAAAAACTCATGTCATCTAGGTAAACATTAGTTAAAAGGGTATATTAGCGCTCACCTGAGGAAGACTAAGACACCTGAAATCTTATTTTTAACGTTTTTTGGCAAAACAAATATTAATATTTGTGGAAAGCAAATTTACCGCTATATATAAAGAATTATACCAGTTTTTTCGGATCTTATAAATAATTAGGCACTTGAATCATATATTAATAAATTTCGGGTTTCTCATATATATGCTGCGGACTTAAATCGGGTTTTAAAGTGAGAAAAGATTCAATGTCTACCCCTGAAAACTTTTTTATTAGGCACCATTTGTCGTAAGGTCCTTGCCTCTATCCCAAAATCATGCTTGCAAACAGGTATTTCAGGGGTAAGGTAACCTGAAATCCTGAAATACGTCGATGTAAAAACAATTTTCCAGATTATAACCTGAATCGTAAAACTGACAATACGTGCAAGACGGGGGTTACTTTTGTTATTATTATATTATTAATTAATAGCTTATAGAATAACTTAACCCTCCAAATATTTCAACATTTTACTGCAAATAACAAAATTATTCTTTATACCGTTTTTTAGGGTATTGTAATAATCTGGCATATTGAGAAGGCATTTGTCAGAATACGGATTTGTGTTAGGCACCACATGATTCAAACACTGCTGATTGACGGCTTTAGTTCCGTTAAGGGGATTGTCAACTAAATATTGTTTAATTTGTAATTTTGAATTTCGAACGTCGTCATCGCTGTATCCATTTGTCGCGAACGTAGGGCTTTTAGGATTTTGGTTCAGGTGATTTGACGTTGAATCATTACCGTTTTCATCGGCTGAAGATGTAAAGGGGTCACCAAAAATTAAATCTTCCATAATTATCGAATGTTTATTACTTATGTACCCTTCCGAATTATTATTTTTGATCGAACAATCGTCCCATTCGACTTTGATACGTTTGAGATCCGATGCTGGTTTGGTGTGAGTCTCTAAGCTACTATTACTGGAAATTCCTGAATTATAATTATTCGTTCTTCCGAGCTTAGAAAATGCATTATCATCGTGATACTGGTCTGGTGTATGGTTATTATAATGCGATATTAATTGATCCTTTTGGGATGTATGCCGAGAGCCATTGATATTTGTTAAATTCTTGTCGTAAAAACTGCCCGGGTAGAGCAAATTGATGTTGTAATCTATGTTTATGTGCCGTGGTGCGATCACAATATTCTTATTGGTGTCCGTGTTACGGGTCAATAAGTTGGCGGTACCTTTTTGGTTTGGGGAACCGTGATTCGTAAAATTTGGCAAATAGTCTAAATAATTGATGGTTGATGAAGTGTTATGAGGTCTACAGTGATGGGACTTACTGCCCAAGTTGATGTCCCGATGATTTCCATTAAACGTCGGAATATTACCATAAAAATTATTATAAATATGAAAGTCGACGTGCGGTGGTGGTGTGTCAAGAACGTTTTGAGTCGCGTAACTGATTTCCGCCGATTGAGGTAACTTGGTTGACAAAGTTTCACATGGATGATCGTTGTAATTAATTGTATTTTGGTGGTAATAGTACCGGTTGATGTTGTCTTTGTTGTTGTTGTTGTTGTTATTCGATAACAAATAATTTTCGGTATATTCCGATTTATTTTGTTTCTCTTCAAAAATATTGAATGAATGGTCAGAGTTGTTTTCACTAATGGGCATATTTTTTTTTGTAAATCTCAGCAAAATAAATAATTTAATCGAAAATTCTAGTGTTTCTTTTATTTTCAGTATATGTTTTATTTGAAGAGAAAATAATTTTGCTTTACGTGCGAATTATATATTTTTTGAGCTACTAATTGCGCCATTCGATGTGTAAATTAATACACTATGAAAGGGGAGGGCTTTGGTTCTAATATAAATATTAAATTATTATCATATTGATATTAATCATAAATAAGACAATGTTGATAATAATTATATATAATATCTAAATTAATGAATATAGCATAAGTAAGACCTGTCTTATTGCTTTAAGTAACGTCATTTTGCCCATTTTTTTAATAGCGTGATTTTTTAAGTGAATATTAAAACTTCCATTTTTTTTATAAAAAAAATTTCTTTCCTTGGACACGGCTTAATGTGCGCAGTTGCAAAAAATTTATATACACTATTTTTTTCTTATATATATCAAAACAAATATGCAAAAAAAAAACTGCGTAAAAAATAATTTTAAAAGGTAAAAAGGAATTATATAGATATCATAATGTTAAGAAATTAATAAAACTACCTTTGATATCTCTCTACATCTTTCTTAATGTATGGACCAGACCCGCGCGAATATAAACGGCAATGTATTTGTAATTCAACCAATTTTTTTGTGTTACGTTAATTGATAAATCTAAAATTTTATTTATATTGGCAAAAACTTTTATTTCAAAAAATTTCAGAAAAAATTGTATGTGTATACCTAATGATATAAATTAAGTGTCAATTGGTATAAAATTCTAAGTAAAAAAAAATATTGAACATACTATATTAAAATATTTTTTCTTTTATCTAATATATAAATTTAACTTTTTCACTATTAATATGGGTAAAGGTTATAATTAGAATTTAAAATATTGCTTTCAATTTTCAACATTCTATAAAGAACTAAATAACAAGTTGCGGCTATTTTTTTTCGATACACCAGGTAAAAAATAATTATAATAAATGTTAATGTCACCTGCTAAATATATTCTTGAAGCCGTTTCTTGTTTTTAACATTAAAAATGTTTTTTTTTATATATTACGATATAAGGGCTCATTAAAAAAATTTTGGTAAAATTGTTTCGAAGTTTAGTGACTAAATGGATTTATTTATAATTAGTCATTTAACCGGCTGAACCACTCACTTTTTTTAAATAATTTTTTTTTGTATTTTTCATAATTTTCTCAAGTTTAAAAGATCTGATAAGACAAGGCTGGCAAAAGCCTTCTAACTAGTTATTTAGATAAAATAGTTTAAATGCAATCACTAAAAAAACGGTTTTGATTTTTTTTTTGTTAAATAAAAATGCCTAAACTTCTAAATCCTGCATTAGCTTTTGATAAATACCTGCAAAATTTTAGTATCGCGATCAAAAGCACAAAAAAGTCAACTAATTAAAAATAATTTGTCTAGGGGTATGTTTACCGATGTTTTATTATAAAAACCTAGAGTTAATATTTGCTTGAAAATAAGAACAATTTGAAAAATAATTAGTTTTCTTTGGTATAAAAGGGCTTCGACATGTCGAGAGTATGAGACTACAAGATCAAACCTGCCATCTTAGGGAATATCAAATCCGTTTACCGTTTTTCCTAATCAAACCTAGTTAGTCAGGTATGAACATTGTAAATTTTAGAAAAAAAGGTCAAAAAAACAATAAAGATTTAAAAACAATAATTAATTCAAATTCATATTATTGCATATCGAATATTAAACTGTTTATAATTCAAACTTAAATATATTTATTTAAAAACCGATAATATATCGAGTATTATAATATATTAATGCTGGATATCTTATAAATAAAATCTTTTTAATATTAATTTACTCCCTTTACTAGGTGAATATGTTCAAATATATACATTTATTATAAAAATCCTTTTTAGTTCTAGATTAATTAGTTTTGAAAATAAGATCAAAATGCAAAAAAATTAGTATTATTATATTTGTGGTGCTATAATGGGGGGCCTGTAATATTATTCATTTTTTATAGTCTAAAACCGTTTTCAGGCCTTGCTAAGCGCTTACACCTGTGGCTATAGATCAAATCATTTTCTCTTCCTGACATTGGGTGCATGTTAATAAGTGCATTATAGTTAATAAATTGGAAACTTAACCCCCATGTTTAGAATTTAATTTTTGAAGCGTATACATCACGGTAAAAGCCATGTATATATTAAGCTCGCTATTATTTATATACTAATTTATAATTAGTAGCATATAAATATTTCAAATTAGTATATAAATATTAGCAAGCTCCTCGATTTCCTTTAAATTATTGCAAAAAATAGTAATTTTTTAATAATTTAGAGGAATGAGGTACGGAGAAATATGACGGTAGCCGCCTTGTTTGATGACTGACAAACGTCATATAAGATTCAACTGAGAGCCAGGTAAAGGTGTATTCTTAGAAAACGCTTATTTCACTCACTAGTGTTTACACGAATATATTTTAAAAATATCTGTTATCTAGAGTGAATTCTCGTAAAACGTAGGAATAAATTCTTCTATGCTATTTCTGCTTTGCAACAATTTCTTGTAAAAACTTAAATTTCGATTATTTGATTCTTTTTTTTTCAGACGTACCTCTTTACATCCTATCCGCATTGAACCCAATCAAGGCAAATGAATATTCCGTATGTGTTTAAGGTAAATTTAACAGTCCTATATATAGACAGGCTCTCTATTCCTAAAACAAGAGCAATAGCTAACGAATCTATAAAGATTTAGTCCAGATATATATAGAGTAAAACAGTGAAAGTTTGTTTACACTAGACTATTCATATTTAGATTTTGTTAAATTAAATTTAAATGTCAATAAATGTTAAAAATATGCTGAAATTCAATTTTATACCGCGCTGGCTGATATGCGCATGATTGGCATTTAAAGTTAATTTTATCTTTTAAAACAGTGTTTTAAAATTTTATTATCAATATTAGAGGCATTTTATTGTTTTTTTTTTATTAAGGGCACGTGCAAAGTAAGTTTTTATATTCGTGAAATTTTTAAAAATTTGAAAATTTTTATTTTGTAATAAAACGCAAAATTTAAAAATGTTGCCAAATTTAATATATGCACATAAAATGCTTTTCCTGAAATAAAAAATTTTTAAAAAAATTTTGAAAAAAAATAAATTTTTAAAATTTCAGAATTTTCAAAAGTTCACAAAAATAAAAACTCACTTTGCACGTGCCCTAAATGAAAAAAAGACAAGTGATCCCTAGAATCGATCGAATGGAATATGGATAATATTGGGTAGCACTTTGTTTTCATTTCTTCAACAGTTGAAAGAGCACATGATTGATTCATAAGTGCTTAAGGGCTTGCATTAAAGTTTGGACGCCATTTTGAAAAATGGGTCTATGAGATGTGGGGCGTATATTCAATTTTTCGAAAAAATCAGAATAAAAGGCGCACCGGGGGAAGCTAATGCGCATCCTCCTTTGCTGAATGATCATTTTTGAGATACTTTTAAAAAATGCAATAAAAATTAGGCCTATATGACATATACCCTACCCCAATGTTTCTCCTAATATTATTGACTTCCACTTTAATTTTCATCCCCTTCCCCTTTTGTGAGTACGCCTCTGAAAAGACCCCTATACGGAGTACTTCTTGCCCAGGCAAAACCCTTCCAGGCATCCTTAAAATATTTTTAAGTCAAAATATGGATAAATATAGATAAAAAATGTATTCTATTGTAAATTAAAGGCGCGCCCTATAAATTTGAATTGCCGCTCGGCGCTCCAGGCATAAAAGGCGACAATATTTAATATCAGCGATATATTAATTAAAATTGTCCACTAAAGCTCGTTTTTACCTAAATTCCACTATAAATAAGTTAAGTTTTAATTGTTTAAGTCAAACCCAAAATTATACTTTATACACCAGCAGAACAAGCCCCCTGCCCTCATGTGGTGCAAAACGTTAAATAAAATACGCTAATTTTTTTTTAACGAGGCCCTAAAACTTAGAATGTTTACAATAAATTAAAATTCCTTATAATTACTTAGAGATTTCGAACATGGCAGGACTTATAATTTTTGAAAAATTGGAGGAATTAGGATTAAGAGATCTCTTTAAACGTTAATTTTTTAGCATCAACAAAACACCGACATTTGTATGTATTTTACAAAACGATTATTACTACATAATAATAACAATAATAACGTATATTAGATTCATTTATTCATGCCCATAATCTCACGGTCGACTGACCATACACAACAACTACCCATTTTCTATTAACACACTTCCTGTCATTTGGTATTAGCTGTCCCGTCTCCTCGTGTCCTTCGAAAGCGATACGTACATTTGCTGCTTGAAAAAGTAAAGATTTGCTTTTGAGTATTAGGAAAATCCTGGTTCAGCCATTTTGAAGGCCCTTGAAAAAAGGACAGGCCCTTTTGGATGTAAAAATCACGGTCATTTCCTCGTTTGACTCAAAAAAATAATAATTTTATGCCAATGATAGCGAAATAGACATTTTATGGAGGATACACATAATATATTTTGTGACATATAAATACGACGCTACATAACATTTGGTTGGTGTTCGTAGTAGGTTGCATAAGTACATTATAGGATTTGGGCGAGAGAATTGAGTGAATTGGATGTGTTGTTAGACAATATAATAATTATGCCATCAAAAATTATGTTTATATGGATTTGTAGGACACAAAAGCAGTATTAAAGCAGCTCATAAATTTCTTTTTTCCAATAATAAAGGTTTTATATAAAAAACTATGGGTCAATTCCACCTTGAGTGCCCCTACGCTTTGAGTATTGAGCAAAAGTTTGCCCTCACCCCCTCCCCCGAGCTAAGAGTTAGTTGACTTAGGGTATCGGTACCCCTTATAAAAGATTTTTGTAAGTGCCCTATTTCATAATTGCGAGCAAAATAAATGTTGAATGCGGCCTAAATATGCGGTGTAACTTTTGGCGCCACTAAGCACCGCATATATTGTTTTTATGGGCTGTCCAAGTTAACCGAGAATGTATGATTTCACGCGTTTTTTAATCAGTTACTTAAAAGATCGCGTCATTCAGATAGCTTTCATAGGGTTATATGCCTGTAACATAAAAGGTGCTAATCATGAATCAAATCTACAATTGACAATTACAAATAACTTAAAGTCAACTTGTATATACTAGACTGCTAAAAATGTCAAGAATTATATAAATTTTAAAAATAAATTGAAATATAGTCGCTATAAAAGTATGATAAAACGTTTGTAATCTTTAAAACCTTAATATTTTTGACCTTTACCTTCACCTTAACCTAAGCTCCCAGCTATTATTCGATTTAGGCATTTGCGCCTAATTAATTACGTGATTAGGGATTTAATGAAAAATATATCCAATAGATACAGCACGATTTAAAGTTATGAGGTTGGTTTCAGTATTGCATTTTACCAGAGAGATATATTTCTTTCCGGATTTTACCAAAATTATTAGACGGAAAGAAATTTTTTTTTTCTCAATGTTAATAATTAAATTTAAATAAGGTATTAGAATAATTTTGACATTGATCGATTTACACATATTAGGAAGTCCGATGTTCACCAAACAAGCTAATATTATTCTAAAAAACTTACCAGTCATATACAAAACCTAATCATGGATTTCAGTTTTTTTTGTTTAAAACGGAAATTTATCGAGTTTTAAAATTAAAGATTCACATATTTAAATTAAAAGGTTGAAAAAATATAACTTGCTTATATAATCACGTCACATGGCAAAACTTTAACATGGGTCAGTTAGTTTACATGGGCAATCAGATCAATGCTTGGAGAAGGCGGTTAATCAATTCTTTTTGTGATAGGTAAGGCCTAAAACACCAATGACATTTTCACGTGAAAATCATGACGGCTTGGTGTTCACACTAATACTAAACAAATCTAATTTTATCTTAAAATTTCGACTTTGCAAAATGGTCTGTGAAATTTCATCGATTACTAAACAAGATTTTTGCAAAAAAAAAATCCCTTTAAAAATAACTATATGCGACACTCTCCTCTAACTTTCTCTAACTGGCAGGGCATATCTGCTGGGAATACTCAAGTTTTATATAATAAAAAAAACGACATATATACCAATATTGTCATAGGCATCTAACGGCCGCCTGCTACTTTTACTTTTCATACGCTATTTTTTAATTGAACCAAGAAAAAGCGTTTATACTACTAAAGACCATATTTTTTTTAAGCAACTACTATCTCTCGCACAATTTGTTTTTACCGTCACCAAATTGTTTTAAAATTTGTCATTTTTCCAGTTCTCCCTATGGATGATAATTAAATTTTGCAAAATTTGTCAATCTCTCCTTACCAGCGCCTTCTGTATGTAATGAAAAAATGTGAAAAACATTTGTTTTTTTTTACAATTTTAAATATTACTTGGTCTTATCATATTATAATGACTAAATCATCTAAACTTGAATTGTGCTGTTCTTAAATCTTAACACACTTTAGATAAATTTAAGTTATAAATGGCAGGTCACAATTAAATATCATAAGTTATTTTGCCCGTTGGATTTAGAAAATCACACTTTTAACTCACTGAATAATAAGGTCCACATTTTTTTGAGGAACTTTTTTAGTTTCTCAAGCACACAAACACTATGGAATCGGGGAAACTTTTTGGAACTAAGGAAGCTCATCTAAAAATGTCCAATACATGTTAGCCCGCGAGATTTTGGTTTTAATCCTGTTAAATTTGCAGGTTATGACCCCAATATTTAATTTTTTTTAAATGCTTGTTAACAGACAATTTGAATTTAATATACTTAAACTTTAAAGACGGTTTTATATAATATTTATTTTAATAAATTCATTTTGTTAAACTTAGGCGGCAATCGACAAAAGGCAATCGTTTAATCTTACCTATCTGACATGACAATATACGTAACCCTACTGTAATAGTGCATATAAATTCTAATGTTTTATATTTTTATCATAAAAAACTATATGCGCTTCAAATTTGGCTTTTAATGTTTAAGCTAGACAAATGTAAAAAAAAAGATGTCTAAAAAAGAAATTATTGTCAATTCTCATCTAAATATATTTAAATTTTCATCGAAAACACAAATAAAATATAAAAAAAATATTGTCAAGAGTCGGGGCTGGGCATTATAGGGCGCGTTTTAAACTTGTTATAAATTTTTTTTAAAAATAAAAAGATTTATCTAGGATAAAAAAATCTTCTAGGACTTTTTTATCTGTAAAACAAAATTTCTAGCTTTATAACAATGTGAAATAGGTAAAGTTGGGACGACTAGATTCAAATTATTAAAAAAAATTCAAGGTTTGAGTTTCCCCCCAAAAAAGATTTTTTTAAGAACTGAGCAAGTAAAAGCAGTTTTAAACTATTAAAACACCAATAAAATTAACCGCAGAACTTTTTAAGATATAAATTATGGATTTCAAAAATTCGATGTAAAAAAAATTTTTATGACAAAATAAAATTTGCCTTATAAAATAATCTCTTAAACTTGATCTCCTTTATTTAGTCCCAGTAACACCGCTAGTTTCACCTGTTAAAAAGGTATATATGATTTAGTTTACATCCATATATACTTTATTTTCGGTTGTATTGCCTAAGCGGCAAACTTTCTTTTGTGAGGTATAACATTTGTATTAGCATTTTTAATTTCAAAGGCGATTCATCAAATAAGATTAATAACCACGTAACCTGTATTCAACAAACGCTATTGCCAAACCAAATGCGTGATCTGAATTTTTTTTATAAGAACAAGGCTGGATTTCTAAAATTTAAATCCCTTTTATAGCTTATATTCCACGATTATATCTCTTGTAATAACCTTATAAAAAATGTTTTACCTAAATTAAGTGCAACTAGTTTAAAAAATGATTATTTTAAAAGCAAGTTTGGCAAATATTAGGATTAGTAAAAATCAGGATTAGGGAGCCCAATCGGTGCCAGCCGGCCCGATAGTTGGGCCAAAATAAGGACCTATATAAAAAGAGCCGGGTCAATTTGTTCTATCTCATAATTGTCTTATTGTTGTTGCCTGATGTTAAGAATAAATTTAGGTTTGATAATTTGATAGCAATAAATTTATAGCTATATAATATTGCAATTTTAGATTTTATGCCATATTTATAGTTTTGGGCCGGGTCGAGAGGAAAATGAAATATAAATTTTTATGTAGGACGGAGCTACAGAGTTTAGCGAGCTGGGCCGAAAACAATTTTATTTAAAACTAATTTAATGGGATGGCTGCGGGCGAACCTGCGATATTATTTGCTTAAACAAAATCATGTCAAAAAAAATTTTGAGTTTATACTCTGCAAAATATAAATAGGTTTTTTATATCGCGGCCTTAAGCGCCAACCATTTTATGGCTTAAATTAACTTATGGCAATAGGACCCACTTTAAATAAAAAATCCGACGTCTTTACCGACATTTCGCTTAGGTTTAGGTAGCCCCAGCTTCAGTTAAGGGCTGCAGACTCGGGGTACAAGGCTTTGTAAAAACAATTTTTTGGGATAAGCCATCAAAATTATTAGGAATTTTTGTTAAAACCAAAATCAATCGTAATTACCTTTGTGCTAGTTGACGACTTACACAAAGCATCTCAAAAATGGACTATAATCTATTCGCAATTTACCCCCGCCAATAGCACCTATCCTAAAAATATTTTTCACCTCTGTAGGAAAAATATCTATAAAAATATTTTTTAGTATCTCCTTTATAAGTTCATCATTGTCTGGTACATAGGTTTAAGGATCCTAGGACGGGTCCCATCACGCCTAAATCTATAAATATTAAATGTTCCAACAATTTTTCGAGCATGAATTTCTCGACTCCCAATTTGACAGGTGTATTTATAAGGTGAACTGCTGCCCCTACCTAAATTTACAAGCCTTTAAAAACATAGACGCGTATTATTAATACAAATCTTGGCAAATTCAGCTCTGCGTTCCTTGGATCTTAATCTCTCTCTCCGATATTTTGAGCTCGTTTCATTGGGGCTGAGGGCACACAGTTAGTCCCTGGCGTGTGCATTCTGCCTAAAGATGTTTGGATTGCCCTGAGTCTATCATAAATTATTTAAGTATTATTTTCGTTTTTTCAACTTTCTTAAATGGATACTACATTTCTATGCTACCACATCGATAAATCTATCTATCAAAACAATCTAAAAATCTCAACGCGTTTACCTGTTTGTTTAAAGAGTACGGCTAAAGTCAATTTTTTTCAAAATTCCATGGTATTTTAAGAAAATTTGGCATTCCTAAAATAATAAACCCTTTATAACGAAGATAAAAAATTCCAAGCCTCAGTACCTCGATAGATAGATAGGGTTAAAAATACATGCACGATCGATCAGTGCAAAGGAGATATGCTATTTATTATGGTAGACTAAGTGATAAGTAAATGCCAATTTAAAAATTTTCGATTTAAGAATTTCTTCAGTTTGAATTAAAAAAACAGTTTCTTATAAATAATTAATAAAAAGTAGGTGATAACAAAATTGGAATCCGAAAGAACAGTTTGTTAGACAAAATACTAAATTGTTAAAAAAATTAGAAAATTAATTTAAAATTTTTTATGTCGCTGTAGGCGTCAAATGCCAGCTACGAAAAATTCAAATTGAATTGAGGAGAAGGCAGGGTCGATTAAAAATCACACCATATTGGTGCACCAAGTTTGACAGCTCATCGTCACGTGAATGTGGAATGGGGGACGGGTCAAACTCTTAAAAGAACCGCCTACGACAAAATATTATATACCGTTGTAATTTAACGTTGTAGGTGTAAAATTGCCATGTTCAGAAATTGGGAACAGGGGGTGGGGGAGCGGGCAAATTAAATTTTAACTTTTATATGGAAAAATATTATTATGAGTAAGATATTTGAGGAAAGGGGCTGCAATCGCCAGGTATATCTCCAGCTTCTTGATTTATAAACCCCGGGGTGCCGGCACTCAGCCAGTCTTTGGACTTTGGTAAAAATGCTACTTTGCACAGCACAGCGAACATACAGATCGAAGAATTTAAAAATAAAGTTATGACAGAATAATTTAGAAATATAATTATTATCTGAACGGTTAAAAAAAATATTTTCTGTTTTTTAAAAATCATTTTGTAGGGGGATTCATTATATATGGAATGACAAAGGAGATTCTAAGAAAAAAAAATAAATTTTATTTTGTTTTCAATTATCAAATTTATGCAATATCTTTATTTTTTGTAATAGACTATTAAATGTTAATAATTAAATTCTAAAATTTTTAAATTTCTCACTTGTTATATAATGGCAAAAGTATTTATTAGGATACAAAACAAACATTATTTGTGTTTTAAAATTGAAGTTTTAGTTTATATTTTTTTATTATTTATCAGGTTAAATTGTGTTTCTTTTTTACAAAAAAAAGCAAAAACGAAAAAAGAGGTTTGTAAAAATCGTAAAGAGAAAAAGGTAAGCTTCCTATTTGCTTTTTTCAAAAATCCATCCGTAATAATGAAATGTATTTACATGTAAATATAATATAACACAGGTCAACAAATATTTTTGTCATAAACGTGAATTTTATGAAAACATAAAAGAATGCATCCCCAGGATGGCCTAATCTCATATATGTTTTTCTTTTTTCTCAGTTTCTTCCGTCTTTGGCTCCTTAGATCCGCATATAACAAAAAATGTCCTATTTTGACCAAATTGACAGATCTAAATATACCCTAAAAAGAAAAAATTTAAAAATCTTTTTTGCATATTAAAATCCCTTGTAACTTATATTTTTAATCACAAATAATGGAAATTTTTTTTTTATTAATATATCAAGCTCTCACATCGGCATTTAGATAATACAAAATATTTCGCGTCCAAACTTATACGACACGATATATTGTCGGTTTTTTGATAATTTTATTTGAAGTTTAAATTTAACAGTTTAACTATTGTGAATATGCGAAAATAAAATTTTAATTCATTTTTGTTTATGAATCTTTTTTGGTTTGACCTTTTTTCTAAAATTTTCAATGTTTATAACTGACTAACTGAGTTTGATTAGGAAAAACGGTAAACGGTGATGTTCCCTAAGATGGAAGGTTTGATCTCTGTAGTTAACTCGTAACTCTCAAAAAATTGTTGACCTGTGATAAATGTTACACAAAATATTAATGAACTATTGAAAAAGATAAGTCATTTTTTGGGGTATTTTAAGGCGCGTTCTGTATTCATTCAAATTTAAAAAAAAATATGAAAATTAAAAAATAATAAATATCGGTTTGATATTAATTTTTTGAGTGTCACAATTATTCTAAGAGTAATATTAAAATGATTATCAGGTATGTTTATAAAGTTTTAGACATAAATTCATCAAGATTTTTAAAAATACTCAAACAACTGCTCCAAGTGTTAGAAAATATTGTAAAAACAATGGCTAATAATTTTCTCATTTTTTTTTATAAAACTTTTATGTAAAAACGAATGAACTCTGAATGCGCCCTTAAATATTTGATTTTGATATTTTTTCCCTGACGTAGCGCATTATTTACCCAAGCAAATTTTAGGTATATTAAATTGCCTTAAAGCATTTTGATTACCAGCTCCATGGCCATTTTGGGGTAGATTAAAAACGTGATTAGGGCCTAAATGTTCATAACTAATTTGAAAAAGAAAAAAACTTAAAGAAGTGTTTTTTTAGAACGTTATAATAATATTTTGAAGTAAAAAAAATATAGAATTGTTATGCAAGGTAACAATGCACGGCCCGTTTTTTTCATTTTGTAAAGTTAGACAACTTTTTATCAATTTAGAAGATTAAACCAAATTTTTGCAGAATTTATAATAAAAATAAGACTGTTACCACTTAAGAATGGAGTTTATACGGCGGTCAACATCTAAAAATTTATCTTTTCTCTTATATGAATAAAAAAATTCCTTAAATTGAGAGTGTAAAATCTTGAAATTGGTAAATTATTTTCAAACTATCTGCTTCAAAATTTAAAAAAACTACAAATATTGAGCAACTTGTTTATTTTACACCTGTTAAAGTTTTAAACCAAACACTTTTCTAAGATGTTTTTATTTAAAAAAAAAGGCGAAGATAGCAAATATTTTTGAACCGCAGGTGTAGGTATTTAACCAGGCATTATTTTTACGCCCTAAGGCATAATTTGGCAGGCACGATTCTGGACCAAGGTTCAAATGGTGTACATGTATATTTTTTGCCGTGACCGAAGGTCACGGCTAATTATGCCGCTGAAGGTGGCAAAAAATTTTTTTCTGCCCCCCCCCCCCCCCAAGAGTTTTTTTGCCCCCCTAAATTGGGAAAGCTAAAATTTGGCAATAATTTGTAAGTATTTTCTGTCACGGTCCTCTAGGTAGAATATAAATGAACTACGTAATTATGGTAAATGTTAAGTTTCCTTTTCAATTCCTTTCGATTCCCTATTACTTGAACCTTCATTTTAAATGCTATACATCCTATAATCTCTATAGACCAAAATTTTCTAGCCGGGCCTACATGATAGAGATCAAAGTCGGAACCCGGCCCGGCCGGTCTGAAAGTAGAGCTGGGCCATAGTTTAATATTGGTAAGGCTTAAATTAGAAAAATTTGGGCCGGGCCCTTTTTTGTAGATAGCTATTGTTATTAAGGGCTAAAATAGTTATATACATGAAAGGTAATTAAATACAATGTGAAAAGTAAATTTTGTATTTGCAAACTCGAACTGGGCTGGGCCTAAGTTGAAAAATGTGTCGGGCGGGCCAAAATATCACGGCTCGGTTTTAACCTTACCTTGTATTCACGTATTTTATGGTTAAATAAGAGGTTGGAGGTTCATAACCCTAACACATCACAAATATTTTAACATATTCCGAAAATCCCCGTTTTTAATTTTCAGGACAGAGCGGCCCGGCAGCAGCATAGTGGATCTACAAGGTCAATATAAATAAAACTCAATATAATATTATTAATATTATCAAATTTTATTATTAAAAATTGTTAATATAAATACCAGAACATATTCTATCATGTTAAATTAAAAATAAAAAGTATTTTTATAAAGAATGTTTGGTCAAATTGTGAGCTGCATGAGCAACGTTTCCTTGACAACGAGTTAACTCTTCGATAACCAAATCGCGCGAAAAACCCATTTCGACCAAGTTTTTAATTGCTATCGATAAGGGAATTATAATAACTTAAATCGGCAAAATATAGCTAAGGGCGAGTTCAAAGTTGAGTTATGTTTTTGATAAAACTAAATTTTTTCTCAAAAACTTTTATTTCAAAAAATGTGTTTTTAAAGTTAATAGGATTGTCACTTTTAGTAAATAGGTTTTATTAAAAAAAATCTTGTAAAATTTTAAAATTATAACTCAACTTTGAACGCGTCTATAGGTACTCATACGTTAAGGTGTCACTTAAAAAACTTGCGCTACTATATCTATTATATAAAGACATATATATCAAAAATGATGTTTTCGATCGAGAGATTAGAATTGATAATATATATAAAATACAAAGTTTCATTGTAAACAAACTTAAATGTGAATTTAATATTTATTAGCCTCTCGTGAGATAAAAAAGGTAACAACCAAGCTAGTAGAAGCTCACCTTTTTTTACAAAAATATAATTAAGATAAAACAATATAAATAAGGTATAATTTAATTTAACTTTTATTTCTAAAACTTCATGTTTTGCAACCTGGGCTTATAAATAGGGTTAACAATTTCACTAACATTTTAAAGACAAATTAAGTAGATAAAAACGAAAAGAAGATTAAAAAAGAAAGAGATTGCAGTATTCTAATGGTGTTTTTTTTATTCATCCTAATTTTTAGAGGCATTTAGTAACATTGGATTTGGTGTTACTTATGAATATGAAGATATAATACGGCTTATGTATAATTATTTAGGGGACAAAAATGTCATTTGACCCATTTTGGATTATGTGTAAATAAAAAAAAAATCAAAAGTAGCAAAAAAACATACATGAATAATTAAATTTAATGCCCTAATTTTTTTTATGTTGAAATTTATAAAATAAATTGTTATTGAACTTAATATCATAACATTCTGAATTAATGCTAATAAACATACAAGATGAGAAATAAGCATAATAATTATAAACTAAACCGGCTTCATCCAAATTATTAGCATTAAAAGTTCCGTTATTATTTTCATTATTCGAGTTATTTGAATTATTTTTCAAATGTTCTTCTCTGAGCAAATTGTATTCTTGTTCGGTCAATTTCATATTCTGGTGCTGAGCATATGCCGGGAGTTCATTCTCATGCAAAAAACGTGTACTAACGTTGTAGGTCGTTATTTTTAGCAAGTTATTTTGCAGGTCTATAATGCACTGATAACGTTTTAGGATATCCAGGCCTATATGTATATATCCCAAATAAAAACAATACTTAATTATTAATGGATATAAAACAAGAAACAACAGTATCAGAAAAATGTCAGGAATTAAAACAAATATAAACAAAAAAGAAAAGAGATTCAAAAGTGAGGACAACATCGTGACAAAAATGGGATATATTTGTATAGCTTAAACGAATTTTAGATGAAGAATAAAATCCTTAAAAACATTCATTAAGCTTCTTAAATCCAAAAAATAAATTAGGGGATGACTCACGGTCGGCTCGTAAAGTATCGAAGATGAATTTAAATATCTTAAACATTACAACAAGGATAAACACATCAAAAATTTTTTATTAAAAACTATATTTTAGGATAAATAATTAAATTAAATAAAATTGTGTTAATTGAAAACAAAATTCTAAAAGTTTTAAAACCTAATAGAACGTCCATAGGCTGATTTTCTAGGACGGAAAATGAGCAGGCAATGTACACGTTTTCAATGACCATCTGAGTCAGGTGGATGCGACCGAGAATGGTTTGAGTTCCGACTCCCTTGGCTATACCCGACCATCTGAAATGTTTATATAAGAAAACATAACTTAACAATGTTAACAAATACTTTTTTTAATAATAAAAAAAGCAAAACTTGAAACAAAAATTTAAAAAGATATTTTTAGAAATTCTCTAAATTAAAAATGATAAATTTGTTATAATGCGATAAAGGGTATTACTTCTGTACTATGTATTTAATTATAAAAAAATTAAGAGCTTGCAACACAAAAATTTCGGGCCGTATTTGTAAGTTCGGCGGGCCTAAAATGAAAACGCAGATTCCGGGCCGGAACACCCAAGGCCGAGTTTAAAGTTTATTAATTATACTACTGAACAAAAATTTAAGTTAATTATGGCCCTAAAAATTTCAAAAAAAAAAATTTGGGAAAAATAGTTTCCCCCTTATTTTTTATTTTTTTAGCAATAAATAATATATTAGATAGCAAAAACCCATAAGAAAGGCAAGTCGTCCTTTACCTTAACTGAAGAAATGAATGCGGGAAAACGGTATTCCCAAATAAATTATTCGCCAAAAAATATTTAAAAAACCTCTTATCCACGAGTCTTAGCAGATTGCATCGTTCAGCACAGGATTGAGACATGAGAGTTGATTGGGCCCCTGTGTCAACGAAAGCCTTAACGGGGACGTCGTTAAGCTTTATATCTATGAAAAGCATGCTCACCTGCTCATCAGACATAACAATAACATATTTTGAAAAATTCAGAACAAACATTTTACCACATAAAATCGTTTTTCATACTTAATACACATAAAATTTATATAGGGTCGTTTCCAATAAAAATATTTAGTTATTAAGTAAAAAAAAAATAGCCGTAACTAATAAATATAATTGCATAATTAACAATAATATAAAATTGTAAAGTGGAGTTTCGTAATTAAGTCTATTTCGCAATTAATAAAACTATTTTCGTATATAAACCGTTTTTCTTAGTAAAAAATTATTCGTTAACAGGCTTAATTTCACATTTTTTCACGGACAAAGTTTTGTAATTAAAAAAATTATTATTAATAAAAAAAAAACTTATTTACTATATTACGTATTTAATAAAGATATTTAGTTTTTTTAGAAGTTTTTTTAAATTTCTTAATTGCTATTTTTTTAGTTTTTAACAATAAATCTTTAGTATAAATTTAAAAATTTCTTTAACCGACACCTATTATTTCAAAGTCAAACTGGTTAGCCCTATCTATTTAAAAAATAAAAAATTTTGTCTCTTTCTAAAAAAAAATTAAATCTTGCAATTTAAACTAATACAACGTTAAATAATAGGGCCGGCTTAAAATAACAAAATACCTTTATTAAATACAGAAAAATTACAAAATAGCTTTATTAATTACGAAAGTACATAGATAGGAAAATAAACCTAATCAAAAACGAAATATGCTTTACAAATACAAAAATAGGTATATTTATTGCGAAAATAGGCTTATTAATTACGAAATAAGCGTTAATTACAACAATTTATATGAATTTATATATCAATAATTAGTATATTTATTCATTACAAATACTTTTACTGATAAAAAAATTTTATACTTAAATGAAACTCACTGGGAAAGACTGTATATAATTATATAATTTTAAAATATATTTTATAATGCATCTATGTTATTTTTTAAACAGCCGGGATACACACATATAAAATGCCAAAATTATATAATTAATTTTTATACAAAAAGCTGCTGTATTAATTTATTAATAAAAATTCTACAAGGGGTAGTTAATTATATTTAAAAAATACACTTTCACAATAAACATATAATTAAATACTAAACTTTTTTTTTATAAAACTGTTCCTTACATATATAAAAAGGCTTCAACAATTGTTATTATTAAAATTACCAAAACACAATAAACATCAATTTATGAAAAAAAAAAAATTATTACATGGCCAAAGCTTTCGGGGGTGTGTTCCAACGCAGTTTCCATGTTGGCATCAATATTTTTTTGCTGTATAAAATTGGCAATTTTTTCTTGCATATCCGGATTGAGCAGGTCTTCATTTAAACGAGCCATATCAAGGCCTTGTGGCATAGAAGCACTGGACCCACCTTGCAACCCTTGCATAAAGGTCTAAAAATATTTAAAAATTCTATTAAAATGCATAATAAAATTGGTCCAAATAAGTAATTTAAACCACTCCATATATTTAGATAGTAGGCGAAAAACAAAACCTTGGATCGAAAATGTAAGAAAATTTTCTACACTGTAATAATCGTTTATGTTGTTCTTTCCTACTGTCCAGAGTAATCATTTAGATTAGTCCAGCTGTATGTATTATTTTTCAATCTTTTTTTCCGTTATTTTATTATATTTTTGTTAGCCTGTCATATAACATTCAAAATTTAAAAAGCCAAATTGACATTTGTTTAGATATCAAACTTAAAAAAAATTAAGTATGTTTTTATACATAAGTTACTAATAAGTTTTGAAAAAAAATATGCCTAATTTGATTGAAATATTTATAAAAAATTTTATTACAAACAATCATTAAAATTAAAGCTAGAATTTTAAATATAGAATATATTCTAAATTGTAAACTAATTTTTCAAATATAATAAAATATCAAATTTCATAATTTGTCAAGCTCCAACACCCAGCAGTAAATTATAAATAATGCTCGGTAACCATCTCTTAATAGCAAAATTTTTTACCATTCTGATAGTTAAAATTTTAGTTGATCTATAAAAAACATTTTTTTAATATTATTTATCCCTCATATTTTTTTGTTCTGCAAACTTTTGTTTCTTATGATAACAAGTAATTGGGATTAAAAAAAAGGAATGGTATTAAGCTTGAATACAAGCGACTTCGACTGTCCATGTTGTAAATCATAGTTGATGACCCAGTTGTTCATTTTTTTCTATACTGCTCAGCTTTGCATGAATTTAAATGCTTATACTTACATGAATTACTAGCTTTTAATAAATGTGATAATATATTGTTAACTGAAATTTTAGGGCTTTCTGATCAATCTCAAATTTTAAGTATAATCAAATATTGTCATTTATGTGGCAGGAAATTTTTTAGCTCGCGGTCTAGTACCCGACAGAGTTAAAAAGGGGCTCTGCCCTGACGAGTACGCCCATCTTTTTCAAAAAATGCAGGGCAAGAAGGGTATTTTTTTAGCAGATTCTGGCCCGCGAATTTTGCCAGGGTTGTAAAGCTTGCATGCAGTAATTCTAGAGAATGCGGCGTCATTTCAATGGATATTAAGGTATTGGTGGAGAGACGCACTTAATCTTAATTTGTAAATTCGGGCCGTGCCTATCAGGTCAGGCCTAAAGTAAAATATATGTCGGTCGGGCGGGGTAGGGCCGGGACCCCAGGGGTTATAAACATCGTGCATAGCAATTTTGATGTTCCTCACCTGAATAATAGGAGGCTTATAAAAAGCCAACAAAAAAAGGTATTAGACCAAATATGCTTTTTGTTTTTAAATTTTGAAAAATTTAATAAACATTGATTATTAAAATTATGGTGCCTAAATAAACAAGTTTACTTGTTCTAACCTCAATTCTATGCTAGTCACAATTAAATAGATCTTCAACAATTAATTTTGGTATCACCATTAACAATATACTATTAAACAGGTCAACAAATTTTTGAGATTTATGCTAATTACAGTGGCCAAACCTGCAATCGATTTTCAAATCCGTTAACCGTTTTTTCTAATCAAACTATAAGTCAACGATAATCATTGATAACACTGAACAACAAAATTTGGACGACCTTAAGCATCATTTAAGGCAACTATTGTTTTTGGTCAAGTTTTTGGTGCTGATTACGAAATTGCTAATGCCTCAGATCAGAATTTTTAGTTATTTGTTGTCATAAATGAAAATTATCTATTTTTGGGGTATTTTGGGCTTCTATATCATAAAATTTATGGTTACAAAAAAAGGTTTAGATATATTTAGAATAAGGAAAAATTCATTATTAACATAAGGCGTTCAAATTTTATTTATACTATTAATTTATTTTTTTGTTTTTGTAAAGTTGGTGATTATCGTCATAAAATCCGTTTTGTGATCCAAAATAATTTGATTGCTTAAAATTTTAAGTAATAAATTTTTTTAGATATGTTTTTTATAAGAAATCAAAATATGCCAATAATTTTTTGAAAATTTATAGTTTAAGAAATTCTGTGAATTTTTTTCTGAACTTTGGACTATAAAATTAATTTAAGGTATTGGGGGAAAAACTAAACCGGGGTCGTTTTTGCAAGAAAATGCTATATAAAACCCTGTAAAAATGTATGTTGTTTTTTTTGTTGTCCAGTGTAATTTTAGAAAAAATGTCAAAAAGGAAAAAGAAGAAACAAAATTAAAAAAATATATAAAAAATTATTTTTGTATTTAAAAATATTAAATGTTATATTAAAATTGCAAATAATATTTTTATTACAAACCTATAATAAAATGGGTCAATATTTTTATATGGAAAAAAGATTCTTAAAGGGTGAGTTCAAAAAATCTGTCAATTTGGTCAAAAAAGGATTTTGATATGGATGATTTAAGAAGCCAAAGGTGGAAGAAACTACAAAAAGTGGAAAATATATTTGAGATATGGCTATCATGGGGATGTTTGCTTTTATACCTTTATTAACTTATTTTTTCTAACATTGATATTTGTTGACCTGTTTTATTTAGTATATTAAACTTCCATTTAATAATCATTTACCTGCACAAGCTTATTAAATTTAGCCAAATCATTATTCATAAGCGCATCCACAATGGCAGGGTTCTTTTGTTTGAGCAAAGATAGTTCATTTGGGTTGTTTAAAAAATGAGCTTTAAGTGATTCAAGCTGTTTTTGTTGAGAGGACCTTAAAATAATGTTTTTAAATCAAAACTATTTGACAAACATATTATAACAAATATAATTGTACTTTAGGGTATTAGAAGATTTGGAAATGCTTGGTAGTAATGATGATTTTGAAGATGAAGGCAATTGTATGGATGAGAAATCAATAAGAGGAAGAATGTTTGAATTAGCTAAAAAAAGTGAGCTTAAATTAATTATAAAAAATCAAATAAAATTTTATTGACCTTGAGTGACAAGTTTTTTATCCCTTATAACTATTATATCACCATCTTTAATGCTATGCTTTGAAAGCTGGTCCTCATCTTTATATTTAATAATCTTCCCATCATGTAAAAAAATCAGGTCATCTAAAGATATGTCTTAAAACAGCAAATTAGAAATAGATATTATATTAAAAAATATACATAAAAATAGTACTTGTTTCTATTTGGCACAATGTTTTAAACTCAGCAAAAGTGGTATCTGGGTTGAACTGTAACGAGATAAAGTCATTTTGGTCCTTAGTGATAGTGATTTTCATTTAAATATTCTGATAATGGTTATGCTCCTAGAATCGTTGTTCTTTTAAATTATCTAAAATATTTTAATCATATGTCTTCGAATTTATCATACGGTCACGATTTTAAACATCGTGAAAAAGTTTCGGAAAAGTATACTCAAAGGTTTGACACTAACTTTAATAATATTTAGCATCAAAACTAAGAATCGCTTAAAAGGATTATTAATACTACAGTTAACCTTGTGGACATGCATGATTACTAAAAATTTAGAAACATTTTTAGATGTTTTTAAAATTGATTTACCAAATAACATAGAATTGTATCTTAACCAATTACCTCACACTCAATTGTGGGAATATATTTACTTATTGTGTATTATACCTACACTATTTGGTCTTTACTCCTTATCAAAAAACAAGAAAACCTATTTATGGATATTTATAATTGGGGAGATTATAACCGCCTTGTTGCCCTTAGCTGGTGGAGCATTACATAATGTCACCTCTTTACAAGCCTATATTAAATATAAAAAGGGTCAGATTTTTTATGGAGTTCCTTACATAGTTGTTTTATATCTATTTATTAGTTCATCAATTCAGTTAGCTATATTTGCTCTATATTATGCATTCAGTTTGCTTCAAATATGGGATTATAATTATACACAAAAATCAAAAAGAAATTAATTTCTTTTGCAATAATTATGGCAATAAATGTCTTTTATATAATATTATAAATTTAAACCTAGTTTATGAACTTATCCAAATTGATTGATTTTTATAGGTAGAATGTAAGAATACAAAATTCTTAATACTCTTGGATTTAGTGATTTATTAAATTTTGATATGAAAAAAAAAGCCAAAAGTAAAAGTTTTAAATTAAAAAAAAATATCAGATTTTAACTCTTAAGTTTCCATTTACCTTAATGGCTTTTAAAAACTCTATTTGTCAATCTAATTTTTATAATTTGGGTCATGTGTTAAAATAAGGTTTCTTAAATTTTGAATATAGAATGTATTATGGTTTAAGTCTCGTTAAATTTTTTATTAATTTTTAAAATATAGCCTAATAAGAGTTGCCCTTAATAGAATTTTAATGTAATATAACCCACTAAGAACTCATTTATGATATGAAAACCTTGCAAACAATGGAATGTAATGCAAAACCTGGAACCATCTTGATGACTTAAAAATAGAGAATTGGTTTTTAAGGTATTATGGAACACATCAAAGTTAAAAACTCCAAATAAAATATATTATAAACACAAACTCAAAAAAAAATGATTTTAACCACAATAAAGTTGATGCAAAACAAAATCGAATGAAAGGCTGTGGCTAATACAAATTTCAAAATTGTAAAAAAAAACTTTTTTTTAAAAAATTTAACGGCTAATATCAAAAAAGGAGAATTTATGTTTTTTGGTTTGGCCTCAATCATAAAATTCTTAGACCATGTTTGAACGACCTTAAATAACAAAGATTTGTTCCTGCCTATAAATATTTGGATACACATGAATGGGTGGGCTTAGCTCAGGTTAAAAAATATTGTTGGGCAAGCCTTATTGAATATTTAATATAGGGAAATGAGAGGAATTTGCGTCATAGCTATATCTATTCCAAAATTTTAAAATTCTGCCGTTTGGGCTTTACAGTCGGCCTGTTCAAACGACCGGGTGGGCTTAAATTTAAGCCATCCTAAAATAAAATTTCAAACCGGCCGAAAGTCATATTGCACAGCTTTTAAGTTTAACCTGGTGTTTAATAAAATCTAATTATCTCTGGACAAATTTTTGATATATATAAGCTAATTTATGTAATTTCTTCTATTTTAATTATAGCTGCTATTCTCTGATCTAATTTTGTACATAAAGATAGAAAATTTATGTAAAAATAAAAATTTTAGAAGCAAATTAGAATATTAAAAATACATTTCTTATATATAAGTGTGTCTAGTAATAATTTTAATATTTTCGTAAAATAAAAAAATTGGATTTTCTATTTATCAAATATGACCCATACGTTTTCATACTTTTTATTATAAATGAAAAGGAAATGATACACGACTTAAAATAGCTAAACTGTTAAATTTAAACGTGTAATATATATTCAAATGAACCGGTATTTGTGTCAAATACAGGTTAATTGCAAATTGCTTACGTAATTAATGTAGAAGCTTAAAATGTTTAAGAATGTACTATGTCGTTATTTCAGATGAATAATTGAAGATAAAGGGTATTATAATGTAAAAAAAATGTTTGTTAAAATTTTATATTATTTAATTCTCAAGGTCGTAATCATTTTCACCAAATTTGAATTTAGGATTTATCTCATCAAAAAAACTATAATGTTTAAAACATTATAAATTAAGCCATCATGTAGATAAATGCCGAACATTTATGGATTTTTGTAGACTTTATAACTTGACAAAGATTTGGTACCAACTAAAAAACCGGGCCTAACTGAACATAAGGCAATGAGCTTATATAACTTCCATGATGGGCCTAAATTTTAGCCATTTCACGTCCGTATTTTATATTAGTTGGGCCAATCTGGCTTGTCCTAGAATTAATTTTTAAATGATAGCTACTTTTTCAAAACAATAATTTAGTAATTTTTCCCTTAAGTACTGTTTTTACCTGATAATTTATATTAGATGCTCAAATCTGAAGGCGGCAATTGATCACAACTAGAAGCGTGCCCAGGTTTTTTTTTATAAGAGGAAGGGGAAATAAAGGGTACTGTCATATAGGCCTAATTTTCAATTTGACGTCTTTCAAGAATGAGCATTTAGCAAAGAGGCAATGTCCTAAGCTTGCCGCCTCGAACCGGATAACAAAGTTTAGTAGTTTCATTTTCAAAGCCTTTACTGTACAGTCAACAATTTAAAATAGCGAATTAAATTTAAATACCTGGACCCATTAAGATTTATCCACCTTTTTCTTGAGTTTTAGACGAAAATATCACATATGTAAATTTAAAATAGAACAAAAGGTTATGTAAAAGATAATGAATTTATTCAAGCTAGTTTTTATGTTGAAAATAACATAGGGGAGACCGGGGCGAAATGAACATATTTTTGCAAAATCGTTGCTGCTGACACAATTTTAATCCAAAAGAAAAAATTAATGGCTCATTTTATAGATAATTCATTATATTTTATAAAATAATTTGTAACCAAAAAAATATAATTCTGTAAAGAGATATTGAACAATGTATAAACCCACTAGTATTAACCATTTCGCCCCATATACGGGGTAAAATGAAACACCCATGGGGCAAAATGAAAGTGTGTAAAATTTATTAAATTTACAGCTTTAATTTCAAATAAACCTTATATATTGAAAAATAAATATAGATTTAGATCATTTTATTAATAGTTATATCATAATCAATTACAAGTGGCCCAAAAATCCCAACATCAATGAAGTCTATGTGAACAATGAGGTGGTAGTGTGACCACTTTAATCTTATTATCTTTAAAAAAGTTCACTGCTTTAGGATATATGAGATACATGGTTATCCATAATTATAAGTGCCTTTATTTAAAATATAATTAATCTGAGCATTTAACATATTTTACAAAATGTTATTCATTTCGCCCCGCATTGAGTAGTGTTTGCAAAAACAATAATGTTCAAATAATATTAAGTTTAAAGTTAAAAATGTATTATATTCTTACAAAAGTGTTTTTTAAATCTTTTAATTATAATAATATTTCCGAGGTAACATTTTATTAAAAATAAAGCAAAATTATTGTTGCTTAAAACATAAATTTGAAATAGCATTTTTTCTTTAATTGAGATTTCCTAAATTTTTTCAAATGGATGTATATGTAAAAAATATAATGAATCGATAGCTTATTTAAAGATCTACAACATATATAAAATTTATATATATTGAATAATTTTTGGCAGAGATATATCCATTAATCATTTCACCCCACCAACCATTTCGCCCCGGTCTCCCCTATGTGTACAAATTATTTCATAAATTAGATTCATGGTAAACTCGGTTTTTCTATATAAATTGACCCAATCAACTTTTTGAAATTTTTTAGCCTAGGCGCTAATCTGTTTTAATAATGTAGTTTTATCGCCATGGTACAAGAAGCTCAAACAAATCTCTGTAGCGGATACCAAGGTGTTTCATCATTTTTATTTTACACATGGGCATATTAATATGCCACATAAATTTTCTATGATTAATTAAAGGTTATTATAAATGACAAAATGACAAATACTTATTTATCAAAAAATATGCATATAAAGAAGCTGTGCTGTGTTCATAAATATTTGGCGAAACTTAAAACACGGGTCAACGTCAAGATTTCTCTCTGGTTTTCTTATTAATTAATTATTTTCTGAGCAAAATATAGTAGACCTAATCACAAGTTTTGTTTTGAGTTTTAACATTTTTTTCTTCCTAATTAGCATATTTAGCAGCTATAAAATGTCCTCATACCCTTATTTTTTGTTTTTTTTTTTCATAAACGAGGAGGTCCTCTTTCCTGATTAATATTTGTAGGTTAGATAAATGTTAATATTTTTGACTTATTAGTCGCAGTGTCGTTAAATTTTCAATGATTAAACATAGTTTTTTTTTGATAAACCTTAGGAATTATAAACTTAACCGACTGCCCCATATAAAGTAACTCACCGAATGTCAAATTGAACTAAATAATCAGGATAAAACCAGGAGAAATTTTTTTGAGATGTTTTGAACGAACATCTCAAAAAAAGAGTCACATTTTTAATCATAATAATCAGCCTTTGAAAGACTAACCCGCGTCTGACCTAATAAAATATATTTCTTTAAACACTCTTGTTTGACGGCTTTACCTCCAAAAAAAAACAACCATGTGGAACTACATAATATTTATTTATGTTGTTTTTTATGGCGACAAATCTTGACCAGGGTGATTTATTTACTGTCTCCATGTAAAAAATTTGACCTAATTTACATATAATTCTCATGGGTGGTTTGTCCAATAGCTTAAGGTACCCTTTTTTGTAAAGTTAACCTTATTATTGAGCGTAATAAAATCCTATAATGATATCATCCAGAAGTCGTAAATGTAAGTTTCTATATAAGATTTCTTTGCGAGGTGAGTTTAGATTATGGCCCAAATTTTTTTAGCCCACATAAAATTTTAGAAACATTTAATTGCTTAAGCGTTATTTATTGGTCGTAACTGTATAAGATTTATAATATTTTAAGTTTTAAACTAATTCCTTCAAGTTTTATATTTATTTATTTACCAATGACCAATCTCTAACAAAATAATAATTTGAATGTCAAAAATATCGCAAACTTTTTTTTAACAATTATTATTTAAAAGACCTGATTCATTTGACTTATTTTCCTGACCCTTATATAAATAAATAAATAAAAAATTTAAATCTTCCAAAATTATTTGTGCCAAAAAAAACTTTCCACAAAATCTTGTTTTTTACATATAAATTTTAAAATGAAGATCTACAAAGACTTAACATCATCTAACATAATAATATCTTCGTGTCCTCGACACCAGTCCTCCGAGTGTCTCGTATGTGGCGACGTTGCTAATGGAAGGCATTATGGAATATACGCTTGCAACGGCTGCAGTGGATTCTTCAAAAGGACCGTACGTAAAGCCTTGACCTACAAGTACGTATGCCAATTTTGTTTAATTAGGCAATATTAGTGGACTTTGAGCACATATTAACTTGGATGTATTTTACATTTCAAGTTAAGCAGCGTTAATCCCGGTTAGTAGTTGAATGGGTGACCGCCAACGAGCTCTAAAGCCGTCCCATTTTTGAGGGCCTAGGCCTATAAATTTAGGTCACCGGCGTGTGTTAAAACTCATTTAACTCTGCGGGACTTGCTGTATTAAAAGTGGCAAAGTCCTAACGGGTTAGCTGTTCCTTAATTGGAAAAAAAGGTTTGAAGGAAACTCCTTTACCACAAGTTTTTTTGTTAAATTAGGCCATTTGCGATATAAGAATGCAAGAAAAGTTATTGGCTCTGCTCAGGACCGGTCTATGGCATATCCGTGCCATTGACCTTAACCAAGATAAAATACATAATTCATATAATATTTTAGTTTGACCCAATGTATTTACTAAAAATTGTGTGGCGCCTCAAAGCTTTGCTTGAATTGCTTTTTTGGACCGACTGGCCCTGACCGCGGTAATTTCTACGTATCTGTTAGAGCTAGCATTGTATGTCGAGTGTTTATGTTACAAAATGAGATTTTTGCGCGAACCAAAGATCGGTGGATAAATCTTTTCGAGGGTTTTAATTTTCAAGTATATCGTTTAAAGTTTGTGAGGAATATTGTTACAGATAAGTCTGTGATTTTTGGCCCTCAACATATTTATTTTGTTCATATCGGCCCGCCCGTTTATACAAATCGACCTCGTCAGACAATTTATACTTAATTTTACGTTCGGCCCGGCCTGGTTCGAACTATATATATGGCCCGAAAAGCTATAGAATCATAAATCAAATGTGTTGATTTGAAAACATTTATATGAAACAGAATATAGTTTTGATAAACAATAGTCAAAAAAATAAGGCAATAATGAGATATAAAAAAATGGCCCAAATAATTATTTTTTTTTATATAATTTAGGCTCAGTTTCAGTGGACCGGCATTGAAGTAAGTTGATCCCGACTCAAAATTATTGCAAAATTATAAGTTTCGAAGTTAAGTTTAAGATTTTCTAACAGATATTTGAGGGCGATTGCTTTCAATTGCCTAGGGCAGATGTCGTCTATATGCAAACCAATTACAGGTATCGGTTATGTAAACTATGATAAATTATGCAAAATTTGTAGAGGTACATATGGAATATTGAGAGTTTTTGAAACTAGATGGAGCTTAACTAGGATAATTTATCTAATAATTTTAAATTTATTTAGTTGCTTAACTACTTATATTATAATAGCTTGTGTTTTTAAAAAAAAATAATTCTCATTATAACTCATATTCCGTTTTATAAATTTTTTCGTTTTAGATGCAACGTTAAAAATGAATGTCAAATTGATAAATATCATCGTAATCAATGTCAATACTGTCGATTCCAAAAATGCTTAACAAAGGGCATGCTTAAATCAGGTAACGTTATATTTTAAATAACAAGTTGACCTTGTCAGACATTTTTATTCCAAAATTATATTTGGGCACGTGTAAAGTGATTTTTTATTTTTGTGAAATTTTCAAAATTTTGAAAAATTATATTTTGTAATAAAACGCACAAAAAGTTGCCAAATTTGATATATGCACGTAAAATGCTTTTTTTAAAATAAAATATTTTTGAAAAATTTTGAAAAAAAATTTATTTTTAAAATTCAAAATTTTCCCACTTGGCACGTGCCCTTTTGAAAAAAAAATTTACGTTGACTAATTTAAAATTACGAGAAATTTATGGGCCATATGGGGTACCTATTCGTGCCCTTAAAGAATAATGACAAATATACGATTTATCAACCCAAAAAGTCAAAAAAAATATCTAATCAATGATGGGTCATTAGCATTCTTAAACGACGAAATTTAATTCAAGCATTTTAGCATGACTAGGATTTGCAGGGGGAGTTGAGGGGGTGGGGAATTTTATGAAGATTGTCTGCCGTTTTTTATTGTAAAATTTTGGACAAAATATTTTTCCAGATTTAACTGTAGTGGTGGGCCTATATAAAAAACCTTATAGGAAAAATACCATTTAAATAGAAATCGAAAAAAGGTGCGCCAGATCAGCCCCGTTCTACCCCCCCCCCCCCCCCTTTGCTTCCACTTCACCTTATACCGATTACTTTTGCCCATTTGTAATAATGCATCACTCAGGCCTGGGAAATAAACAAGAGCCAGCCAGCCCTTAAAGGGAATTTTTTTTGGGCAAGCTCGTAAATAAGGGCCTTTTCGAAAAGATTCATTTTTTTCTTAGTAATAGTGGACAATTTATTTAGAAGGCTTGCTTTTAAATAATAGTAATGAATCACTTTATAGCTCCAGAATAAAGAAAAAAGTAAAATAGGTTTTTGTAAATGGCTTTTTCCCCCATTTTTTTCGGGGCTTTTTTGTTAAAATTCAAAATTACTGAGCATTTTTCCTCCTTTTTTTGGCCTGAAAAAAGCCCATTCCCTTCCCCCCCCCCCTTGGCCCACACTTTTTTCAGCATTGGTTTCACTAGTTAAAATCTTTTATAAGGGTGCTAACATTTTTTATATAATTACAAAATATCAGAGACTGAATAGTTAGACCCAAAAGCTTAATTTTCATTTATTGCAAAAACTTTCAATAACAAGCCCTTTGAAGTAATTACCTTCGATACCTATGAAATAACCAATTTATAATTTTTTACATAAAATTTAGGGCGACCAGAGTATTTTATATTAATAAGATTTAACTTTGGAAATTTTAATTTTTAATTTATATATTTTTTGTTATATTTTTTTAAATTATTTTTTAACTTTTAGTGATTTTTATGAAAAAATAAATAAAATTCGGCCATATTTTGCTAAGCACTTTAAACATTAAACGAGTGACTAAAATTGTCAAAGTTTGTTGTTATTGAATCTCATGCCCCTAATTAAATCTATTTTCTATTTCGTCTCTTAACTTAATTATGCAATTAATAAATAGGTTTTAAGAAATGGGATTGAAATTGTTATGCGGCGACGTTCATAACCCTGGGTTCAGTAGAGTTATAGTGCATCTCTCCGCCACTACCATAACACAGGTCAACAATTTTTTGAGAGTTATGAGTTACCAACAGAGATCAAACCTGCCATCTTAGGGAATATCAAATCCGTTTACCGTTTTTCCTAATTAAACTTAGTTAGTCAGTTATCAACATTGAAAATTATAGAAAAAAAAGTAAAAAAACCAAAAAAGATTCAAAAACAAACATAAATTAAAATTTTATTTTTGCATCTTCACAATAGTTAAACTGTTAAATTCAAACTTCAAAAAATATTTTTGTTAAAAACCGATAAAATATCGTGTCGTTAAGTTTGGATGAGGAATATTTTGTATTATCTAAATGCCGATGTAAGAGCTTGATATATTAATAAAATATATTTTTCATTATTAGTAAAATGTAAGTTACAAAGGATATTTATATGCAAAAAAGATTTTTAAATTTTGTCTTTTTAGGGTATATTTAGATCTGTCAATTTGGTCAAAAAAGGCCATTTTTCGTTATAGACGGATCTAAGGAGCCAAAGATTGAAGAAACTAAGAAAAACGAAAAACATATATGAGAATAGGCCATCATGGGGATGCATTCTTTTATGTTTTCATAAAATTCACGTTTCTGACATTGATATTTGTTGACCTGTGAAATGAGCGTGAAAGCAGTTTTTTAGGGGCGCTATCATTAGGCCGTGAAAATAGAAAAGTATTTTGCTATCGTATGTACAAAATAGCTTGCATTATAAATTTCAAATTGTAAAAATTTCGAGCTATATTTGTAAAATAAGATCATAAAATGCTAAGAACAATGTTAATATAAATTCTGCTAGGTCGTGCCAAGCTAGAGAAGGGCTGGGCGGAATGCCAAATTTGGTTTATGCTCATAAAATGCTTTTTCTGGAATAAAAAATTTTGAAAAAAATAAAATTTTTAGAATTTTCAAAATTTTAAATGAAAACTCACTTTGCACGTGCCCTTGAATACATCAAAATTAGAGTTCAAACCAGGCCGTGAGATTCCAGCCCGGTTCGGCGTGCCATATTTTTTATTTTAAGCCCGGCATGCAATTTGGTTTTTTATTTTTGGCCTGGCCGCCCGGATGTACAAATTCGGCCCAAAAATTTTATATGACTAGCTTGGAATTTTTTGATTTTCATTAATAAAATACTAAGTGCAGAAGTAAACCCTTCATCATGTGATAATAAATTTATAATTTTTGGCAAAAAAAAGGGCAGAGTTTTTAGGTCCGTTACATTTTCTTTATTCAGGGCACGTGCAAAGTGAGTTTTTATTTTCGCAAAATTTTAAAAATTCTAAAAATTTTATTTTTTTCAAAATTTTTTTTAAAACTTTTTATTTCAGAAATTGCATTTTATGTGCATAAACAAAACTTGGCAACTTTTTAAAAATTTGCGTTTTATTAAAATTTTTTTTTCAAAATTTTGAAAATTAACGAAAATAAAAACTTACTTTGCACGTGCCCTCACATAAACGAATAAAAAAATGATAGAAATTATTAGATTCTAAAATATTATCACTATTTATAGAGATTTAATAAAAAATTATCGAGGACGCTCATTACAAGTAAAAAATGGCATCACTGGGGCACCCAGTGAGATAAACTAGCCCTAATCACAACAGCTCTATAAATAATATTTTATAGTATATTTATTTTAGCGGTCCAAAAAGAACGGTTAAAAAGACGACCGACCTCTATATTTTCCAAATCTGGAACATCAGATACGCACCCGTATATGGCAAACAACTATCCGCCAAAACCATGGCAATTACCTACGTCTTATTTAACCGCTATGCATCATGCGATGATCACCGCGCATCTCTTGCACCGGTTTCAAATGTCACAAGGACCGAAAATTAAATCTTTACCTATCACAAATATGACACGAAAACGAGACGAAGTTAAAGGTTTAATGAAAAAAAAAATGGGGTTTAAGGTTTTTCTCATACCTTTTATTAAGGGGGTTTAAATATATGAATTTATTCGGATGAGAAAAATGAATTATTGTATCCTTTATATAGTAAACATTTAGGGGACCATGCAAATTCTTTTAAGATTAAGGAAAGTTAACAAGTAAGTTATTAGGTGAGATATATGTTATGTTGCAAGCTAACATAGTATTTAAACATGATCATCTCATCTTTCCCCATATAGGGGCGCCATACCCCTATAGAGCTTTGACTCATAGATTTGCTCGCAAGCCGGCGACCTAGTTCTTAGCCTAAGCTCTCTCTTTAGGCACATTGTTTAGGACCTACTGCCTTAGTAGGATACTCAGCAGCTTCAAAGTGGTTGCACATGTGTTCTATATTCCGAAGAAAGAAGACGCCTATGCAAGGATTCTTAGAACCCATAATCTCCTACGTGTATGACAGGAATATTTGCCCTCTGAGCTCTCTAGGTATTTAAAGGTTTTATGAAAAAAAAAAGGGGCCGGGGTTGGGGAAAAAAAGGGTTTTTTTCCCCCCCGAAAAAAAATAAAACCAAAAAAAAACCAAAAAAAAAAAATAAAAAAAAAAAAAGGGGTATTTTGTCTTTTTTTTTTTTCTTTTTTTTTTTTTTTATTTTTGGGTTGGGGTGAAAATTTTGTTTGAGCACAAGCTGGATAATATGAAATAAGTTACGATGAAAACAAATTAGTGATAATTCGGCAAACTGTTTAAATCTAAATACACATATAAAAATTTGTGGAGATACTGAATTGTTTGTTTAATATGTTTCTCAATTCTTTAAATTTTTTCCTGAATTAATCTAGTTATTTTCTGTCGAAAGTCGCAAATTTGTTCTAAAGTTTTAATTAAGTTAAGGGTGTTATAAAAATTTAATTATATAAATGTTTATTAGCATTTTTAATGAATCGCTTAATTTGTTTTAATGCCATTTAAAAAATATTAAAAAAATACTGTAAAAAAAATGTTTATTTATTTAGTGGATTATACATCGTTCGCGTCTCAGCTTTTAATTTTGTTCTTTTTTAAAAAAAAATTAAAATGAAGAAATTACTCTAAATATGTTTAGGGAAAACAATACACAAGTACGGAGTTAAAAATCCGTTTCTCTAGTTTTTTTTTAATGTTTGTAATAGATTATTATTTATTTTTCACTTAGCAGTACATAATTTAACGGCAAATTATAAAGTTACAAAACTATTTTTCATAAAAATAGCATTTCAATTTACAGCACTATAAGGAGAAACCTATATTAAATTATTGCAAATTTAAATAACTAAATATTTTTTTAGATATTTTAACAGTAGTTTATTAAAATTTTCTGAGAATTCATTGTTTTGTGTTAAAAAAAATTTATACAAAAGTTTTTTGCATATCAGTAAATATTTTCTGTACTCAAATTTTTTTTAAATATTTTTTTTTTAAATATTTAAAAAATATTCAAAAAAAAACATGTAAGGGCGCGATCAGACTCCGTTCGTTTTTTTGAAAAATTTCAAAATTTTTACCTTTAGACATTGAACGCTTTTACAAAAAGTCGCCAATTTTTGTTATTAGCATTTAAATAGTTTTTCTGAAAGAAAAGTTTTTAAAAAATTTTGAAAAAACAAATAAAATTTTAAAAAATTCGAAATTTTTAAAATTTTTCAAAAATTTGAAATGAGTCTGAACGCGCCTCAAAATGTAAAAAAAAACAATTAGGTTTAAAGTTTTCCCCATACCTCTCACCATGTAAAGGCGCTATAACTCTTTTAACAAGTTTCAAAGTGGTTGCATATGTGTAGTATTCTCCGAAGAAAAAGCCGTTTATGCATGGATTCGTCAAACCTACTGCACATAAGACAGGGATTTTGGCACTGAGCTATCTGAGATATTTTAAAATGTTGAAAGCACAAGATCTTTATAAACATTCCCTAGTTATAATAATTATATGGTTTACCTTTAGGAACCCAAAAATGCTTATAAATATGATGCTAAATTAAAATTTGTTGGTTTTTAGATTTCTCGATCAATGGCATTTTATCGACATCAGTATCTGAACCAAAACCGATTGAACGAAATCACAATTTCATATTTCCATATAACTTTTAATACTATTATGTGATCGCCATTTTCTTGCATAATTAATAAACTTTTTGTACTAAATAATCTTTTATTTATTTACATGCAAATTTGTATTGAATTTATTACTAAGCTTTGTGGACGAATTGGCAAAAATTATTTAAAAATAAATAATTATAATAAAAAGGTATGTGATCCTTAGCAGGGATAAAAAAAAGTTAACAATGCCATTTCATAATAAAATAAAACATTTATCGAACCCTAAAAAAACAATCATCAGGTTTGCCCCCATCTGGTTACCGCTGTAGCTATGGGTGTCAGACGTTGTCTGGTCGGTCCATAAAATTAATCAAAGTAAATGGCAGAGGCGTACCCAGGATTTTATAGACGCGGCATGCTTTAGGAGGGGGGAAGGGAGGGAGGGGGAATTTTTTTAGTTTTGACGCTGAACATTATATTTGCATAATTATGTATATAATAATAATAGAAAGTTTTTAAAAAAATTGAAAAAAATGAAATGAGTCTTAACGCGCCCTTATTACAAATGAATTATTATCCCACGAAATATAAATTAGTTAGTATACAACAAATTCCTTATGTTATTTTAATTACAAAAAAACTAACATTTAGAGACTTAACCTGCCAAGTTATGGCTTTTTAAACCCGTTTTCCGTTTTTTCTAATAAAATTTTGTAAGCCAGCTGTGAACATCAAAAATTTTTGAAAAAATGTTAAAAAAAAACAAAAACAAAAAAACATATAAAAAAAATTACATTCATTTTTAAAACAATTGAACTGTTAAATTTAAACTATTAATATTTTTTATCATGTACTATTTAATGGGGTGCCATATTGTAACCTAAATGTTGATGTAAAAGCTTAATTTACTTAAAAATCTTATTTCTCATTGTTTGACTTAAAAAATTTAAGTTACAAGTGATTTCAATACGCAAAGAATTTTTAAGTTTTTTCTTTGAGGTAATCCCGAAGCCGAAAATTAGTCAATTTTGTCTAATAATGGCGATTTTTTAGATATATATCTAAGAAAATAGCCCAGGCGGAATTAAATTATGAAAAATGAGAAATTTATCAGAGATTAAGCCATCATGGGGGTTATTTTGCCCCAGTGACATAACTTTCTATAGACATTTATATTTGTCGACCTGTGTTATCATACAATAAAAATATAGATTATTAAAATGTAAAATAACTTAAATTGCGTTAGGAACTAAGAAGAAATAGGTAATAAAAAATTTAACAATAATTAGGATTAATTGAGCATGTCATTTTATGAGTCCTTTTATAGCATTTTTAACGTTTCTCCGGAAGGACCAATTAAGTTGAGGGGTGTACGCCTCACATTTAAACCCCCTAAATAGCTTATCTAAACACAGGTCAACAAATATTAATATCACTAAAAATAAGTTTATGAAAAAATAAAAGCATGCATCCACATGATAGCCTTATATCATATGTATTTTCCGTTTTTCTTAGTTTCTTCCGCCTTCGGCTCTTTAGATCCGTCCATATCGAAGGCCCTTTTGACAAAATTGACAGATCTTACCTTAAAAAATGTAAGAATCTTTTTTCATATAAAAACTTCTAACTTATATTTATAATCTCAAATAATGAGAAATAAATTTTAGTATATCAAGCTCTTACATCAGTATTTAGATAATACAAAATATTTCGCGTCCAAACTTAAATACGATGCGATAATCGGGTTTTAACAAAAATACTATTTGAAGTTTGAATTTAACAGTTTATCTGTTGTGAATATGCAAAAAAAATTTCAATTTATTTTTGTTTTTGAATCTTTTTTGTTTTTTTATTTTTCAAAAATTTTCAATGTTTATAACTACAAAGTTTGATTAGAAAAACGTTAAACAAATATAAATCCCTAAGACGGCAGGTTTGATCTCTGTAGTTAACTCATAACTCTTAAAAATTTGTTGACCTGTGCAATATTAGAATATTAGAACGAAATTGTTTAACAAATTTTGTTAGGTGTGGTAAAAGTTTGCTTAAAAACCCTGGTATTTATCTTGGCCCTGAGCCAGGGCAATAGTTTGTGATATATTGCTATAATAAAATAATATTTACATGACTTTTGCATAGAACTGAAAAACATATAATATTTAATTAATAATTTTTAAAATATGAATCTACTAACAGAAGAAGGCCAGAAATGATGCTAAAATATATGTATGATCACACAAAATAAGCATTTTAAATGTATATAATAATTGGTGTAAATCTTTAGCTAATAGTAAAAATAAATCGAAAGCAATATATCGTTTAAATCTTATAGTAACTCTTTTTATAATTTTAAAAAAAATTTAAAGGCTTAGTTTGCATACATTATTCGGCTGAAAACTTCTGCTATATATAGGCAATTGATGAAATTAAAAAAAAGCAGGATATTAAGATTAGATACAAGCAACTTCAATGTCCAGTGTCTTCTACTCCGGGGGGGGGGAGTAGGAACCAAGCGGTTCCAAAAAATTGGCCGAGGGGGGTAGGTATTCGAGGGGGTAGGTATAGTTATGGGGGGAATTTGAATAAATTACGAAGTTTGTTTTATTATATTAAAATGCAGATCAAGAAAAATTTGAAATAATCATTGAGGATACCTCTAAATTTTGTAAAGAAAACAATGTTGATTTTAGTTTAAAACAAAAACGCGGCGAGGTAAACGTAATCAAAAGGTAAAAATAGTATATAATTCATAGCTACCGTATTTAAACATAAAAAGCTTTGGATCTTATCTTGAGGCAATTTCACGAAAGATTTAATGACGATACTTTACAATTTTATAAAGGAGTCTCGTATTTTACCACAGCTTCATTAAAAAAATACAATGAAGTAAAGGTGGAAAATATAAACGAGATATGTGCTTTTTACGACCTTGACCCTTATTAAATTTCTGAAGAAATGAAAATGTTTATTCCGTTTTTCCACAATAGATGGAATCATTTCTACCCAATATTTGAATGGTTAATATTTTTTTTAAATTCTAGAATCAAAAGATACTCCAGAGAGTTTCTGTAACTATCCGGAGGACGAGGTTGAAAAAAGTTGAGGATGATGATGAATCCTTGTTTAGTCAGATGACAATTTTTTACTACCTTATAGGGCTTTAAATGAAACATACAACAGTTTTGAAAACCTTAAAAAAATATATAAAATCTTGCTCACAATAACGATGTCCAGCTGTAGCGCTGAGAGATCAATGAGCAAGATAAAATTAATTAAAACTTCTCTTTGTAACAAAATGGGAGATATGTTTTTACAAAATCTCCTTTTGTTAAAATCTGAAGAGGACATTTTATTGCAAATAGATAATGACTTAATTATCAATAATTTTAAACATTTATATCATTATAATAATTCATTATAATAAATATAAATGAATTGATTAGAAGTGGCTGCTTATAATCAGAAAAAAAATGGGGGGGGGGGGGGGATAAAGTTACCCCAGAGATTTTGCCGAGGGGGTAGCTCTTCCATGAAATTTGGGGAGTAGGAGACGCTGTCAATATCCATGTTGTAAATCACTCAGTTGCTTATTATTTGCTGCTTAGCTTTGCGTAAATTTAATTGTTTAAACTTTCATGAATTACTATATTAATAAATGTGATAATATATTGTTAATAAAATTATCGAGCTTTCTGATAAGTCTCAAACTATAATAATAATTAAATATTGTCATTATACTGGCCGAAAATTTAACGCAACATATTGCAACAAGCGCATAAAGTATGTCTCGTGGTTGAACATTTTTTCAAAGCCCCTAAAATTTTTGGTGCCATAAAATGACTTTTTACAAGCATGTGTTTTGTAATAAATCAAAATGTTAATATTAAATGTTCATTTTCAAGATTAACGCTAATGCTACAGTGGGGTCCATGACCCCAATTTTAATATAAGCTATGAACTTTTTGGAAAAAATATGTGTTATTTAATTAAAAACTAACATAAGTTATCATTAATGTATATAGTAAATTTTATTTATCACTAAAGAGAAAAAAATAAATGGGAATTTCCCATTTTTTTATATTCTATTAAATAAATCTTGTCAAACAATTAAATTTATCAATTTTATTAATTAAAACGTGTTTTTAGGTCTTGTAGTTATAAGAAAGATTAATGAAAAAAAATGGCTTATTTTCACCTTAAAAACTAGAATTTTCATATAGAAAAAAATTAATTCATATCATACAAACATTTTTAGTTATTAAAAATATTATGAAAAAAAACCTAATAAATAAAGTTGCAATTTAATTTAAATTTCTCTGAAGCACTCACTATCATGGTTCTTAACATTAATTGACCATGTGTCCATACGAACCCTAATAGAATTTGTAATTTCTAAAAAAATTTTGTTATTAGAATTATACCAAATTTTATTTACTAGTTTTATTATATATTAAAGAAAAAAGTCACAAAAATTTGGCCAAATGTATAAAATTTTTGTAGTTCAAACTTTAAAATGTGCTGGGGTCCATATGGACCCTACAGTGCTAATCTTGGGTTTATAAATTTAATATTAAATTTGATCACTTATTGCCAAATATTCATATGCATGTATGAAGTTCTTTTTTTTTTTAAATTTAAAAAAATGCGTTTATTTAATAAATAATTGCGAAAATATAAACTTTCAACATTAATATTTCTGAAATAAAAGTGATTAGAAATCTGTTATAAATAATGGTGTATTATATAAATTATTAGGATTTAAGGGTTATTTACTAATTAAAATCTTTCATATATAGGATAATTACACATAATTTTTAAAAACTTAAGTACATAGTAGATTATTTAACTTGACTACAATAATGGTATAAAAATTGCCGAGTAGCGTAAAAGATCTCATAAGGTCGCGTTCAGACTTTATTCATTTTTTTGTAGAATTTAAAAATTTTCAAAATTTGAAACCTAAAATTTTAAATTATTTTATTAGGGCGCGTTCAGACTCATTTTAATATATCATTTTTATTGATCATATAAATTTTTTAGGTCTAGCATAACATCTTTAGAAGGAAAAATAAAAATTTTGAAATTAAAAATTACTTTTGGCTAATAATCACCTATAAAATTGATTTTTAATAAAGAAAAAAAAAATAATACTTATTATTATTAAATAATACAAACATTTTATATACTTAATAAAAATATTTGAAAAAATACATAGAAATAAAAATTGCAAATTTTTAGTTTAAATGTACATTGAGGCAATATCAAGGTTACAGTAAATTTGAGAGTGTATGGTACATAAGAACCCCAATTAAATTTCTAATATCTAGACAAATTTTGTTATAAGACTTAGACCAAATCTGATTTACTAGTTTTGTTTATTATATATTTAAGAAAAAAAACCACAAATAATTGAGCAATAATGTATAATATTTATAAAGATATTCAAAATTTTAAATGTGCTAGAGTCCGTATGGACCGCACAGTGCTAATGCGGGTTAATTAAAAAAAATATTTTTTTAAAAAATTTGCTAATAATTTGGCGACCTTTTGTTAAAATTCATTTAATGTCAATAAGTAAATTAAAAAATTAATAACAATTTGTTTTTTTTTAAAATTAATGAAATCTGAACGCACTTGAAATGTAAAACGATAAAATTAAATTTTTATTTTTTTTAATTTTAGAAGAAAGAAAAAAACTTTGAAACCCTAATGAATAAAAAATTTTAATTTTATTTATTGGTAATAAAGCGCCTTTGCAGTTCATTTAATTTGTAAGAAATTTTTAGAATTATGTTAAAAAATAAATGGGCTCAATGTTAAAATGGGCTTATAAAGGAGTTGTTTTGTAATGTCCGTTATTTTATATAAATTGAGAAAAAAATAAAAGATCATAAACATATTTAACAACTGCAACAGTTGTAAAAATTACCTAATTAATATTTAATTACTTTTAATAAAAATAAATTTTTATTTAATTTTTAAAAATTAATTACTTTGAACTAACCCTCATACAGCGCTGCTTACAAATATAAAAAAAACCTTACCAAATCTACATAATAATTTATTATTAGTATATCACATGTTTTTTTTTACTTTCTGTTGTATTGATGTGGAGGTCTAGACTATGTAATAATAAAACCTATGGTCACGGCATTATATTTTGTTTAAAGCACTCAGCTGATCAATTATTTTAGAAACGCGAAACACGCTTTGTCAATTTTTTTAAAATATAGATTTTTATGACCACAGACATTGCTATACACTTTGATCATGAGCCATTTGAAGATGAGGATTATGATCAGGGATCTGCTCGTTTATTTGAGAGATCTCGTATTCGTGCTCTAGCTGGTAGAAAAATATTTTTTTAACATTGCAATACATTTATTATAAGATTTTTCAGTTAATATGTGAAAGTTAAAGTGTTTACATTTTATATCAATTAAATTTTTAATTTTTATTTAATTATATTTGTTGAAGTGGGGAAAATTGAATGGTCATCTGCAGATTTTTATATTAGATTATATTGATGCAAGATTACTAAAATGTTTTTGATGTTATGTATGGCAATAGTTGTTTAATGAAAACGATATGTTATATATAAGGACAAATTTTAGGCTAAAAAAGGATTTTATAAATATTTATATCTTATCTAATTTTTATTGTCAGTTTATTGATTGCTTGTACATTTTAGTTTTATGTTTTAGCTATTGCTCTCTTTAATTATTATATATTTTAAAAATTTAATTGTGCAAATTTATTTAAACTTATTTTGAGACCCTTAATACAAATATTAGAGCCTGATATGGTATGTTGCTTTTTTGAAACATGATCAACATACAATTTATTTAAATTGTTTTAACCAATATTTAAAGTCATAATTAATTTATTACAAATTATAAATGTAGAATTATGGCTTGCAAAAGTAATGCCATTTCTCATAGCAATTTTTTATAAATGGCCTGGCTCTGGTATGGGTTACCGGCATTTACAAACTTTTACTAAGCATTTAAACACACATATTTCTATTAATTTAGTTTAAATACCATAATGTCTCATATACTTAGTTCCAAGTAACAATTGGATTAAATATAGCAAGATTGTACCATGGTTCCAAATTTTTTTTATTTTTTATTGCATTTTTTTTTACAAATGTCATTTTTTTTTTAACCTTGATTACACACATTAATATAATTAAACCTGACAATAATGTTTTATGCCTATCATAATATTATGACAGCCCTATGGCCTAAGGCAAATTCTTTTTTTTTTGCCTCCACCTCTCCCAATCCTCTTAATGGCTCTGCGTAGTCAGATATAGTTTCTGACCTAGCTATGAGCTAATTTATAATTTTTAACTCAATCTAGCTTGTCCACTGTTATTAAAATTTTAAGTTCATTCAGTTTGTTCAGTTTAATCAATTTATTTAAATAAATATATGTATAAAATGAGGTCAAATATTAAAGTGACCCAATCTTTTAAAAACAAGTCAATAGTTTGAAACAAAAAAAAATGTGGATGGAGTAGAGTTTTATTTACTTAAGCACTTGATAAATTATAGAAGAATAAGTTAAAATTACAATATTTGATTTAGTTAAGCCTGACATAAAATTGTTTAAATTTTTTGCGAGGTTGAAAAAAACATTGTTGGGCATCAACTTTTTGATCCAGTACCAATAGACATAAAATTTTTAATTGCTGCGTTTCAGGTTATTTTTATTTTTTAATGGTTTATATTTTGGGTTAGAGCACATTTAAAGTTAAAATTTAAAATTTTTTTAAAAAATTTAAAAAAAAACGCATTTTTTACAAAAATTTGCCAACCTTAATTATTATGTGAGTATTTTTTTTATAAAATAATTTATAAAAAATTTTAAGAAATAAAAAATAAATTTTTATTTCGAATTTTTTTTTGTAAAATCGAATTAACTTTGAAGGCGCCTAAAAGCCCATATTTCCACGTAGTAACAACATAATGGTGGTAAAATTTAGCACACAAGGATTCATTTCATATAAATGTGGTTAAGTAAACTATCACCAGAACCTTTCATTTTTTGATTCATTCGTTATCTGAATGGAAAAAAATGTAATTTATTTTCCAGGGGCTATGTTCATACGTATTCATACTTTTAAGCCTGGTTAAGCCTTTTTTATATAATAACAATGCTTAAACACCTCGATAATAGTAAAATAGCTGAACTAAACCCTAAAATTCTATGTTTATATATCGATCCAGCTCTGATTTCAAAGCTATATGCCGGGCGAGGTAAAACTTTGGGGCCACTATAACAGTGAAAATGTTTTAAAAATTTTTTTTTTCACCTTTAAACACACATCTTAGAAACTTATTATTTTTATTTGAGACTGTTTTTTGTATTTCGTATATATAAATTTTGGTCTTTTTAAAAATTACATTGCCTAACTGGCCCGTTAAAACTGTTAAACTTTTAGAATAACTTCTACCATCAGATTATCAAGCCTTGCCTCACAAGGGGTAGGCAAAAAATCGATTTTTATTTCCCTTATTTTTATAAATAAATTTCACATAAACTTAAACCCTCGTTTTTAAACATTGTTTTTTTTTCACATATGGTCATCACATGCCTACCATTAATTTCATTTTTTAACTGAACCATAGTTTAGCTTTTTAACTTCCCGAAGGCTTTTAAGTTCAGGATCTTCTCCTGGGTTTTTTAGGCTCAAGAAGTTTTACTCATCAATCTAATTCTATTAATTAAAGTCAGGTTTGATAGGCAAAGGCTATACCTTATATTTATGTTGTATGATCAAATATAAATAGTTTTATTTCTGTGGTCTTTTATTTCCCTGGTATACCTTTTCGGCTCCAATTCCTTTTTAATTCACTAATGCCCTTTTAAAAATATTGAATGGTTGGCTGTAAACCTGTAAAAAAACAAGCGAAGAGTCATAGGTAAATAAAAAGATTTGTATTTATTTTGTATAACACAAATATAGAGAGATATAAAATTCTGTATTTCTCCTAAAGAGTTCTTAAACATCGAGCTCTTTTTATTAATATTATTATAATTTTTCGGCCCCTTAAAGCGGTGGTTTTTAAAAACAATATTGGTGCGGACCACTGAACATTTATTTTTTCACTAATTGATAAATTTTAAACTAAAACAGAATACACCGTAATTACGGTCTAAAGTCTCTTAAAAAATTTTAAGAAAGCCACATGATTCTAAAAATGTTTTTCTGAATTCACCATGGTATTTTCAAAATTGATCTGGTATGGAGCTTACCTGAAAGTCTAGAAATCACCTGACCAAGTCAGATAGAAAATTTTTAATCAGCTGATAGATTGGCCCAAAAATATTTTAAACGGGCGGTCGGTCTGAAAATTTCGACTCCTGATAATCTTCTATTTACCGTTTGATTTACAATAAATAACAATTTAATAGTTGTTGTTACATTTAGGTGTGTTTGATAACATATGCTATGCATGTTGCACATATGCTATCGTGTCCCAATTCGGCGCGCAATGTTTCGCGCCTTTTCCCTCATTATCATGTTTTCGATTCCCCAATATTCCTGCAACCTAAACCCTTCAGTCTAATTTTTCAAAATGTAGTTTTGCTTCTCCAGGAGTTATCACATAAATGTAAATAACGCATTTTCAGCTAAGTGAGGCGCGCCGCGTCTTATGTTGAGTTTTTATTCAAAAAAATTTTTAAAAATTTTATTATATCTGTTTAAACGCAATTTTACAAAAAGCTGGCCATATATATTTATTTAAGCATTTGCTGGAATTTTTTTTTATAAAATTAGATTTTTTTTTTAGTTTTTTAACCTCACTTTAAACGCGCCCTGGTATACTGAACATTTTATTCCCCATATCACCATCGTTTAAATTAAGGATTTTTGCTTTACACGCTATGAAAGTTTAGAATCATCTCTCAAATCGAAAACAACGATAACGCTAGCAACGTAATGTACTTGCTTTATAAGGCAGCGCCGTATCCAATTACGCAAACGGTAGAAGGCAAAATTTGAGTCATTCGGATTTTAGATACAGAGCGCTTAAAAGAGAGAAACCGTCTGGAATAGTTTCCTGAGGGCCGGAATTATAAGGTCTAAGTTCGGTCTAGCTAGTTTCAAAATATCAGCTGAAAGGGGCTGTTAACAGGGGCGCCTTTAAACCTAGTGGAAATTAATGTTGGCTTTAGGTTTATTTCAATTTTGAAAGGGCAGAGATTTTTTTAAAGATGCGGTGGTTTTTTTTAATTAAATTTTTTTTGTATAGGGCACGTGCAAAGTGAGTTTTTTATTTTCGTAAATGAAAATTTTAAAAATTTTAAAAATTTTATTTTTTTCAAAATTAAAAAAATTTTTTATTTCAGAAAAAGTATTTTATGTGCATAAACAAATTTTGGCAACTTTTTAAAAATTTGCGTTTTATTTCAAAATTAAATTTTGCAAAATTTTAAAAATTTTACAAAAATAAAAACTCACTTTGCACGTGCCCATAAATGCATATTTACATGCCAATCTAAATTATTAGCAAAGGGAAATTAAAAAAAAATAATATTAAAATTTTAAATTTTTTTAAATATTCTTAAAAACATGACCTCACTTTGAACGCGTCTTAAATTAAAAAATCATAGACAACCATAGACATTGGCGTTTGATCATAAACATTCCACAATGTAATATAAAAACATACACTAGATTGGAATTTTAATATATAGACTTGGTAGTTAGGTTTTCATTATATTTGAGAAAAATGAGTATTTTAATTAGTTTGTTCATTTTAACACGATATTGCTATGTTTGTACAGGCCTAACTAACTCAGTTAGCCAAATAAGATCATAAATGTTAGGGTTTATGCAACCTTTAAGACCTTATTACTAGTTTATTTAAGTTAGACTAGAAATAACAAAAATATGTGTTTCTTTTTTTTCTATCTTGCGAATATTTTAAAAAACAATGTTAATAACATAGCTGGTCAAAAATAGTGATATTTTGCATCTCTCTAAACAAGTTATATATTAAGTATTTAAATGTTAATATTTTATCGAAAATATATAAAGACCACTTTGATTGATTTTTTCGTCTCGCAGAATCACCTGAAAGAAAGTTTTTTTTAACTTTTTTTTTCATAAAAACAAAAGTTTATTTTGAATGTGGCCTAATTACAAGTATTTAAATAAAATCCCGAATTACCGTATTATTTAATGTTTTTCCTCAAAAAATTTCTCAAGAATATGTCACTTAACCTCAACTTTATATGCCACACAGCTTCAAAAAACATTGCCAGACCTTTCATATTAAAAATAATAATCAGAGCACAACTTAGCCATATATTCCTTCTATTCAAAGACATTTTCATTTTTTTTCTTGCCTTATGAGTTTTGTCACAAGTCTAAAATGCATGTGCTTACCTTTTAAGATTTTTGTTGTTATTCTTTGCGCGCTAGTTTATAGATTAGAGATATATATTAAAGCCACCGCAACCACATTTATACTAATATATTATATAAACTTTGTTCTTTAGCGTTCAGACTTCATTTATTTTTTTTTTAAAAATTTTATGAATTTAGAAATTCCAAATATTACAAAAGTTTTATTTTTTTAACTCAAAATTTTTTAAATTTTTTTTTTCAGATAATTTTTAATGCTAATAATAAAGATTGGCGACTTTTTGTTGAAATGCGATGTCAAAAAAGTTAAAATTTTTTATTTTTTTTGAAAAACTAAATGAAGTCTTAATGCGCCCCTATATAAATAATACATATTAATCGAGTCCGGTAGGCCAGATCAGAAAATTAAATGGGCTAGCGTGGATCGGGGTCAGACCGAATGTATATATTATTTACCTTCATATTTTATGTTCTTTATCTAAAAACACCACATCTCACACCTTTTCAATATTTTAACGTATAGTTTTATTCATAGATTTATTAAAATATCATTTTTTTTGAATACCAGCTGGCGGTGCAAGTTATCTGACCACAGGGCTAGATTAAAAATTATTTGACTAAGTATCTGCTCGTATAAATCATAATTATACATAGAGAAATGTTTTTAATGTTATTGTTTAAGAACCTAAAAAATTTCCCCAATTTTTAGGGGTTTTGTTACTTATCATATTAGTCTAAAAACACTCTTTTTTGCTTTAATTTTTGTCATTCAATCAACATTTTTGGTACTAACGTTTAGGCCCTTGATAAAACCAACTCATAAACCATTTTAAAAATTTATTTTGTCACATTTGTTAGAAGATCACCCAGTGTCTTTCTTATTTTTAAACCAAAATATAATCCAGTTTAAAATATTTTTTTCTGCTAAACTTCACTACGCAATTCCCTGTACTTCCCCACACCTTTTAATGTCATTATACCTTTATGAGAAAGACTTCACCTAACCTTCGAGGTGCAAATAAATTTTTTTTTTCACGCTTTTGTAAATGTATAAATAATGTTAATAATGTTAATAAACAAAACAGGCCTCTCTTGAACCTCTATCTCATTATGTCTTTAGCCTTTTTATTGTTGTTCCTTTATTTAAAAGATGTAGATGTCGTGTATAGATCCTTGACTTTTATTATAACGTTAAACAGTTTTTCTAGAGATTTATCTTTGAAAAAGACCATTACAGTCATAGCTGCAAAAATTTATCTGATTTTTAATTATTTTAACATTTTCAATTTAGGATGTCCTGTTAAGAGTAGTGGTATTTTGTATTTTTTAATGTAGATCTACGTTTGAAAATAATGAAGACAGCTCTGAAAAGCCTATTAGTCCCATTTTAATAGGCTTTTCAGTGCTGTCTTTAAGCTTATTTTAAACAGCTCTGTTTTCAAAATGTCTGGAATTTCATTATGCCCCAAGAGCATCATGATAACGTATTCGAACCGGCATATGATATTTTTTTTTGTGAGAAAAAACCGAAGGCTCTATATTGCCCCACAAACTTAAAATTTTAAATGTTGACTTTTTTTTGGCTGAAAAACCCCCAAAAAATCGAACATCTATAAATATAATAATAATATGAACTGGAGGAATCTTCCATAATTTGCGATTTCTTGATTCTTCCTCGTTCCTCCTGGACACTACTGCAAAAAACTGTCTAGTTCATTTCACCATGCACGCGTGCTCGCGCTTTTTATCGATTTTCCCGTTTTTTTTTTCACAAAATTTTTCGCTATCACAACCTTGTTTTATCCATTTAGGGAACAACGGCTCCTCAGGAATTTTTTCCCCTGACCCTTTCCTATATTGCAGTCAGTTTATTTTGGTTCCACTATTTTTTGATCTCCCTAATTACGGTCCTTAAACGGAGGACTAATCCTTACACCCCAGTTTTTTACGCCCATTATGATAAATGTTTGTTAGGGCGCGTTCAGAGTTCGTTCATTTTTTTTTATTAAATTTAAAAAAAAAATTTATTTAATAAAATATGATAATTTAAATTTTGTACGATTTTTTTATTTATTAATTTTCAAGAATTCGTTAAATGAGCATGTTTGAAGGAGTCCTAAACATATTTTAAATTTTTACCGAAAACGCAATGTTTCAACATTCTTTATCAATTACATGCTTGCATTGCATCTAATACCAGATCATTCCAATTTATGTTTAAAATTTTAATTTAAATGTAAAAAAAATTTATCGTTTTCTTTTGGAATTTTACAAATGAGACTTCTTATTTTTGAGTAGAATTGAATTTTTAATATTTATATTTTACTTACGATTTATCTGAATTGTCTAAAACATAATATATTTTGGCACGAATAAATTTTTAATTTTTAGATTAAAAAATGTGAAATTTATTTGTAGGTTTAATAATTTAATTTTCTGACAAAATTGTTAAAAGAACGACTCTTTTCTTTTTTTTCCTGCTATTTTTTTTTATTAAAATCTAATAAACTAATTTCAAAAAAGAAATTGTAACTTAACTATTCCATAACTCTATCTCTCTGTCTCTCTAAATCTTCTTCACTTTTAGCAAATATTGTATTTTTTTTTTGAAGCACTTTACCAATTTGCCTGATATCCATGTTTTTAACATTAAAATTACATCATATGGTATTATAATATGCCAACGATACCTGCTAGCTACCAAGGGACGTTGCTAAAATCTACCTGTGCCACAGGTGAAATAGGAAGAAGCCATAAATTACCAAGAATTTTGTAATTAGGTGTATTTGACATTAATCGCCTGTGTCTCCACGCAATTTATTTATCTGTTTTCTCTCCTATTTATCATCTTTAGGAAGACATGTTGCTTCTAAACATTGTCATTTTATTTTTTTTCTTGTATCTAATCTATATGCTAATTTTCCACTGTATTTCTTAATATGCTTAGCAAGGTATTTGAAATCGCCCTTTTCCACGTTAAGTGGATTTGGATGTTTGTGCTTTTTTGATTGCATATCAAAAAAAAATATTTTTTTTAGATTTATATAATGTCCTAGACTAATTTATTAGGATTTTTTGCTAGAATTTTGCCAAAATTTTGAAACCTCAATATAAGTGTTTCCATATTATTGGAATTTCTCATATATAAACTGGATGGGAAAAAGATTATTGTTAAATTCATAACGTATTAACGCCTATTCAAACATTTGCTTTCATAGTTTTGTTTTTTTTTGTAATATTTTTTATTTTAATTTTATATATTTTTAATTCTAATTTAAACATCACTATTAGATGAGCGCGAAAATGTACAAAAGAAGACGTTCACTAAATGGGTAAATTCTCACCTGATACGAGTCGGTGGGAGGATTCAGGATTTGTATGTCGATTTGAGGGACGGAAAACTCTTGATAAAGCTGCTTGAGGTCCTTTCGGGCGAAAGATTGGTATTACATTTTTTAGCTCTGTTACCTTTTTATTGTTTAATCCCCAAAATGGCACTTTAACAGACAAGGCCGGTCCGGTTTATATAACACAGGTCGACAATCAATGTATGAAAAAAGAAAATTACACTGAAGCGAAATTCCCGTGATGCCCTTATCTCATATGTTTTTCCGTTTTCCAAAGTTTCTTTCGCCTTCGGCTTTTTCTAGGTATATATCGAATAAATGGCCAGGCCAAATTTGACCAAATCGACTAAATTTTCGACTTCGTGAATGCCTATAGAAATAAACTAAAATTCTTAGTATATTAAAATCACTTGTAACCTGTATTTTTTATCATTCACAAATTAAATTAAGTATAACTAGCTATTACATCAACATTTAGGTTATACAGAATATTTAGCACCCCAACCTTAACTACGATATATTATTGGTTTAAAATAAAAATATAATAAAGAGTTTGAATATAACAGTATAAAAATAATTTTTTTCAATAATTTCTTGTTTGTTTAACATTTTTTTAATTCAGTGTTTATAGCTGGCTTGCAAAGTCTAATTAAAAAAACGATAAACGGATTTGAAAATCACTAAAATGGCAGGTTTGGTGTCTGGAATTAGCTCATAGGTCTCAAAATTTGTTGACCTGTGAAGCAACCCAAGGCTTGGACGTTCCCAAACCGACCAAGTTTTGGTGATGCCTAAGCCATACTTTCTTTCTAATCATTAATAAAAAATTTTTTTGGCATAGTTAAATGCCATTATCTTACTATTTAGTATCTTTTGCTAGACTTTTAAACAGTACAACATTGTTTTAAAAGATTTAAAAAAATCGGCATGTTAAAAATTGACCCTATAATTTGATAATCTAATCATATTATTTATCGAGCTTAAAGTTAATAGTTGTCAAATTCTTGAGATATTTAACTAAGCCATATATGATGGCTGTGTTAATTTATTCTATTTGTTAAAATTATTTGGATTTTAACCATGCTTATACTATTTCTAATTAATTTATAATATTTTTTTTGCTAAGTTTACAAAGAATTTTAGCTAACATTAAAAAGTTATTAACGTCAGCAGGCCACTGTTAAAAAAAATGAATTATTTCAGTTTTTAAAATTTATTATTAACCTTAGATATTTTTTTATTTTTATATTAGTTGCTTATGAAAATATTTTTAAAATTACTTGAATTAATTGTTTTTCATTGATTTAATATTTATTGATGTTTTTATTTAATATTAATTTATTAATGTTTATGATAAATACCAATTTTACATTTGATTTAATTTTAAATCACATATTTTTATTTATTTTCTAAATTAGTCATATCAGATAATTTTTTCATAAAACAAATTTTAAATCTAATTTATACAGCCCCGCCCAACGAAGGGCAAAATGCGGATTCATTGCTTAGAAAACGTAGATAAAGCGCTCACCTTTCTCAAGGAACAATACGTGCATTTGGAGAACATGGGCTCCCATGATATCGTTGACGGAAACCCGAGACTCACCCTCGGCCTTATATGGACCATTATCTTACGCTTCCAGGTACAACTTATATTAAGGGCATGTTCAAAGTCAAATTTTGAAATAAAAATTTCGCTCTTTACTTTATTTGTCATACAATTAAACGACTATTTCTCCTCGCGTTTGTAACCTAGGGAAAATAAATTTCAAATATGTGCAAAAAAACAAAAGTTCATTTTTAACGTGCTTTCAGTTGATCAATAAATGTGTTTACTATTTCATAATAAAAAATGTTTGTCTACCATTTCTTTATTTTAACAAGACTATTAAAAAAATTATATTACACAAAATAAATTTGAAATTACGGGTTTTTAACCTATATATTTTGTTTATTAGTATAAATTTTCCACCATTTTACGGGATAAAATTTTGCTGAAATATAAAACTTTTTGGTTTTTTTTCGTTTAATCTAATTTACGCGGGAAAACAAATTTTAAGTTTAGTGGATTAAACCTGCTCTTATAAAGCTCCTTGAATATAAAGTTTTGGTAAAAGCAAATTTAAGACCGCAATATGTTTAATATAGTTGAAAAAATTGTTTATCCTAAATAAGACGAAGCAATTTTTTTTTTCAATCTATTTTAATAATTTATTCTACTCGGCTTAATATGGCCATTTTTGGCTTCTAATATTTAAATAAAAAATAATGATAGGCATAGCGACAAAAAATTAACAAAACAAGATATAATTCCGATTCTTATGTATTTTTATGTCTTAATATCAAATTTGCTTTTTTTGCTATCGTCAACCCGCCGGCTCCTTAAAAGGACTTAAAGCTATTTTTTACGAATTAATATCTCATATGTATAATGATATATCTTTTTTGTCGAAAATGCTCAAAACAATATTAAGTTGTTAAAAAATTTAATCTTGCTCAATGTATTTTGCTAAAAAATGAGTAGTTTAAAAATTATTATTTAAAATTGTCAAATATGAGTTTGGACTAAATATTTTATATACATGCCGAGAATATAATAATAAAAAAATATTTTTATGCAAATTTAAAAAAATCTCTTTCGGATTGACTAAAATATATAAAGGGCTTTGGACGACACTGAATAAACGGTAAACTGTTTTGAAAAGAAGGCACAAAATTATACTTTATCCTTCCTGTCTTATCCAGATCGAGAGTTAGATTTTGTTGTTATGTGTAATTCCTAATAATGTAACTTGCATTTATGCACCTTGAACTTGAAAAAAAGTTCTTTTAAAACCACATGGTTTCATTTATGAATTAATATTAATTTATCAATATATTAATAATGATAACAATATCATTATCGGGTAATAAATAATTCAAATAAATCGATTATCAAAAACCGGTCCTTACCATTGTTGTTTTTTTGTCGAGTGTCGCATGAATCAGCTGATCTATGGGTACTTACTTACTAAGTGTGACTGAAATTAATAAAACCCGTGAGTTATAATTCGATACCAAATTGTTGCGCGCTTTTGGAAAAAAAAAACTAATAATCATTTAAATACATAAATTCAAAGAAAAATGTTAAAAAATAAATTAAGTGTTGATAATAAAATTTCAATGTTAATTAAAACATACATTTAAAATATATTGATGTTACAAGATAATAATTGTAGTTAGATCTGGGACAGTTTTTTAATTTAAAACATTCCAATTTCGCTATTCGAATTTTATATTCCCCAACTCACAATAACATTAACAATCCTTTTAAAAGATTCAAGACATCACGTTTGAAGAGGTGGAAAGCAAGGAAACCAAATCGGCCAAAGATGCCTTGTTGCTTTGGTGCCAAATGAAAACAGCTGGGTATCCCAACGTGAACGTCCGAAACTTCACTACCAGCTGGAGGGATGGGCTGGCCTTCAATGCGTTGATTCACAAACACAGGTTAGTTTTATATGTTCATAATTTTAATGGCACTCAAATAGACCGATGGAAAACCCATTTTTTTTTAAATTAGGGGAGTTTGGAGGCTAATTAAATAGGATTTTATCTTTCCTTTTAAAGGCGCGTTCAGACTTCATACAAATTTTAAAAATATATAAAAATATTAAAATTTTCCTAAAAAAATATTGGGCCAAATTTGAAAATTTTTTTAAGGGTTAGAATTTTTTTCAGACTCTTATTGAAATGATTATCAGCAATGTTTATAAAGATTTAGATATATATTAAGATTTTCCAATATGCTTGGAGCAAATGCTCCGAGTGTTAAAAAATATTGTAAAATTAATAGTTTTTGAGTAAAAACTTAAGTTCTAAAAATTTTCTGAATTTTTTAATTGACGAATGAAATCTGAACACGCCGCCCTAAAATTACAACTTTTTATTTAAAATTGTTTAAAACAAAAATGAGTTTATCCACAAAATGAGCTTAGCTCTGCCTCTCTATATTTTTGAAATATTATTAATATTATTATTTAGTATATTTGGACTGTACACTATTATAAAATATTTTTTGTGCCCCTATTTTTATTAACCTAAATCCGCACGTTTTTAATAACCGACGTCAACTTTAATTAAAATTGTGGCATCTATTAAAGCCCTTCATAAATTGTGTCTTATCTTGTTTTTCAATTGGCTTAACCCAATATCACCCCTTAGTTAATGCAATAATTTCCCGCACTTAATGGAAACTCTCATTACTAAACTGAATTATGTCATTGGGTTAAAGATGTGGCGGGCTTTATTCATAAACTAAATCATATAAATAATTAATAAAATTAATCTGAGACCGGATCGGCCCGACAATTTTTTAAATAATCCGAGAGGACCCCCGATTTTTAATTACTTAACTTGACCTCATTTTATAATTTGGCCCCGATTATTAACTAAACGTCATGGGACCGGTCGGATTACCCTTAGTACGCTGACTCCAATTTTTTGGACAAGAGCCTTTTAATATATGAGTATTTATTTCTTTTTTATACAACATAGACCCGACTTGATTAAATACGAGGCTTTGCACAAATCAAACGCCGTAGCTAATCTAAATAATGCATTTAACGTGGCTGAAGAAAAACTGGGCATTCCCAGGTTGTTGGATGTAGAAGGTAACACATTTGTCCTATATTTTTCATTCTTTTATTCGGGTCTTTGTTTTATGTATGGAGTTACAGAAAATTGCTGCATTTATGCATGCTAAACATTTTTTATCTCAATTTTACAAACTTTGTATGTATATATTAGATATTAATGTCGAATTGCCTGACGAGAAATCCATTATAACCTACGTAGTAACGTTTTACCATTACTTCTCAAAGCTGAAAGCTGAAACGGTCCAAGGAAAAAGGATTGCCAAGGTATATAATTTAATCATATATGAAAGCGTAATATTAATCTTTGTTATTATTATATGAGTTGATTTATATATCTACGAGAAGAACACGGCCCTTAAAAATATTTAAATTTTAAAAAAGGTAATTCTTTATTAATTAAGGTTCTCCTATTAACATTGATTAGCCATTTTAGGTATAACACAAGTTGACAAATATCAATGTCAGAAAAAAAAGTTTATGAAAATATAAATGATTACATCCCCAAGATGGCCTTATCTTATATATATTTTCCGTTTTCCATAGTTTCTTTCGCCTTTGGCGGCTGTTTTGCTACGTCAACATCGAAAATATGGCCATTTTTGACCATATTGACAGATTTAGCGACCTCGAGAATACCCTAAAAAGAAAAAATTTGAGGATTTTTTTTATATTAAAATATCTTGTAACTTGTGTTTTTATCTCAAATAATGAGAAATAAAATATCAAAGTATAGCACTTTCTTCAACATTTAGATTATACAATATATTTGGCATCCCAATCTATGACATATATTATCGATTAATGAAAATATTATTTGAAGTTTAAATTTAACAATTTAGCTGTTTTAAATACAAAAATAATTTTTTTCAATATTTTTTTTTATTTTTTTGACCTTTTTTTTTAAATTTTTAATGTTTATAGCTGACTTAGTAAGTTTGTTTATAAAAACGAGAAACGGATTTGAAATCCCTATGGCTGGTTTAATCTCTGTATTTAGCTCAAAACTTTCAAAAGTTTGTTGAAATGTGTTATACCATCATTATTATTGAGATCAATCTTATTTCATTATAAATAATAATTTTTTTCTAGTTTGCGGACTACTTTTTATTCAAAAGAATTTAAAAAAAAATATCAAATTTTATGACTTTTAATTTTTTTACAATACTTAATTGCACAGGTCCTCGATGCCGCCATGGACCAGGACCGTATGCTGGACCAGTACGAGAAGATGTCCTCCAATTTACTCGAATGGATCGAATCGACGGTAGAGCGGTTAGCCGACCGGAATTTTGCGAACTCACTGGTTGGCGTGCAGCAGCAGCTAGCGGCTTTTAACTCTTACCGGACGCAGGAAAAACCTCCAAAGTATTTTTTTTATCATTTATTATGATCCTATTTTATTTTGGTATAATAACATTTAATGTTAAAATAGTTTTAGGCGTCGTTATATATGTTGACTTTAAAAAAAACTGTGAATTTCTTAAACTTCCCTGAAAAATGAATTTTAATAGTTTTTTTAAAGTGGGGCCATCACCCTATAGCTGTTATTGTACGCCTAATTTAATTCCCTCCTAAAATAATATGTTTTTTTTTATATCTTTTTAAATTTTTATCCGTAATCATTTTCATTTGTATATAACTATTTTTTTTATTTATTTTACAATTAATTTAGATTTGTCGAAAAAGGTAATCTCGAAATTATTTTGTTTACGATGCAAACTAAAGCCCGGGCCATGAACCTAAAAATGAAATTCCCACACGAAGGAAAGCTCATTTCAGACGTTAATAAGGCTTGGAAATTGCTCGAAACGGCCGAACATGAAAGGGAGATGGCTTTGCGGGAGGAAATTATTCGGTAAATATAATAGCTTTTTTTGAATTCGCAAAATAACTCTAAGCCCTATAATTTAAATTATTTTTTTTGTATCTAAAAATATTTTTTAACATATTTTTTTATTCTAGAAACGCTTTAATATTAAAATTAAAACGCAGTAATTGGTGTTTGTAGTTGTAAAATAATTATTATTTATTTTTAAAGATGTGTGAATATAGCCAAATTAATTATAGTCTACGCATTATACATTTCGACATATACTTTGGCTTATTTACTTATATATATTCTTAGGACCGCGCCCCATATTATTTTTTTATTTTTTTTTTCATTAGAGGTTATTCAGTTGGATCGTAAAATTGAAAAGATTTTTTTATTTAGTCAAAAATCTATTTCGAAACATTTAAGCTTTTTTTAACTAACAAAACAAACTATTATTCAAAATTGATTTAATTTTAATAAATGTGTACATTATATCACTTTATTTACAATTCGGTAAACCTACTAGCACTCTAATACAAGTGTTTTTGTTTTCTATAAAAAAATGCATTTATTACATAATTTCTTTAAACTTCTTAGTCAAGAAAAACTCGAACAGCTGGCCGATAAGTTTGACCGCAAGGCCGGGATGCGTGAGAGTTGGCTCAACGAAAATCAACGGCTCGTGAGTCAGGATAACTTTGGGACCGACCTGCCCTCGTGCGAGGCGGCCATGAAGAAACACGAGGCCATTGAAACGGACATCTTCGCCTACCGGGAGCGCATAAACGCCCTAATCAAAACCGCGGCCCAACTTAAGGCTGAAAATTTTCACGATATGCGGAGGATTGAGGAAAGGTTAAAAAAAATTTTTTTTACTTTTTTGACCAGTTTTTTTTTCAGATACGGAATAAATGCCAACCGGTATATTTAAAAATTATTTTGGGCCTGGGCGGTAGCAAAATAATTCATTTTTTAAAAAAGTAGTAGTTTGTGCTGTACATTGAATTAACATCATAACGCCTTGTTTATGACCAAAATTAAATCAACTTTGTTTGATTTCATATTATTTCTTTATTCCTTAAAATAAAATTTATCGGATTGGATAATTGATTTTGAAATTTAGGTCGCAAAAAACGTCACTATTTTGATATTATAGTTGATAATTTTGAAAGGTAAATTTAGTAAAAAAGAGGTAAAATATTACCTCTTTGCAAATCATTTGTGATGTTTCCTTAATTTTATTAGCTTTGGTATACGAGGTTATTAAGAATAGTTAATTTGTTGTTACTTAATTATAAAAATTTAATATTTTTTTCTATTGTGATTATTTGAAAATTCATAGAATTCTAAAAATATATTTTTTAATTTGTTTTTTTTACAGAAAAGAAAATGTGATTAGACTATGGAAATACTTGCTGGAACTACTTAAAAATCGCAGAAAACGACTTGAGAAATCTATTGATATTCAAACTATATTCCAAAACATGATTCATAAGCTGGATATAATGGAGGAACTTAAGGTATCAATGTTTATTATTTAATTAGAGCGCGTTTAAAATCACATTTTAAAACTTTAATTTCTTGAGATGTGAATAGGACAAAATAAAAAAATTGGAATATTTGTTTTGTATGTAGATGAGCATGTCTTGAAAAACTAGGTGTAAGAATTTCTTGTGATTCGATATTGTGTCAAAATAGGTTTTTTTGCTCACCTAGTTTTGACGTGCTTTTACTCAAATTATAAATAATCATTAAGTTGTAACATTTATAAAATTGTCATATTTTGCATAATGTAATTAAGTTTATATTCTAAAATTGCATTTAATCTCTTGTATTATTTTCCATTTTAAAGGCACAGTTATTATCTGAAGATTACGGAAAGCATCTTATGGGTGTTGAGGATTTGCTGCAAAAGCATTCTCTTCTGGAAAACGACATTGATCTGTTTGGGCAACAACTCAAGCAAGAAAACGATAGAGCGCGGGCTTACATAACCGACGATGGGAAAGAATTAGGAGGTTACGATTTTTTTTTAATTTACGACTATTTTGTCATATAACCTCGGGGTCATAAGTCAATAAAGGTTTATGAAGTTGAGAAAAGGTAATTTACGGTGGCCTCATTTCTATTTTTATTAGTCTTTTTTTTCATCATCTAAACTCGGCCCACCAGACCGATTTCAATCGAAACATAGGCTAAATTGACTGTTTTTGCGACCGAAGCCTTAAAGGAAATTTTTTTTTCGTAATCACTTGACTCCAACCTAAATGTGTCTTTTTTAATTAGGTTAAAAACATTATTATAAGTGTTAAAATTATATTTTCTATGATGTAAAGAAAATATATATATTGAATTGATATTACATTATTTTGAATTTGCATGTAGGTGAGAGAGGCCAATGTGGCCTACATAATGAATTTGAGTTGAGCTTTAATTCTGAGTCTTTGCAGGAATTGTTAGGATAGATGGTTGAAAGATGGATGATTTATTCAATATGTCTAATTTAATATATATTTCAATTTGAATTGGGTGGTTAGGCCAACTTGGGCCTAACCAGTTGTTATGTAATGGAGACTATGAATTGAACTTGTAGGTTGAGTGGAAAGATGGATGATTTGTGCAAAAATGATTCAATTGAAAAAATTAAATACAAAATAAGTTTACATTCTACAATAATTTCTTTCAATATGTTTTTAAATCTTTCTTGTTTTATAACTTTTTGCAAAAATAGTCATTATTATAGATGGTTTAAAAAGTTTGAATAAAAAAAACAATAAATATTAATGTTTTCCTCAGGCAGGTCTGGGATTCTTTTACTCATATATCTTTGTCAAAGTAATTATTTATTTTAATAACTTGTTCTCAATAATCTGTTCAAAGTGTGGTGATTTGATATCCATTCTACTAATATGTGCAGACTCTAAAAATACCGCGTTTTCGTCGTGTAGTCAATAGCTCTGTTTTACAAAGACTACAAATGGTATTATATCTTCTCCCCCTGCGTCTTCTCACTATTCAACACTAATATGTGCAGTTTGTATAAATATGATAAGCTTGTAAAGTATAGATCCTTGGAAAATATATTAATTAACCCGTGTGTAAAATTTGTCTTTATAATCTTAATCTTCACATAAGTATACAAAAAATTTTAACGTCTATATTAAATATATTATAATATTCAGTTTTTTTATATCTTTTATGAAAATTTCTCAAGTTTTCCTAAATATTAAAGAGTTTTAAAATTGCCAGAATGATACCTCGACCTAGAGACTCAATAATTAGTTATTTGTTTTTAAATTAAGTTAATTAATATAAAGGAGCTTTTTTTAGCTACCAATCAAAATATAAACATTAATATAGTAAAATTATATATCTATACAATGATAGCAATAGGTATTATACATCCAAAAGTGTAGTATAGCGAATGGAAAATACTAAATAATTAAATATAAACAAAGCTTAAACTATATCCTGTTTTCACTTGATTTTTTTTCACATTATCATTAGTAACATTGTTTTATATGTTTTTTCAAAATTGTCTAAGCTCTTTTTAAAATGCCATAGTTTAATTAATTTACTCTTAAGGTTATTTTAATTATCACTTATCGTAATAGGATAACTAAATTTTAGCCGTCATATAGTGTTATTTAATAGGTAAGTTGTTACTGGCCTACCTTATATTGCGTTTTTAAGTTTATATTTGTATCAAGCTAAATAGAAGAACAAAAATATTGTTTTTATTTAAGACTTAAGTTTAAATTAGTTTACTTTAAAGAAAATCTTTTTTTTCAGATACGAGTTAGCACAGTGTTTTTGGGAACTTTTACCTTATAAACGACAGACAGTGAAAGTTTTTCTGGAAAAATGAAATAGATTAGGACATTTTGCAGTATACATTAAACATAGTTCTTAAGCTGCCTAAGTTAGATTTTTGACTTTAGGCTATATTAATTTGTAATAAATTTTAAAAATTTATTTAATTAATTCTAATATTCCGCCATCAGGTTACCGTCCTTGTGACCCGAAGCTAATCGAAGAACGTATAGCGGGCATAGACGCAGCCTACGATGAGCTCGTCGATTTGGCGAATAAACGTAAAAGACGGTTGCAAGCTTCCAAGCAACTCTGGGAATTTTATTGGGAAATGTCGCAGGTCACTTTTTTTTATTGAAATTAATTTTTGATTTTATTTTTAAGGTTGTTTTACTTTTTGCAGCCTCCTTTTTAAATTTTTTTATGGGAGTTTATAGCATTTACATGTCTAAAATTTATTAGGTTATGGTTAATTATTTTTTGAATTTGGTTTGTAGTGCTTGAAAATTATAATAATTTTTTTCTCTAATTATTAAGATTTAATATTTTATAATTTTTATACCATTTTTTTTATAGGAAGAAAATTGGATTAAGGAAAAGGACGCGCTTCTAAGCAGTCCAGACGTTGGACACGACCTTATGAGTGTTAATGTGCTTATTAATAAGCAGAAAGCACTGGAGGGAGAGCTTGAAGGCCATGAAGTATAATTCCATTTTTTTAAATTTCATTTTTTTATTTTTGGTATACATTAACGATTCTTGAGTGTACAAAAATTTTATTTACTTTTAATATGATGTGTAGTTGATACTTTGTCAAAATTTGTTTGGTAATGAATTTCGCAATATTTTTGCGCTTCTTTTTTCCGGACTTAATTGCGTTTAATATTCATACAAAGTATGTTTATTTTTTATAATAGGTTATAATCTCACTTACATATATATGAAATTCAATTTTAACCTTTAATATCATTGATATTCTTACTAGCCTCAACTTCGGCAGGTCTTACAGCTCGGCGCTTTACTCGTTGAAACTAATACACCCCAGCCATCTGATACCCAAAATTTTCAAAACGAAGACGAAGAATGCTTTTTTGATCCTGCGCCCATAGGTGCCCGGTGCGCCGAACTATCTGCCCTCTGGCAACGTGTTTCAGTCGAGGCTTGCGCACGAAGGCGCGCTCGCTTGGCGCGTGCCGCCGACTTTCACGCCTGGTTTGCTGAAGCGGACGATTGTGACACTTACCTGTTAGAAACGTTGCGCGTCTTGTCCGCCACCGGGCTTATAGGTTTTGACCTACTATTTTTTTACAAAATGAGATAAATGAAATTTTTTACTGGCGTTTTGTTAATTTTTCTTTAATTTTACCTTGCTACTCGGAGAATTCGGAAAAGGGAATAGGGGTATTAATCTGGCAACTAAAGAAAGCTTTCTGGAAATAAACGTTAAATGTTGTGTTTGACTTTTTGAATATGCCCTAAATAAGTCAGTTTTTAATTTTAAAATTTTGCTTTTCATTTATATCGTTGAGCTTAATATACAAGTTTTTGCCCAAACTACAAACCATGGTTTTTTTTTGCTTTTTTTTTCTCTCTAATTAATTCGGATATTTTTCAGTTTAAAACAAAGTTTTTCTTTTACTTTTTTCTAATTTTTTTGTTTAAAATAATTAAAATTAACTTCTCTCTTTACTTTGCAAGGCGATGAAGGCACCGCACCGACGGCTACTATACCCGACGAGAATGCCGTCCAAACTCAGCTCCGCAAACACGCCAACGTTTCCGATGGCCTGAGGCATTTCGGCGAATCGATAAACGGATTGAGGGAACAAGCGCAGGCACTTAACGAACAGGTTAGCATTTTATTTCCGGAATTATTCTAGGAAATTATCTGTATGATTTTAGGGGCTATATAAATTTTAGAATATTACAAAGTTATATTTGCTCACAATTTTTTAAAGAAATTTTTATTTTTAATTTTACCTTTTTTATTTTATTTTTTTCTCTTTTTTATGTAGGTTATCCGAAATTATTTTTGAAATTTGGTATAAATTGCAGCATATAACTAAAAAAAGCCATTTGTATTAGCTTTCATTTTTATTTATATTCTTTTTTTGCAAATTTATTTATTTTTTGACATTTATGATTTTACCTAAATTTAACATAATTTAAAATATTTTATTTTTTATAATTTAAATTTAGGATCGAAACAACCCAGACATCATTGAACGTATCCAAAGCATTGAGCGACGATACCAAGAATTGCTCGAGCTTTCGAAACTGCGTAAACAAAGACTCCTTGATGCCTTATCCCTCTACAAACTATATAACGAAGTTGAGGGCGTCCAAGCTTGGATCGATGAAAAAGTTTAAAATTTTGATAAATTTATAACATTTCTTAACTCTAAGCTTGCCTTGCCTTAACAAAATTGTTAGAATGTTATATTTTTATATATTATCAATATCTATCATATGTTTTTGTTACATATAATATTTTGCCTATATGTTTTTCCATAAATATACTATTAACAATTTTGATCTTATTTTTAAAATCTCCCTTACTTAGTATTTATCTAACTATTTTTTTCACTTAGGAAAAAATGCTCGTTTCGTTCATACCCAAAAAGGACGATATCGAAAGCCTTGAAGTCATGAAACACCGATTCGATAGCTTTGAACAAGAAATGAATAATTCTGCTTCTCGAGTCGCCTGCGTCAACCAATTGGCCCGGCAACTCCTCCAAGTTGATCACCCTAATTCTGACGAAATCTTAGCGAAGCAGACTGATTTGAATAAGAAGTTTTTGTTGTTTTACACATTTTTTGGCACATGTACTAGTTATAGGGTTTGCCCGAAGTTTTTTAAAGAGTGTTTTCTGTCCCAAGGTTGCAAAATTTAAACTTTAGTATGGGCACTTTCAAATTATAATTTAGGAATAGCGCAAAAAAAGTTTTTTTAAAAATCTTTTGTCTGTTTTGTTAAATTAATAATCTATTTGTCCGTTAATAGATATTTTATTTTTATTTATACTTAACTAATATAGTGATTATGTTCTAATTCCCTTAGTATAAGAACAATATGTTTGAAATCATAAAATAACCTTTGAACGATCTTTTCTTTTTGCATAACTTAGGAAACAAAATTTTAACGTTTTTCTTTTTAATATGCGATATATATAGGTGGGCTAAACTTCGCGAAATTGTTGATAAAAAGAAATCGGAACTTGATGCAGCCTACGGTGTACAAACTTTCCACCTTGAATGCCAAGAAACAATAGTAAATATTGATAAAATAATACCATAATTTTTAAATATTTTTTTAATTGCTAATCTTTTTAACCATATTTTAAACTTGCTTTATAACGATTAGTTAATTTTATTTTAATTAAACGCCTAGTCCTGGATTTTGGAGAAAACTAAGGCTTTAGAAGAAACGGAAGAGTTTGGTAACGATTTGGGGAGTGTCATGAAGCTTCAAAGAAGGCTCAGTCTCATGGAACGTGATTTGAATGCCATCAAAGCAAAGGTTAGTCCATTTAATATTTTGTTGCTAATATATTCGATTTACACAATTTTGCTTATAAATAGTGGCAATTTATGTTGTGTTCTTACATATAAAAAGATCTTACTGACCTTTAAAAATTATTTAGACCCGTTAGTCAATTACAATTATTTAAAAATTTTTTAAATTTGGAATAAAGTTTGTATGCCTGTGCTGGAAAATATACGAAGTACTTCATTAATATTTAGTTTTTTTTAGCATACTGCTGTTAAGTTCGTACAGCATAAAAAACAGCAAAATATAATAAGCCCATAAAATACTTATTCCGCCTCATAAATTTCTAACTTTTTTATGTCTAATTTAGATGGACTCACTTGAACGCGACGCCCAAGATATGGATTCATTCCAACAAACGGCCCAAGCATTGACCTCCGAAGTTAGTCCCGTCGCCATCACCCCCGTAACCGTTACTGGGAGCGACATTGTTTCACCTTCGGTTGTTATCAAGAAAGACTTGAGTGACATGCGCAAAACGTGGGACCACCTAGCCGAGCTCGTAAGGGCCCGGGATGCCAAATTAGCCGAGCATGGTGATTTGCAAAGGTTTTTTTTTAATTTAAACATTCATGAAAATTGCTTTTTATGCTATTGGGGAGTTTTTATTCCCATATATTTTATTTTATTTAATATCTGGTTGCCTAAAATGTTTATTAAAGTATATCAGGCTTCAACATTATTCGATTTGAGATATACAAATTGGTCTGCGCACAAACTTCTACATGGAACGATTTTTATCTATATGAAATAAAAATATTGTTTTAAATTTAAAAGAAACAAACTATTTATTTTGAATTATTTAAAGTTTTAAACTTTAAAAATAAAGTTTCAATGTTTATAGCAGCCTTAAAAATTAGACCAAAAATATGGGCTTAATCTGTTAATTAATTTCGTTGCTTGAAAAATTTGTCGAACTACCGCTCAAATGGCTAAAGGCATTTAATATTAGTTATACCCAATTCAATTATTATTTTTTCTTTTTCTAAAAATTTTCGATATTTTTGCATTCTCAATGATACATCCTCAACGTTTGTTTAATTGTTGTTAAGGTTTCTCGCCGACGTGGACCATTTCCAATCCTGGCTCACTCAGACGCAGCGGGCCGTCGCCTCCCAAGATGCCCCCGCCAGTTTGGCTGAAGCCGAACGCCTCCTGGCGCAACACAGAGCCCTGAGGGAAGATATTGATAGTCGGGCCAGTGACCGTGATAATATGATTCGGATGGGGAAACGCGTAACCCAAGGTATGTTTATTTTCATGCATTTGTAATTATATTTTGGGAGCCTTATATTTGGTTTGTTTAGAGCAATTTTTTGTTTACAAATTTTACGATGATTAAATCCTGTTATTAAAGATTACACTTACTTTATTACAAATCATATAGTTTCCTCTAAAATATGAAATTTTTAGAATTGAGCTATATTAAAATAACACTCTATTTGATATATCTGAAATAAACTTTTATATCTGTTTAGAATGTTTACTTATAACTATTTTTGCTACTTTTGACTTGTTCAATATAGCGAGGGTTTAGATATTTTTGTTAGATCAAATGAATAAACTATTTAACAACGAACGTTATATTTGCTTATTTGTTAAATGTTGTTAATGAAGACACAATCATTTTTATAACTACATAAATTTTTTAAAATGACAGGCCAATCTGACCCCCAATACATATTTTTGCGTGAACGGCTAAACGCCCTTGACGCAGGTTGGACCGAGCTTATGGATATGTGGGATAATAGGCAACAATTCTTGTCGGAAAATCTGAATTTTCAAATCTTTTTGCGTGATGCTAAACAAGTTTGTTTTATAACTCTATAGCCTAGAACTATACAAATTTATTGGTTATTTTAAACTTTACTTATATAAAGTAGTTGAATGTTATTTACCAAAATAATTTACGTTTTTATGGCTACCTTTTTTACCTTGTAACTGTTTTTAGTGCCTAAGTTATTTAATTTTGATTGATTTCTTTTATAAATTTCTTTTCTTTATATAGTCACAAATAACTTTTATGTGTTTATCTTTTCCTATATCTTTTATAAAAAAAAAGGTCGAACAACTATTGAACACGGAAGATCGATTTTTAACCACTATCGAAGAATCTCCCGTATCATCCCTGGCCCAAACTGAATCTTTGTTAAAAGAAATTGATATATTCAAGCCTAACTTAGATGTGGCTGCGGATAAAATGGGCTCCCTTGTGGCGTTTGCTAAAAAATTGTAATTTAACAAATTTATATATTTATTATTTTTGGTATCATTTATTTTAGTCAGTGAGCTCGACATAAATTAGTTTAATATGATAATGGAATTTGCTAACCGTTTATTAATGCTTATAATGGAAAATTTTATTCTAACATTAGCGAATGATTAATTGCTATCTTATAAATCTCGATATACCCAAAGTTCCTTAATTATAAGAAAGCACAAATACTATGACAAATATAAAAAATGTAATCTTTTCGTAAAAATAATTCAGAATATAAAAGTTTCCATGAAATTGCTTCCTCGCGCGAGATTAGTTATATCGTTGAAACACCAATATTTAGTTATAACATCAATCCAAGCCGAAAATACATGTTGGGGATTAGAAACTTGTAGGTGTTCTTTTTCCATTAGGGGCGGCTTACTTGTTAGGATTTGCCTCTTTTAACTTAGCGGAATCGACATGGTTAAAACTAAGAGATTTAACGCAAGCTGGCGAGGTAGGTTTTTAGGGCTAGGCTCTTAATGGACAGCTTTGAGATTCGTTTGTGGTCACCCATCTTACTAACTAGGATCAGCGCTGCTTAAACTAGCTAGAATTTTGGAAAAGAAAATTTGATATTTTCTTAGCGCTCTAATTACCCCCGAACACTTACACATATATAGCCAAGAAGAAGGCCCGGCCACCATAGTTGGCCCATGGACCGAAGCCGTAGCGGTCAAATGTGACGCCCTCCAGGCCCGGTTTGACGAACACAGGGCTAGACTCGGGGCACGACACTCTGAACTATCGGACTTGCGGGAGCTGCACACCCTGCTAAAACAGATGGCCGATTTGAGGGAATGGGTCGCCGATAAAGCCAGGATTGCAAGTGATGATACATACAGGTATGATTTTATTTTGTTTTGTATGTTTATGAATTTTCTTTTGTCAAAGCTGCTGGGGGTAGTAATTTGTTTGTATTTTTTTGTAAAAGTGAAAATGTAAAAAGAATATTAGTTTTAAAAGATGCAAAATTGAAAAAGTTAATAATTCTTTGCAAAAAGGCATTTTGTGATAGCAGCTTTTTTGAAAAATATGTTTGATTTTTATATAATAATATATGCGTGTTAAATGGCGCCGTAATAATAATTTTAAATGCATTAAAATAATCAAGAATCATGTCTAATTAAGGTTTTTGTTTCAAAATAAATAAAATAGGCCGCAGTTCAATTACAAGTAGGGAATAAATGTGAATGTGTTTAAACTACAATAAAGCATTTTATTCCCTCTTTTTATTTCCCATTTGTTGATTTAATTATATCATTTACCATATTTGAGTTAAAAGATTGTTTGGATGGAATGCTGTCGCATGTCTATCAATAAATTTTAACATGCGATATTTGTAATTGTTTATAGGGACTCTAAAACAGCTCATAGTAAATGGACCCGACACCAGGCTTTTGCGGCTGAAATACGCGCTAATCGTGACCGACTGGAAGAAGTGAAAGGCGCTGTTGAAGCTTTCGGCGAAACTTACCCGGCTTACAAGGCAATAGTTGATGAAACTTTACATGGTTTGCCTTTACATTTATTGTGAAAAATGTATTAGAATTATCCTTTTTTATACCTTTTTTGGTTAGCTCTTTATATATTTAATAAATAATCTTTTTTAGTGATAATTTAATTAATTTTTCTATATTTGTTTAGGTCTGGAGAATGATTGGAATGATCTTGAGAATGCCACCAAACGAAAGGGAAGCAAAATATTTGATGCTAATAAAAAGGTTTTACCAGTTTAATACATGTTTTTTTATTAATAATTTTGGGCAAAATATATGTTTAACTTTTTATCTAACGATTATAAACATTTATTTTGCATATTGCCTTTGGTACCCGATTCTTTCCGTTTCTTTTTAATGGGTTTAAAAGTACTTAAACTCAATATGTCCTATATTTATAGGCACTTTTCGTGCCTTTAAAATAAAATAAATAATAGAAACATATATTTTACTATTGAAAAACTCTTATATTGTTATATAACTTTTTTAGAATTTACTTATTTCATTTACTTTTTTAAATATTTGATTTTAAAAAACTCAAAATTTCCAAAAAATACGCGTCTGAAAGTCTGTGCTTCAAAATTTTATATTAAAAAAGGGGCTACTAAATACACTACACTACATCAAGCAAGATATGTAAGTGTGAAGGATTGGCATATAATGCCAGTATTAGTAGCAGCGCGTACTAAGCCACATTAACCCCCCTTTTTTAACATATAATATTTTGAAGCACAGAACTACATCAAGATATGTAAGTAAGTGAAGGGCCGGCAGATAATGCCAGTATTAGTAGCAGCACGCACTACAATCTTTAAGAGTTTAGTAGCCCCTTTTTTAATATATAAAATTTTGAAGCACAGACTTTCAGACGCGTATTTTTTGGAAATTTTGAGTTTTTTAAAATCAAATATTTAAAAAAGTAAATGAGATAAGTAAATTCTAAAAAAGTTATATAACAATATAAGAGTTTTTCAATAGTAAAATATATTTTTCTATTATTTATATTTATTTTAAAGGCACGAAAAGTGCCTATAAATTTAGGACATATTGAGGTTTTTGGTACTTTTAAACCCATCTAGGTAAAAAATTAGACCTATTCAAAAAAAACGGAAAAGATATTTGGAATGTGCTCAAAAAACTCTTTCAAAATATATATGTTTAAAATTGGTCGCCATTTTTTGTCGACCTGTGTAATTTATTAAATTATATGTAACTTTTATTTAAGGAAAAAACAAAAATTTTGCTTTATTTTCCCTTGCATTTTTGAAAATACCTAGATCATCTATCCATTGAAACTCGCCTTTAATGGGCCTTTTTATACGAAACACAAATTAAGATCTATCAAAATTATAAAATTTCTTTTATACCATTGGGCTAGATCTGTAGGTTAGGGCTACGGTTAGTTTAATAGATTAATTTGAGTTGAGGTTAATTATAGTGCTATAAGTGTAATACTTATTTCTGCCTTTGAGTTAAAATTAGCACATAGGCAGCTAAAAATAGATGACGAATATGAAATTGCCTTGCCCTTATTGGGATTATATTTTTTTATACAAAGGGTATAGAAGATTCATTTTTTACTAACATTATTTATTCAAGGTCATTTACGAGCAAACATGCCAAGACATCGATCAATGGACGACCGAACTTGAAAATCAAATTATCCCGAGTCAAGATTATGGGCGAGATCTAACATCGGTTAACCTTCTTTTAAGACAACAAGAAGACCTGGAAAAACAGATGGCCCAAAAAAAGTTTTTTGCAATCAAATTTTTATTTATTCATTTTTATAAAAGGTTATAGGACTATTTCTTTTCTTAAAAAAATAAAATTTTTGTACTTTGTAATATATAAAACGTCTCTTATATAAATACAAAAAAACTTGCTGAAAAAGATGTAATAATTTTATTTTGATAAATGATTTTTTTTAACAAAAATGTTTGAATTAAATGTAGTTAATTTCTGAATATATTTTCTAGATACCAACTCCGTGAACTTCAACTCGCCCGAGCCAGCTACCCCCGCACCTCTATCGTACCCCCTGAGGACGAGGTCTCACCCCTGGCCCTTAGTTCCACCTCGGCCCCCACTCCTCAGCTGGCTTACACTGTCACCATGGAACCGCTGGAGGGTGACGAAACGCTACCACTTGATACGTAAAAGCTTAGAAACTTGATCATATGAATTTGTATTTTAAAGGGGTTTTGATGTATATGTTGTAAGAAATTTAGCGATACAGGGCGATAGCTTATTGCTCTAGGGCATTAGATATTCGGCCGTTTTTTGCTAATTAAAATAATTATATTATTATTGGATTGTGTTTTATATTAAAACAAATCGAGGTAATCAAATCTAAATTTTTAAGAGTTAAATATAGCAACTGCAAAAAAAATGACAATTTGAAGTATTTCTTAAATTATATTATTATTAATAAAAGTAATAAAAATAACATTTTTACCCTAGCATAATTGCTTAATGCCTATAACCATACACAATTGCCTTGTATTGCCCCATAACATATAAATTGATTGGAGATTTATAACGTTTTATTATATTATAAGTTAAAAACGAAGCGAATAAATATTAAAGTCCGCGTTCACCTTCAAAACTTTTTTACGAGTTTATTTAGAGTTGTGTATCAGTAATCTTTAAAACTTTTTCACTTTTGTTTATATATATTAATGAATTACCATGTACATGCGTTTTTTGTTATAACATTGTTTTTTGAATAATACCTCATTTTTTTCTTTTCCAGAGTTGATATAGCGAGATTGTCACCTGCTGAACTTACCAGCATACAAACCCCTGGAGGGACCGAACAAAAATCAATTCTTTACAAATTCAAAACTTTAGAAGAACCGTTGCTTGAACGTAAAATAAGGTTATTCATCAAATAATTTAAGTTTGAACCCATGAAATGTCGTTTAAAAGTTCTCTTTTATACATTGTTTTTGCAAATTCTATAACTTTTTTTTTGGTTAAACAAGATAATTTATGTGTTATTAAATTTATATAAAAAAAGTTTTACATTGATTTTCAAACAAATAATAAACAAATAACTTAAAAATAGAGATACAATTCAAATAATTTAACATATATTCATTATTGAATAAAAATGAAAATTCTTTATGTAGTGCTCATAAATTTTATTTTTTTGGAAGGTGGTTTTCTGTAAATTTGATAAATTATGCATTAATTAACTCATTTTTCTGATATTTGAATAAATGAAATTATATTGATTTTGACAATAGTTTACTTTTATGGTATGTATCAAATAAATATAATGAGGTAAGTCTTTTTTCTTATTTATTAAAATTATATAAATGTATTTAGATTGCAAAAACAACGTGATATTTACCAATTTGCCCGAGACGTTGAAGATGAAAAGTTATGGCTTGATGAAAAGTTTCCTCAGGCTTCGAGCGATAATTATGGCAATAGCTTAGCTTCAGTACAAGCCCTGCAAAAGAAAAATCATGTAACGCACACTTACATTATTTATTTCAAATGTGATTTATTGTGTGTTTAAATATTACAAAAACCAGTTAGTTTGCCATTTTATGGAGAGGTTAAATTTTTTTATTGCAAAAATTTAGATCATTATTGTTATGTTAATTGTTGGTATGGACGATATTTAATGATACAAATAAATCATTTTCCATCAAAATATTTAAAATGTCAATTTTACGGAAAAATTTGAATCGCTTAAATAGTTACATTTTAACTTTCAACATCATTCGGGGGGGGGGGGAGGGCGGATTGGCCTAATTAAAAATATTTTAACGGCTCGTGGTAAACCCCAAAAAGGGTCCACAGTCTAAAAATAATCTCCTGTATGTGCCTTATCTTAAAACTAAAATCCTGGCATCTAATGACTTTCTGGCCAGAACACCTTTTGAGAATTAAAACAAAGTTCTTAACTTAAAAAAAACATTTCCGATCGCCATAAACATAACAGCTCGTGAGAAAAAAAACATAAAGAGTCCTAAATTTTTTAAAGAAAGCATCTGTCAAGGTGACAAATTTAACGAGAGCTTAGGACCTCAACATATGCCCCTTATTTACAATCTTGTAATTACTGTGTCCCCATTTCATTTTTTATTTAAAACAATCCGAGATTAATTAATTTGCCATAACCGACATTTGTTAGCTGCTATAAATAAGTTGTATAAACATCTCCAGAATATTATTAAAATATCAATCTAAAATCTAAATCATTTTTAAAACGGGAAAATGATTTTAAGAAAATTATTAATACAGTTATTCAAGATCTATAAATAGCCATTTTGGGAAATTAATTTTCTTTATCCCAACTTAAAATTAACTTGAATCTTCAAAAATGAATGTTTCATTTATATTGATTTAGACCCTCCGGTCCGAAATCAATGGGCACGAACCTCGTATCTTGGCACTCACCGAACGCGGTAATAATCTTCAAAACGAAATACCTGAAAAGGCGGATGAGTTTGGGAGACTTAACACCGAGCTGCTGCACAAATTACAGGAACTCAAGGATCTTATCAATCAACGCGATGACAATTTGGAGGTTTCCTTGCTGGCCCAACAGGTTTTTGAATTTTTGAATTTGGCTTTTTATTCAATATTTGGTTTTATAATAAATTGACTTTGTTATTACTCATTATGATAATGGAAATGAGAGTTATTTTTACCTTATTTAACAATTCAATAGGGCAATCCAGTGAATATTAGGAACATTTATCTAAATATTAATAAATGTCATAATTTATTTATTTTTCAGATATTTAATATTTTTGTAATATCTACTGCGGAAAATGGTTTTAGGCATAAATCCTTTTATTGAGTTATAAAGTAAATTTTTTATAGACCTGTATATCTTATTCAACTCCATACATTTTCATGTGCATATTAATTTTACCTTTTTATTTAAAACCTTACATTTAATTTTAATAATTTATTTATTTATATTATCATCCCCAGTATTACTATGACGTATCTGAAGCCGAAGCTTGGATGAGCGAGCAAGAGCTGTACATGATAACAGGGGAACGTGGAAAAGATGGGACTTCGGTTGCCGCCCTACTCAAAAAACATGCAAATACTGAGCAACTTTTAGAACATTATGCCGGTACCATAAGAGAATTGGGCGAGCGAGCTGATAGGCTTATGCATCAAGGCCACCCACAAAGGTACTCATTTTTTTGAGGGTCTACTCCTCTATATGTGAAAGAAAGGATTGGGATACATTTTGACTTTATGTTTTTTTAATAAAAAATTTTGGTTTATATAAATTTGTGGGAATTATATTTTTCTATTTTTTTTTAATTATATAATAGATTGGACACTTTGACAAGATTAGATAAAGTCACTTAGATTATTGTGATATTTCATTAACCTTTTTTACCTTCCTAAATCTTTTTTGTGAAAGAAATAAAATATGTGTATTTTAACGGTAATTTATGAAAAAAGCAGCTTAATAATTATTTTGTATTTTTCCCTTATAAATGAAAATTTAAAGTTACATATATGATTTATAATATTTTTTTTGGAATCTTGAGGACGCAAAACATGTGTTTTTTATCAGCTTTCTTGGATTTTAAGGACCAAGACTGGATAGTGAGGGCAAATATGAAACAAAAGATATTAGAGAAAACTATATCGTATATTAAGTTCACAATTTTCTTAAACTTCACAGAACCTTGATTTAATCTTGTTGACCTATGTGGTATATAAATTTGTATTTCATCCTTTCATACGAATAGCGATCAGATAGCCGTCAAGCAGGACCAAATCGAGAAGCTCTACGCCGGTTTACGGGAAATTTGTCGGGACCGGCGAGCGGATTTAGGTAAGAGCGCGACATTGCACGAGCTCTCCAGGCAGATTGAGGACGTTGAACAATGGATTGCGGACCGTGAGGTCGTCGCCTCTTCACATGAATTGGGCCACGATTTTGAACAGATTACGGTTTCTTATCTTTTTTTTTGACAAATTGACACAAAGAAAATTAGTAGCACAACATTTTTTTTAGTCGTGTCGAGGTTTAAAAAGCATTGCGGGTGTTGATAAAATACGTTTTTGGGGTTAAACTTATTATTTTTTAAATGGAAAAAAAAATTGAAAAAAATGTGTTTTTTTTCTATTTTGTTATCGCATTTTTAAAAAATTATTAAATAAAAAAAATATGGGTATCTACACATTTCTACTATTTTTTTAAGTTTTAAGAAATGTTAAAAACTGTTATTTTTTTTTGCTTAAATTAAATTTACAGTGAGTTATAATGTTTTTAATTAGATTTATGGTTATTGTTATACTCAAATTTTAAATAAACATTATATTTTATTTTTAATAGAATTGTTTGGTTTTATTTTTTTCTAAATTTCCTTTAATAAACTAAAAAATTTAATCAATGTTTTTTTCCCTGTCACAACAGCGACTGAAAGATAGATTTTCTGAATTTTCCAAAGAAACTGAACGCCTTGGCACCGAAAAGATGGCCCTTGTAAATAGGGCTTGTGATACACTTATGGCTGATTTCAGTAATAAAGGCCAGGATGATGATAAACCCGAAACGACAGACGAAGAATCAGCATTAAAAACTGGCGTTGATCATGGTTTTACATATTATTGATTTATTTAGTCATGCTACGAAAAATGTATACTAAATGTCAATTTAATAACGTTTCTTCTAGCATGTTGTTTAATTTTTAGACCATTTAGCTAGATAATATAACGATTTAATTAATCCCAAACTTTTTGCTCCACGTAATATTCATTATTAAATCACTGTTTTTATTTAATTTTCAAACTAAAATATGATGACCTTATAATTAAACTTACTTTTATCAGCAATAAGCACAACTTCTCACCACTTTGGTAGTAGTGCCACAGACGCCTCGGGCGACGACGGCGCCCGCATTGCCCTTTGGAAGGAATACATAAACGATAAATGGGCCGACCTCTTGGAACTATTAGCTACGCGGAGCGAACTGCTTGAGGCTGCCCTAGCCCTCTATAAATACCATTACGACTGTAGGGAAATCTTAGGCCTCATAGCTGTACGATATTAATTTTGCATTTGGGTTTTATTAAGCTTGTGGTTGTTTGTTTGTTACTGTGTTTTTACTCTATATTTGATTTATTAAAATTATAATAAATTCTATATGTTTTATATAGGTTCTTAGATTAGCAGGTTATTTAAAAATGATATGTATTTTAGGTGGTATTAATTTTTTATATTAGGCTGTAATAAATATATTTTTTGCCTAAGTTTTAAATTATAAGTTGAATTTTTTAACCTCTGAATTTAGGCAAATTTCTTTTACATATGCTTATGGGTTAATTTTTTAAATTTGCAAATTCTGATAAACATATTGATAAGAGCTCTTATGTAATACAAAAAACGTAGACATATATTTCTCTAGAACATTATAAAGAAAATTTTATAAAATTTAGGTAAAAATAACCTTTTTATGATTAATATTTCAATGCTTATCTCTGACTATTTTACAAAAATTTTGAAAAAAAAAGTTCTATATCAAAATTGATATTTTAAATTGCCTGCCTATCCATCTTTCTATATTTTTCATTTTTAATAATGTTTTTTGGTAATATATTTAACCCAAAATGTTATCACCAATCATATTTATATTAAATAAATTAAATTTAAATACTAATTTAAACGCTCATTAAATATTAATACTTATTGAGTAATACTATTTTTTTTGTTTTTTTTAATGTAGGAGAAAAAGAATTCCATGTCTGAGGAGCTGGGCAGGGATGTTAGTAGCGTTTCAATGTTGCAACGAAAGCACCTCGGCTTTGAAAAGGATCTAGAATCTCTAGCGGCGCAAGTAGTTTAATAATTATTTCGTCCAGTTTTCGTTGCACTTGTGTGTTATTCCATTCAAGCCATATTAAACTAAAACCTTAAATAATAAAATTTATTTGAATATAATTTTTATAATTCCCAATAATACTTATATAAGGTTAAAGGATTTTTTATATATCCTCGTTATATAAAATGTAATAGATAATATTGAATTTCGTAAACAAAATAAATAAAAATAAAATGCTGTTAAAACATACTTTTTTAAATAAATTTATTGCATTTATATAACTAATATTATAAATGTTTATTAGCCTTTTTTACTGCTTTTAATATTTTGACACGCGAAAATGAAAAATCGTTTTTTTATTAATTTCCGAAAAATTCAAAAAAAAATTAATTCTTAAAAGGTTCAAAATGTTGCCGAACGATGCGCTAACTTACGTATAAGGTACGCTGGTGAGCGGGCCAAACAGATCATTGATCGAGAAAGCGAAGTCCTCTCCGCCTGGAATACTTTGACGTCCATGGTCCAGGGCAGGAAACTTAAGCTCGACGACACAGCTGCCCTCTTTGCCTTCTTTAACACGGCCCGTAGCCTGGTGGGATGGATGGCCGATATTGACAAACAGATGAAAACGAGCAAAAAACCGAGGTTTTATTTAAAGATTCGGAGCAATTATTAAAGTTTTCGCGCTGTGCGTTATGAAAATTTAAGAGGAAGTTTTTCTTTTCATGAATTAAATGAAGAATAAAAAGTATGGAAAAATTATATAATTAAGTTACAATAAAAACTACATATTCTAATATTCAACCCTGATTTTTTGACAGTCGGAAAATAAAGTTGAGAAAGAAGAAAGGTTTTTGCTAATTATGGTTGTTATTTTAATCAAATTTCAAAATGATTTTTTAATCTTTCACGATTCCATTTTAGCTACGGATGCTACACAAAAACCTTTACTTATATTTTTGATGATGTTTGACACGCTTTAATAAGTTTATCGAAATTTTTATTTTTATACCTGTATGTGTTTTAGAAAATAACAATTAAACGAATTTATATAATTTAAAATTTTAACTATTAACAACTTCGACCTATTAAAACTTTTTTGAAAAAAAAATTTTGCGAATCTTTTATTACAGAGACGTTTCTGGCGTCGAACTACTAATGAATGGGCACCAAGCCCTAAAGGCTGAAATCGAGTCCCGGGACGAAACCTTTTCCGCTTTCTTTGACCACGGGCGGGAACTTATTAATAGGAAACACTATGCCTCACCCGAAATAAAGAGGAAGATGGAGGAGGTTAATGGGCTAAGGAACGCCCTTATTGAGAAATGGGAACACCGTTGGGAGTACTTGCAACTGAGTATTACATCTTTAACATAATACGCTTTGGATTTTGGATCTTTATATTAATTTAATTTGATTTTGTATTTTTAAACGATGTCTAAGGGCGCGTTCAGACTTCATTCAAATTTTGAAAATTTTTAAAAATTTTTCTAAACAAAAATATTGGTCCAACTTTGTGAAAATTTTTAGGTTTAGAATATTTATATATAAGAGTCATTTAGAGATGTATCCTTTATGTTTATATAGATTTAAATAAAATTTTATGAAAATTTCTAAATATACTCAGAGCAACTGCTCCGAGTGTAAAACATTGTAAAACAATGGTTAAAAATTTCGATGTAAAACTTAAATTCTTAACATATTAAATTTTCAGAATTTTAAAATTTTGTAAAAATGAATGAAGTCTGAACGCGCCTATTAAGGGAAATAATTTTTTCAATTATTTTGCACTTTTATGATAAATTTGGGTTTAAATTAATAGTTGTTAATACATTTTTGTCTCATCTATGTAAGTTATTAAAATAATGAAAAAACCTTTTGACAAATTTTCAGCTTGACGGCATCGGTGTATCGAATTTTTATGCAATTTTTAAATAAGCAAATCTTGTCGTTATAATATTAGATCTAATATTGGTTTAAAAAAAAGTTTTTTTAGTATTTATTTTGCAAATTTTTCTTCGCCAACGTAATATTTGTGAAATTTTTGCACATTATAATTTATAATTTATTACAAACAAAGAATGAAACAAAATATACTCCGACCTATGTTTTGCACGCAATTCAATATGTTTATTGTTACATTCTTATAGTTTGTAGAAACACTTTGATCGGCATTTTGCCATTTTTTGGCAGCTAATATTTTAAGACTGAACTATAAAAAAATGGAAAAGTTGATTAGTGTAGGGCGAATAATTTAAATCATAAAATGTGAATCCTTATTTAACTTTTTTTTTGGACTCTGTTATCTTTTAGGCTGTTTGTGAAATATGATAATTTTTTTATGATTTAATATTATAACATTATTATCATTACTTATTCGTTTTGATTATTCAGTCCTTGAAGTTTATCAATTTTCGCGTGACGCTAGCATAGCTGATACTTGGCTCTTTTCTCAGGAACCTTACGTTAATCGTGTGGACTTGGGCGTACATTCATTAATTTTATAAAATATTTATTATATATAAATGATTTCTTATATGTTATGAGTTAACATCAAACCTGCCATTTTAGGGAATATCAAATCCGTTTACCGTTTTTCCTAATCAAACTTAATTAGTCAGTTATAAACATTGAATATTTTAGAAAAAAAGGTTAAAAAACCAAAAAGATTCAAAAACAAAAATAAATTGAAATATTATTTTTGCATATTTATAATAGTTAAACTGTTAAATTTAAACTTTAAATAATATTTTCATTAAAAACCTATTATATATTGTGTCGTATTTAAGTTTGGACGCGAAATATTTTGTATTATCTAAATGCCGATGTAAGAGCTTGATATATTAATAAAAAAAAATTTCCATTATTTGTGATCAAAAATATAAGTTACAAGGGATTTTAATATGCAAAAAAAGATTTCTAAATTTTTTCTTTTTAGGGTATATTTAGATCTGTCAATTTTGTTAAAAAAGGCCATTTTTCGTTATAGACGGATCTAAGGAGCCAAAGACGGGAAAAACTAAGAAAAACGAAAAACATATATGAGATTTGGCCATTATGGGATGCATTCTTTTATGTTTTCATAATAATCTCGTTTCTGACATAAATATTTGTTGACCTGTGTAATGGTTGTGCTTTGAAAAGAATATGCGTAAAAAATAACGTTAGAGTGGCATGTATTCTTTTTTTATTTTACAATTTTTAGTTAGACTTACCGTCCCGTAAATGGGTCAAATTAATATTTATTTTAATAGCGATTTTAAGAGTAGAACAGGCTACAACAATCAAAAATAATGTGTGCGCGTTTAAATTAAAGTTGTGAAATGGTGTTTATAGTGATGCGGGGATTATTATGTTTTTTATTTTAAGGGCACACGTTTGAAGTGTTGATTTTATTTTGTAAAAAAAATTTGTATGTTGTTCAACTTCGAGGACAAAATACGTTTTCGACAAAACACCGTTTTAAACTAATGGTTGTAAAACGAAATTATTTAGTATTTTATATATCAAGATCTACAGATTCAAAATATTAGAATTATCGGCAAGCTTAGTTATTTTTTTATATAACGATAACACAGAAAACGTTTTATTTTTAAAATATAAATTTGAACGTGCCCAGTTTATGCTAAGTCATTTAAAAAAATTCTTTGTATCTTATTTTTAAATAAGTCGCAGCAAAAAAATCTATAAATTATATTTTTACCTCTTTTTTTGAACAAAATAGGTGCTATTGACAGTAATTGGCAGTGTTTTGCTTTAAAACCTTATAATTTTCAAAAAAAAAATACTTTATTTATAGAATTCGTTGGACGAGGTTGATAAGCTGCTGCGTAAACACGATGCTTTTGAAAGATCCTTATACGCCCAGGAGGATAGATTTGCTGCTTTGGAACGTTTAACCACGGTTTCTTATTTTTATAATTCTTTGGTGAGCTAATATTTCTTTTTAGTTATGTAAACGTGTAAATGTGAAATTTATTATGGAGTCGGATACATAGTTTATATTTGCTTTCATTGATGATGTTGAATATTTGCTATAAAGAAAAAAATTCGTCAATCTTTGTTAAATATAATACCAAACATAAACTTGTTAAACTTCTAGTTTGCTATATGACGATTACGATATTTTAATTAGTTGGAAATAAGGGAGGCACAACGCAAGCTTGAAAAAGAACGTCTTCTTCAAGCCCAGCAAGAAAAGGAGAGACAATTAAAATTGCAACAAGAGGCCATGATGGCTTCCAAACAAAGACAAAGTATCGGTCGCCAGTCAGGGGGTGGGGATGTGAGCATGCTCGATTCCTCAACAGCTGATCATACGTATGATTGTTTAAATAATCACCTAAGCTAATTATTTTTAAGTTATAAATTTAACCAAGATTTTTAATGTACAAAGGTTGATTTTGCCGTATAACGTTACACAGCGTCAGGCAAAAAAATGTAAACATATATACAAAAATTAAAAAAAAATAGTTTGGAATATTTGCTATTAAAATATATCATAGTATTTTTATATAGCAAGTTCTATTATGTAAAAGCTATGTCCCATTTTTTTTTTGAAAATTTTAAAGATTATTTTAATTAACAAATTTAATTTCATAAAAAATTTTAACAAACGTATTCTGTGTTTTACAAGCCTTAATTTCAAATAATTAACAATTGGTAAAAAGCTCTTTTTAACATCTGAGCTATTGTTAGGTGATCAACAAAACTCTCCGATTATGTCACTTTAACACTTACTTTCTTAATCTACATAATTAATATGTCCACGATATAAACAAGAATATAAAGTCAGAAATTTTTATTGAGGAAAATTAGTTAAAACAAAATTGAAAATTTTTTCGTTAATTTACAAAAAATAACCTTTTTTCTTGAATAAAGTTATGCCTCTGTTTGCCTTATAATAGGTGTATGTTTTAATATAAAAAAGAATTTTATTTTTTTTAAATATTTAATTATTTAAACTGTAAATTAGGTTTCAAGGAAATTTAACGTTTAATATAACAAGTGCTAAAATATTAAACCGCAATGCTTCTAACCTTATATCATTACATCTTAGACTTTTACTGATTTATTGTATGTTTAGGCCTGATGTTACTTATACAGACGGAGAGCGGATTGATCAGGCTGCCGCTGATATATCTGGCCTTTCTCGGGGTAAATTTAAACAAATAATATTATGTAACTTCTTATTTTGGTTTATTAAATTTAAAATTATATGATAAGGCAAAGTATAAAATTATACACTCATTAACATTGTCTGTAATTATTTTTAAATAATATTGTAAAGATATAGCCTCGCCTTTTAGCACCGATCAAAAATTAATGGAGAGTCACTTAATTCGCAAATGCGTTTGGTTAAGTGCGACCAAAAAATCTGCCCATAGGTAATTTAAATCGTTGACGATTCTGTTTTATCATAATTTTGCTTGTTCTTTTTTGTTTTTTGGTTATAAAATTTAGTTAATTCTTTTCATTGCGTAAGTTTAATAAATATTTTTGATTTTGACTCCTTTTTTATATAGATCATGGGAGAAAGTTTACGCTGTCCTCCAAAACAGACACCTCTACTTTTACAAAGATCAAAAATATTATCGACAGGTTATTTTTTATTTTCTCTTTTTCAAATTATTGCATTACATAGATTTTACTCTAGGTATCACAATGACTTAAACACCTTTCTGTCCTGTAAACATTTTTTTATTTTTGTAAACTTCAGATGACTTGTATTTTTGCAAGATGGAGTAATTTGATGCTTTAATTTGTGCTTAAATGGGAGAAATGATAAGCAATGCAAATTTGCAAATTTTATAGTTAAACTTTTTAAAGTATTTTATATTAAGGCAAAGTTAAGACAATTTGTAATTTTCTGTAATTTTGTCCACCATTTTTTCCTCGAACCCGCTGATTAATATGGTTTTACCAATTTTTTTTATCAATTCTAATGTTATGTCAATTTTTTTGTATTTGATGATTGCCTACACGTTTTTGATTTTTGTATTTTTCGTGCAAATGTTTTTATTGATATAATTATTGTGCGCATTGAATTATGAATAGATTTTAAGGCCGTAATATTTGTTTCGCATAATTCAAAACTTAAAATTCTACAGCATACAAAATTTGCGATCTCTTCAGCCTTATATACTAAATTACATGTTCATTTAATATCAGGAACCACACGTTTATTATCACGACGAAGCTCCGCTCAACCTTAACGGAGCGGTTAGCGAAATTGCTACCGATTACAACAAGCGCAAAAACGTTTTCCGTTTGAAGTATAATAACCCTTAATATCTGTATTTTTTAAAGGCGCTTTCTATTTATCTCACGTCGTTCAATGAGAAAATAGATAATTATTTAAATAAGAGTTTTGTTTCAAGATAGAAAATATGGAAAAATTAAATATTTAAACTCTTACTACCCTCACTTAGTGTTAATATGTCCAATTAGTGATATTATCTTATGCAAACTGCTCCCTAAAAGATCTTATAGGCTTAAGTGAATTTGTACATACCTAGATAACATACATACATACATACGTATTTAGATTCCCCAACGGTGCCGAATACCTATTTCAAACGCGCGACGAGGAAGAACTTCACGCTTGGATGCGTGAACTAGCCTCCGAAATTGCGTTGGCAGCTACTGGTACCGCTTCCATGACGGGAGGTCCTTCCTCCTCCTACCTGGTAGTCAGCCCTCGTGGATCGAAAACTTTGCCTGCCCCTGCGACATCGATGCACCAGAGTTCCTCATCCGGCAACGAGGATCCCAGCTCGGCCTTACAACAAACCCATCACACCCTAACTACACCCGGCGTAGGCGTTGTTGTCCCAGGTGGTTCGGGTGCTGGAACTAATGGTGCCGGTGGCACTACTAGTTCAAGCACTTCGACTAGCGCTAAAAAACGGGGCTTTTTCACGCTTAAAAAGAAATAAATAAATATATTATACGACTTTTACTTTCATTTGCGAAATTTTCAATTTGCAATCGCGATTTTTACCTAAGTAATAATGGTACATTCTGTTGTGATTGTTTTTTTTATACAACGGCATTTAACCTTCTCTTATTTTACTGTGAAAGAAACCTTTGCGATACCTAAGCAATTCTGATTTTTTTGCGCCTTTCTTGATAGCACGTCCGTAGGCATTAATATTTCTTATCTTTTCTTTGGCTAAATTATTTTTTACGGGAAATAAAAAAGTGTTTAAATTATTCATATTACCTTATTATTGTTTTAAATTAATTAGAAACAAAATTCTTTTTATGTCGAATTGTTATCAACGTTTTTTTAATATTTTTCCTATACTATTGTTACATTTATTGCTAATGATTACTCATTATTATTTCTGAGCCTTTGTTATCATGTAAATTTGTTTATAATTCTAAATTAAATTTTATATCTTGATTACAAAAACGTCACCCATGCTTAATTAGATAACATTTTTAACTCTGCATTTTCTTCTATCAAAAATCTTTTGCCTCACTTTTCTAATAAAATTACGTGCTATAATCTTTTTTTATGTAAATGGATAAACTTATATATATTATGTTATCATTTTTATACAAACTTTTTATACGATAAATTATATATGACTTTCTTTAAGGCTTTTTACATATTCCATAAATAAATGCTATAATTTGATAATCTGTATGATATTTTTAACATGCAAAAAACTTAGAATATTTTTACATTCTAGTGCTCCCTTCAATTAGAATTCCTGTTATGCCATGAGTCGTTATTTTGTGTATGCTTACATAATAAAGTGAACTCCATTTAAATAAAATATATTGCTACTTTTATTTTAAAGTCTTTTATAATAACCAAAAAACACTGAGTTACAATTTAATTAAAAAAATTTCGTGTACAAAAGAATGTTATTATTCACTTTTTAAATAAATTTTTTAAAACTTATAAAAGAGATTACTTGCCAAAATTGATTTTGGTGGTTGGTAGCTCAAATAAGGAAAAGGGATTTTTTTAAAATGAGCTAAAAATTAGATAGGAACGAAGTAAGGGAATTTTATGTTTTTTGATTGAAATAAAATATACAAAAAACTTAATACATGATTACATATATTTAGGCATGTTATTACACAGGTTTAAAGAACTTATTTTGTTGAAATTTGTAAATAGCAATGAAATAATCTACACCTTATGCTCTCGGGCTAAATGGTAATATCCCTACTTACATTTTTGGCCTAACTTCTCTAGACACGTTCTGCATCGTAAGTTAGTCATTCTGCCAAGTCGTACATGTGTATATAAATTTTTTTAAAGTCTTGACAAATATTACTTTAACCCGCGAATGAAGGTGAGATTTTTGTAACGCGAATGGGTAGGGTCCCTACGGACCCCAATTTTAAACCTCTATAACTTCAAGAGTTTTAGAGTTATGAACTTTTTTTTTTATTATTTTAAAGAAAAAAACGTACTCTTTAATAGACTAATATTAGTCATCATTAATAAATAGTGCAAATTTCATTTGACACAAAGTAGGAAAAAATCTGAAAAATTGAAATTTTTCAATTTTTCATATTACATTAAATAAATCATGTCAATAAATTAAATGTATCAATATTATTGACTAAATCGTGTTTTTAGGTCGGGTAGAACATATGAAAGATTCATGGAAAAAAAATAAAATTATTTTTGGCTATTATTCACCATAAAGTTTAGATATTTAAAAGTGAACAAAAAATAATTCATATGTTTATTATACAATACATACATTTTATATACTTAATATAAAAAATATTTAGAAAAATAACTAAAAAATAAGGTTGCAAATATTTAAGTTTAAATTTACATTGAGGCAATATAATGATTTTCAATATTGAAATTTACCGTGTGAGGTCCATACGAACCCCAAACCCCAATTGAATTTCTAAATTCTAAACAAATTTTGTTATTAGACTTAGATCAAATTTTAATTACTAGTTTTGTTTATTATATATTTATGAAAAAAGTCACAAAATTTTGGCCAATACATATATTATATTTGAAGATATTTAAAATTCAAAAAGTTCTGGGGTCGTATGGACCCCAAAGTACCAATCGCGGGTTAATTAAACAAGTTAAGAGCTAACTACAAAGACCAAGCCTGCCATGATCAAATCAGTTCCGTTTTTTTAATCAATCCTTGTAAGTCAGCTATAAACATTGAAAATTTTTAAAAAAGTGAAATTTTTTTATTCACAACAACTAAACTGCTAAATTAAAACTTTAAAATATCATAACCAATAATGAATGTTCTAATTAGTTTGAGGTCTCAAATAATGTTTTTAATCTAAATGTTGATGAAAGAGCTAAATATATTTAGAAATTTTATTTTTTATTATTTGAGATACAAATTATATGTAACAAGTGATTTAATATGGTAAAAATTCTTAAATTTTTTCTCTTTAGGGTATTCTCAAGATCGCAGTATAAATTGTCACTTTGGTCATAAAAGGCCATTTTTTAAATCTGACCATAGCAAAATAGCAGAAGATACCTGGAACCGTATGTACACTATTGTATTTGTCTGCCCATAGCATTTACCTTTAATTGTTCAGTAACAAATGTTTTTCTTTGCTCAGCTGTTTTTGATCATGCCAAACGAGAATGGTTTAAAACTGTTTCATTGACCAAATGAAGAGTATACTTGAAATATTTTGTTGTTCTGGAAAGGACAGTGATAAAAATGGAATTCCACCTAATAACATTTTTAATCTGTTATATAAATATAACCAGTGTCTAGAACAAGCTTTTTTGGTGTTAATTTTTTACATCATTTTAATTATAACAAATTTTTATAAAATTGGTCTTTTGACAAAGATTGAACAAAATATACCTAGACCTTTTTACATAATTTCTAAATCTAATATATTTTCCTGGTTATATCTAAAGCACCATATCATCTGGTGGGTAACATTTTCTTTATTGCCTGGAATAATTGTTACGTTATGTGTCATATATGAACTAATTATTTATTCTCTTGTCATGTCATTCAAATATAATTTGTATTATAAATCTGAAAGCATTAATTATAAAGCCACTGATACTCCTTGTACATTGATTAATATAGAAACATGCTCTGTGATGTTTATTGCACTCTTTTGGGTTAGCAGACTTTTTCTGTGCAGATGTAAAACCTATTTGTTATTTCCAGAAATTAATGAAAATTTTTTTGTTACTAAGCATCAAGAACCCATTTTAGAAGTGAATAAAAGGCAACTTTTAAGAAACTATATTTTAATGTTTCTTACTCCTTTTACATTTCTTAATTCATCATATATTGCACATTGTATGTATTTGAACAAAATGGCATATAAAACCCTAAAGTATAAGCATTTCAGATCTCTGCGTTACATACTTTCCAGCATACTCATTAATGTTATGACACTTCCCCTACTAATTCAAATAAGTATATCAAGATATATTCATATACATAATATCTATCCTCATAACTTATTTCTCATATTCAATCGTATATCAGCCATAACAAACAACAGCAAATCAATGTTTATTTTAATAAAAGCTGCAATCAACCTATATTTCTACCTAGGCTTATTTGGCCTTTCCTTATTGCATTTAGTGCTAGTTATTTACATATCTTTCAAATACTTTTGCCGTATTTATATGCAATATTTGGCATCCAATCACCATTCAGCTTACACAGCTGTAAATAATAATGAAATTAATCATGACACTTCTGAAAATTGTACAAATATTGAAGATGCATCAGTTGCCGCTGAAGAAAATACTCATTTAATTAGGGTGGGATCAGCTGATGCATTATATTCACATATTCCTCATGATACTCTAAGTGATGAGCTTTATAAAGAGTTTTCGCAAGAGCTTAGCTCCAAATCTTACGATACTGCAGGGTATGCATCAAGAATCACATTTCATTGGGTCGGTGGAATTATAGAAAAGGTGCACGTTTTTGCCTTGTGTCAGGCTTTTTTGGTCAGACCGCCGCATAAATTGCAATACGCCTCCTTGTATAAAAATTATATTTTGCGTTATTTGCGACGATTGTCACCTCAAACTATAAACTGCAAGTTTGAAAATAAAGGTTTGTCGCAAACTTCGGATAACGCCTCCCGCATTCAAGTTCTTAAAATTCTAAAGGAAATAGTGGGCTGGAAGTTTCTAGCTCTGGGATTGCTCAAACTCACCAACGATGTTATTTCGTTTTGCAGCCCGGTCCTACTTAATATCTTGCTCGTTGCACTACAGAAACAAGGTCGGCATTCGAAATATAACAATAAGACCGTTGACCAACAAAATATTACAGCAATCACACGTGATAACGGGACGGTAGATTCCCCCTCTACACGATATTACGTAGAGAACGAAGATTACACTAGTGTGATTTTGGCTTCCGGGATGGGCCTGGCCTGTGCCACCGTGTTTACTACCCTAATCATGGCCCATTTTGACTTTCAAATTAAATTAATAACCATAAAGATCAAAGCCGTGTTGCTTAATCTCCTATACGAAGTCGTGGTTCGAACTCCTACTTGCAATTTAGCCAATACCGCCGTAAATTTAAATGATTCTCCCACGGTAACGGGTCTTACGTCACCTAAAAAATCGATTTTACGTCGCCTCCTTAAACGAAAATCACCCCAGACTTCTACGGTTAATTCTCAAATCTCGACAGCAAATGCCAATAAAAAGATGTTCGTTCAACGTAAAAATTCCATCTCCGCTGGCACAGATAACCTCGAAGGCACTATGCTCACCGTTATAAGCAGTGACTTGGACCGAATCATTAACTTTTTCGGGAGTTTTCACTATTTTTGGAGCCTACCGCTTCAAATCGTGGTTTCCCTATACCTACTTTACAGACAAGTCGGCCTCACCTTTTTTGCAGGTAATTTAATTATGATGTTTTTTTTACTATGCGATTGTTAGGTCCATACTACCACCCAAAATACTTTTAAAGTTATCAAAGTTGAGGTATTTTTAAATTTCGTTAGGTATGATACAGTTTTGCGCGCATACATTCCCAAAGAAATTTTTTTTCATACATAATTAAACTTTTTATGGCTAAAGAAGACATTTTGAATGTTACCTAAATTGTTTTTTGTCTGAGTTTGACATTATTTTTAAAAATAGCTTATTAATTTGATTGGTTTGGCCTTATTAGCATTTGACAACAGGTGATTGTGCACATCTTATTACAATAGTTTTGCTTCATAGAATTGAGTTTTTTATGTAAATGTATATCAATGACTGAAAACAGCCGTTATCTTTTAATTTTATACAAAACAACATAATATAGGCATTGCTCTAGTTGTTGCTATGATCCCCATCAACAAATGGCTCGCCACCAAAATTGCCGGTTTCAGCGGAAAAATGATGCGAGCCAAGGACGTCCGCTTGCGCTATTTGACGCAACTAATAACCGATTGGAAAGCGGTCAAAATGCTCAATCTCGATCGCTTTTTCACGCGTCGCATCGCCCGGGCCCGGCAAGTTGAATTGAAATACGTCGCCTACCAAAAGTACCTGGACGCCCTTTGCGTTTACTTCTGGGCCACGACACCTGTCCTCATGTCCGTCCTAACTTTCGTATCCTATATCCTTTACCATCAAATATACTCCGCCGGGGCCCGTAATGACCCCGCTACCCACGCTCGAACCCCTGTAACCGGCCTGGACCCCTCCAAAATATTCACGAGTCTTGCGCTTTTCAATATGCTCATAGCGCCGCTCAACGCCTTCCCCTGGGTCATTAACGGCCTCGTCGAGGCTTGGATTTCGCTCCGTCGGGTGCAAACACTTTTCGATCATTTAGCGTGCGACGCCATCCATAACGGCAGTAATAAGGATGATAATGATAATCACTCAAAGGATTTGTTTGTCACGACAAGGACCGATGTCGATACAATAACTAGGTGCGGCGGCAACAATTCCAAATTGTCGGCTCCTTTGAAGAGGCAAGCCATTGAGGGACTCGCTAATTTTCTCTCAAACAATGAAACCCTTTTTGGGAGTACCCCGGATATTGATCGAGGCTTGCGTAACCATATGATTGGTAAGTGCGTAACTTTCAAACGCTTCCTAAATCTGAAAGAATGCACGTTCTCTTGGTCGACTGATAATGCCAACCCCGCCGTAAAAACAAATGCAATTGAAACTTTTCCAAATACCATGAATCCTGAGTTAAATAATGAACAATTGACCTCCCAACCCAGCGATAATTCATCGTTTTCAATCACCGGTTTGAGCCTTAAAATTGACCTAACTCACCCGCGACTTATAGGCGTGTCGGGTAAAATTGGTTCGGGTAAGACATCCCTTTTCATGGGTCTCCTTAACGAAATGACTTTGATGCATGGTTCCTATACTTTGATTGATCAAATTTGTTATGACAATGCTGCCTATACGACTTTATCGCCTGCCCCTAATGTTAACCGAGAAGGTTACAATTCCCAATCATCGGGAATGAGCCAGAAACTATATTTTGTCGTCCGGGAGGTCCCTATCACGTACGGAACCCTTGCAATAGCCTATTCCGGTCAAAATCCATGGGTTCAGCGAGCCTCCATCCGGGATAACATATTGTTTGGATCCCGGTTCGAAGCTACCAAATATTCCCGAATCGTACAATGTCTAAAGCTCAACGAAGATTTCGAATCTATGCCTGAAGGTGATATTACTCAGGTAGCTAATAGGTCCTATGAAACATATAATATATATCTGTGGCAATTGATTTTTGTCATCTCAATCATATTTTTTTCTTTCACACTAATTTTAACAGCGTTTGTGATATATAAAATTAATTTTAACATGCATTTAATATTTAATTTTTTTGCTTATTTTTTCAAAAAAAAAAAAAATTTGAACCTTATTTAATTACAGAGTTGTTGACTCGGCAAACTTACTTATATCAAATAGAAAACCCTAAAGTTTGGGAATGGGAAAAACTATTGACTAATTAGAAAATAGGACATACAATACTATTATAATCTCTTGTTTCTAATTTAACAAGCTTAATGGCAATATATTTAACACTTTCCATAATTATTATTTGTTGCTAACAATAGGTTATTTTTTGAAATTATAGGTTGATATTGGCAGTGTGATAGTGATACATTGATAAAAATTATAGCCCATAGCTATGAAATTTTAATTTTGAGTCATGTGAGAATTAATTTATACTGGCTCAAAATCTGCCACCCTTAATTTTTTTAATTGGAGCGATTACTGAGAACAAGACCTCGTAATTTTTAAATGAACCGTTATAATGATAGATCAAAGTTTAGCAATGCTCAGCTTTAGACACATTATTTAAATATATTTTTTATCACAAGATCGGCGAAGGCGCGGGCGCCCTTAGTGGCGGCCAACAAACGCGTGTTTCTGTCGCCCGAGCGCTCTATAAAGCCGCATCGGGTGAGGTCGATTTAGTCCTGCTGGATGAACCGCTTGCCAGTTTGGATAACAAAGTTGCCAAATACGTATTTCACCACGCCATTCAAAATTTTTTGGTTCGCGAGTGCCGTTGTGTAGTCCTGGTGGCAACTCATTTAACGCGATTTTTCGAATTATGCGATGAGGTTTGGCACTTGCCCGATAATTCTACTAGATCGCCGGCCTCAAACGATGACATAAATTTGGAATCAAGTTTGTGCAACCTTTTTTTATACCTAGTTTTTTTTAAGATTTATGAGCTAAGGTCAGAGATCAAACCTGCCATCTTAGGGATTTCCATAACCATTTACCGTTTTTTTTATAAAAATTTGTAAGTCAGCTATATTGGAAATTTAAAAAAAAATGTCAAAAACAAAAACAAAAAAGAAACAAAAATATAAATATTGTAAAAAATTATTTTTAGGCTGTTAATAAACTCCAAATATTATTTTTAATTAACTCTTAATAAATTGCGTCATTTTTAGGTAGGTGTTCCAAATATATGTAAAAACTAAATGTTAATGACAAGCTTGATATATTTAGAAATTTCTCATTACTGAGTTAAAAATTAAAGGTACAAGGGATCATATGAAAAAAATATATTTGAATTTTTCTTTTTAGGGTAATTTTGAGGTCGCAAAATCTGTCAATTTGGTCCAAAAAGGCCTTTTGTTATGGACGTATATAAAATGCCGAAGGCGGAAGACAACAAGCTTTAATAAAACATGGATATTAATATAATACTAATAACGCTATGTTTAATGGCACAGCGGAAAGTTACGAAAAAATATTGGCGGAAAAAATGACACAAAAATAGGAATAAAATTTAATGTTTTGGGGATTATTTTTAGATTTATAATTATAATTAAACATTATGAAATGGTGAGTCTTAAAAATTTGAAATTTTTTAAAACTCTCTTGCAAAAATATAATATATTATATTGCAGGTTTTTTATTTTAGTTATAACGGACAGGTATAAGCTTTAAATGAAAAATCATGTTGAATTCCACAGTTGATATCTAATTTTGGCTTTTAACTTACTGTTAAAGCCCTTTTAATGGCTATTAAGTAATTTTCAAAATACATGCTTTCAACATTTTTATAAAATTTTAATACGAAAATTTGTGATTATGGTTATTTTAATCAATTTAGGAGATGTAACAGTGATAATTATTAATTTATTCAATAAAAATTTGTACATGGCTGCCACGCCGGTAAAAAATTATTTAAGATGGTTTTAGTAAAGTTAAATACATACTCTATTAATTCATGTATATCGGGGCATTTTTATATAAGTTCGGGCCTAGTCCTACAAGTGTCACTTCTTTATTACTGTACATGAATGTTATTATAGATCAAACATATGGAATAAAGATTGAATATAACAATTTACAAGATGTTCAAACCTCAAGCACGACAAATATTGACGAAATTAGGGCACTAAATGCGTAAGTTTTAACATTTTTAGAAAACATGCAGATAAGGATCGTTATTGGTGCATCGTTATGGGTGCTAACTTATGTTGTTATATTTGCTGATATCTATTTTTGTATTCATAATTATTTTATCATCATTTATTATAAATACTATTATTATTTTCATTACACTGGACATAATTTCTACGACCCTAAGCATCATTTATGGCAACTATGGTTTTTGGTCAAGTTTTAGGCGCTGATTACGAATATGAAATTAGAATTTTAGCCAATGCCTCAGATTTTTAGTTATACGGTGTCAAAGTTGAGATTTTTCAATTTTTGGGGTATTTTTGGCTTTATCATAAAACCTATGACTAGTAACTAAGGTTTAAAAATATATTTAGATAACGGAAACATTCATTATTAACGTAAGGCGTTATAATTTTTTTATAATATTTAATTTTTTTTTATTTTTTCATAAAATTAGTGGTTTTCGTCATAAAATCCTTTTTTGATCCTAAATAACATGAAAGTAAATTGCTAATAATTTTAGGTAAAAACCTTTTTTAGATTTGTTTTTTAAAAGGAATCTGAATATCCCAATAGATTTTTTGGAAAATTAATAGTTAAAGAAATTTTGTGAATTTTTTTCCAAACTTTGGACGCGGTTTGAAAAAAAATGGAGGCATTGGAAAAAACTAAACCCGGGATCGTTATCGCAAGAAAATTCTCTACAAAACCCTCGAAAAATCGTTTATGTTGTTTTTTTTGTTGTCCAGTGTTATTATTATTATTATTATTTTATTATTATTATTACTATTATTATTTTTATTATTATTATTATTATTATTATTATTATTGTTATATACAATTATTATTATTTATATGTGCATTTTAATTAGTATTGTAATTAATTAGCATAATGTCTCACACTCAACCTGAAACTAGCCCCACTAATATTGCTTACACTCTCGAATCTATAAATCAGCCCGAACTAGAGATAAATGGTATATTTTAAATCTTAATACAAAAATTTTTTATAAATTTAAATTTTACATTTTTCAAAGCTCCTCTTAGTTATCTTTCAAAACATTATTGAATATGAGTTGTTAGAAATACACAACTAACTCTTTTTGTAAATTTCAAAATTGTTAACCGTTTTATCTACCATTTTAAGCTAGCTATAAACCTTTAAAAATTTTGTAAATAATGTTAAGAAAACAAAAAAAATTATAAACAATAAAATGTTGAATTAGTTTTTATATAACAGCTAAACTGTTAAATTCAGACTATATTTCAAATCGGTAAAAGTTGTTCTTATTTTGCGTAAAAAATATTCTATATAACCTTAATAGTGATGTTAATGCTTGCTAATTTTAAATTTTTTTTTATATATCCTTATATCATACGAAAAATAGAAATTACAGCTGATTTTAAAAAAAAAAATTTCAACTTATTTTTATTTTAGGATTCTCGTTAACGCAATTGGCCATGGATATGGTGGGTCCTATAACTCGAAAAATGGAAAAAATATTGAGATAAGGCAATCATGTAGACTTTGCTCTATCAAATTATAAACTATTAACAACCTTGACTCTTTGTTTATATTTATTTCTTTTTTGTCGGTCTGTTTAAAAAAAAATCTACTTAGCCGATCAAAATATTATATTTTGCATCTATAGATACAAAATACATTAGTCATATTTTTTTCTATAGCTCTTGATTTGTCGGAAATAATAAAGGACTTTTAGCAGTTTTTTCTCCTCGCATTAGAATAGTATAGAAAAACAAAATCTATACAATATTTTTAACGTGATATGATACTTATCCAAATCGAATTATCGAAAATGGTTGTAACGTGTTGTAATAAAAACTTTATTTAAGATGAATGGAACTCCGAATTGACAAAGAAGTCTGATCAATTATTCCCTGAGCTTCAATTAAATCCTCAGGACGTTAAAGGCACCATCAACAAATCCATCTTGATTTATTACCTCAAAAACGTTGGGTATTGCCTCTTTACCGTTATCCTGATATCGTTCGTTGCAATGCAAGTGACACGCAACGGCTGTGACTGGTGGCTGACATTTTACAAGTTTGAAGCCACTAATGGTACATCTCCAAAACCAAATTTAACCTCGCCGCTCAATATCCATGTTTTAGATGGCGCTTTTGATTTTAAAATAGATGATGATAATATTGGTGGTAATTACGAAAGGTAATAAAAATGTTCTTGTTAAATTTTTTTACATGGACAAATATATGTAAATATAATGATTTGTAACGCAGCAAATGTGCCATATCATAATATCGATTTTTTAAAACAACTTTTTTGTAGCTATTTGGCAATATGCTTATCAAGGATGGGCAAGTTAACCAAAATAAATTAACTGAGTTAAATTATAGTTAAATCAAATATTTTTATCAAGCGTGTAGAATAGCTATTAAAACTCGTAGAAAGTTTTAATAAGTAGTTAAATTTTTTACTATATTTTATAGTTTGTTACCTTACTTATGCTTTTACTGCTTATATTAATTTAGTTAACTATGCTTGAACTTGTATCCATTACTTATTTATTTATCTGATAAACTCCCTTAAAAATCGTTTTATAGCCAAAAAACACCAAAAATTTATTGATAAGCTGGCCAATGTTTAAATTTACTATGAATTTTAATAAATCAATTAGATTAATTTATAGTTAAATGAAAAGTATTTGTTTAGTTATATCAAAAGTATTTGTTTAGTTAAATGAAAAGTATTTGTTTTGTTAAATGAAAAAGTATTTGTCGAATATACAGAAAAATAGTTAACACAAAAAGATACACTAAATTATAATTAATAAATATATTTAGCTATAGCTATAACTGTAACTTTATTAATTTTTCTATAGTTTTTGTCCATCCCTGATGCTTATATCAATTTATATAAGGATATAAGTCGTGATATTAATCATTGTTCCTCGCAATGTTCCCTCACCTATATCTAATTAGTTCATAAGACATTTCCTAAAATTATTACTTATTTTTAAAGTTTAGAAATTAAAACTTATAAAGTAGCTTTTTTTAATTTTTAATGCCGGAAAACATTAAACACAACCTGTTACTTTAATATTTGCTTTTTAACAATATTTTATGATATAATTTATAGTGAGAGTCAAGCTCGCATCTTAGAGAAAGCGTTTTTAACCGTTCCAACTGCTATAGCGAATCTAAAAAGCTCTTTTAAAACATACATCTTGCCTTTTGACCTTTTATCTACCTCATATTTCTCAAACATATACCCATCTTCAATTTTTTTTGAAAGCACTCTCGATGGCATTGGGATGCTCTATCCGCCGCGAAAAGAATATAATAATTTTCGTCATCTATTAAAAAGAAGCCCTCTTAAGGATATGGGAAATTTGGACACTGAATTTTTCACTCCTAGCAACCTCAATAATTTTACCTCTTCGCACGAAAATAACAATAATAGTCTTAATAGCTCATTAAACATTCCTATAAAATTTGGTGGTATTAATCCCAATGATTGGTCAATCGTTGATGTCTTTAACCTGGGCCTCAAACAATTCCTTACCGTGTACCTTGTATTGGGCCTTTTGAACTCGCTTTTTACTATGGCCCGTGCCTTTTCCTTCGCCAAGGGTGGTTTAGTCGCTGCCCGCTCATGTCACGACTACCTGTTTAACTCTATGATAGCCGCTGACCCTCGAATCTTTCTAACTTCTTTTTCCTCCTCGGCCACTCCTAAGGCGAAGGCGCTGGTACGGCATTCCGCTGATAGTAATTCGAGCAAGGGCGGGAAAGGTAAAATAATACTAAATACGGTGTAAGAAAATGAGTGGAATATAGTAGATTAGAGTAGTTGGGTATAATATTAGCTTTCAGCTTTGTAGAAAATAGATTTTCATTTTATGAATCGTATGCTAATTTATAAGCTATGTCATATTAAAACTATCAAATTAGGGTAGTTTTAGTTATTTTATGGTAGAAAGGGTAAAAAATATTGTCCACAAACGTTTTTTTCAATAATAAAATCTTCAAAATAGTTAATTTTGTATTTTATTAGCACTGTTTGTTATTAGAATCACTGATTTAATCATTAATTTTTTATGCCTTATTATCAATAGTTTTGATAAAGATTTTCACTCTTTTAGAGTTTTGCATATATTCCATATGTAATAGCAATATATAGTTATTTATAACATTGCTTTGATGCAATATTTTACGATTTTTGCATTTTTAAACAGTCATAACCAAATACGCATATTAAATATGGTGTTGGCCAAAATATTACAATATATATTTTTTTCTTCATAAACACTTTTTTTTTAATATTTCCTAATATTGTTTAACCATTGACAATTTTTTCACCCGTTGTAATATATTTTTTCACACTATCTCAGCTTTTCCAAAAAAAACAATTCTTTGATTTTGGTTAGGTCTAGATAATTCGCCTCTGGCCACTTCAAAAAACGCGACCAAATCTGCTTCTCAAAAAATGCTTACTAGCGATCACCCCTCAGATTCACTATCGGGCCTGCTTATAAACCGTTTTTCGGCCGATACTTACACAGTCGATTATAGCTTACCCTTTACAGCTAATATACTTATGGCTGTCGTCTTTTCTCTGATTGGAACCATCATTATAGGTTTTTGAAGTTTGTTATTTAAACTCTAAACATCAATTCTACTATTTTTTTTAAACATGAGATATGCAAAAATCAAAAAAATTAGTTGATGCAAAATAAAACTATCAATCTATATTTACCCAATTTGATTTTGTTTAAAACCTTTTTAGCTAGTTTGAAGCATATTACAGACTCGAAAATGTCATATGTGTTTGCAAACTCCGATTTCAGTGGTAAAATGAAAAAAATATTAGATGCTTTAACTGGCTTTAAACTTCTATTAACTTTGAATTTTAATACAAATTAATACATATTTAAATATAACAGATAATTCGTCTCCCATTTTCGCCTCATTTATTATCTTTGAATTTTTTATTAGGGCACGTGCAAAGTGAGTATTTATTTTCGTGAAATTTTTAAAATTTTGAAATAATTTATTTTGAAATAAAACGCAAATTTTTAAAAAAGTTGCCAAATTTAGTATATGCGCATAAAATGCTTTTCCTTAAATAAAATTTTTTTTTAAACATTTAAAAAAAAATAAAATTTTCAGAATTTTCAAAATTTCACGAAAATAAAAACTCACTTTGCACGTGCCCTTATATAACATAAAATAACGAGATTAAAATTTAATTATTCATTCATCAACTCGTTAAAAATCATAATGTTATATAGAATTAAAAATAAATTAAAAATAAAAAATAAAAGATATTTCGGTAACAAGTGGTACCCTTCTTCAGTTAAAAAAAATAATAATTTTATATGTATATTATACATACATTGAAATGTACAATATTGAAATTTTCTTTAATATTTAAATTTTGCATGAAACATTATGAAAGTTCATATTATTTTTTTTATTTTGGCTTACTTTAACTTTTAAAATAAAAGGGGACAAAGTGTGAAGCCTTGTTTAGACATTGGTTTAATGTATTTTTAATTTTAAAGATTTGAAAATTGACCATAATTTTTTTTAACGTGCAAAATTTTTGGCGAAATATCAAAGTTGTGGGAAAATTCTAGGCTATGTTCTGCTAATGCGGAGCTAACTGCAAAACTCTTTGGCAACTTGATCAGATACCAACACAACAAATTTTAACGTTATACATCAGTCAGTTAGCAAAAATAATACGCTGAATAAAAATCACCTCTACCAGGAATGAAAATGATGCTAAACTTAATGCATTCGCTATGTTAAAAATCTAGGTTACAAAATTAGAAATATATTTAAAACAAAGAGCCATAGTATATTTTAAACCAACAAAATCTGTAGAGAAATTTCTCTAGCCCCTCAAACATAGCGCAATATCAAACTGTGTGTACCAATTATTCAGTCAAAATAACTCATCCTACATTGGACAATCCAGTATTAATACAAATTTACGTCTCAAGGAACATCAAGCTGCTATAAAAAACAAAAAAGCAGTTAGCTCCGCATTAGCAGAACATAACCTAAAATTTTCCCACAACTTCAATTTTTCGCCAAAAATTTTGCACTTTAAAAAAAACTGTATGAAAGAGAGATTTTAAAAACATTTGACAACTCTTACACTAACTTTTTAAATAGAAAATATGATTTAAACCAATGTCTAAACAAGACAACTTCACACTTTGTCAAAAACTCCTTTTTAATATTGAAAAACAAAAAGTTAAACCAATGTCTAAACAAGACAACTTCACACTTTGTCAAAAACTCCTTAATTAAAAATTTAAAAATAAAAGTAAGCCAACATAAAAAGAATAATATAAATTTGTTTTTAAAGTGTTTCTTGCAAAAGTTTAATTTTAAAGAGAATTTTAATATTGTAAATTTTATGTATGTATGAAATACATATGTAATTATTATTTTATATCTTTTAAACTAAAAAAGGTAACGCCTTGTTACCGAAATATCTTTTATTTTTTATTTCTTATATATTTTTAATTTGATATAACATTATATTTTTTAACGAGTTGATGAATGATTAATAAAATTTTTTACTATAATAATTGTTTCATTTTTTGTGTCCAATGTAATTTACAAGGATGTTTAAAGATTTAAATAGCTCAACTAATTTTTGATATATATAAGGTAACTTTAGAAACCAGACCTGCCATCTTAGGAAAATTAATTATTGTTTCTAAACAAACTTTGTTAGCCAACTATCAACGTTAAAAATTTTTTGAAAAAAAAAAATGTTAAAAAAAACAAATAAGATTTAAAAACAAGAAAATATTAAATTAAATTATTAACATATAAAACACAGCAAAAGTGTTGTATTCAAACTTAAACATATTTATATTTTAAACCGATAAATAATTATATTATATTTATGTTTAAATGCAGAATATTTTGCATGTCAATTTTAAAAGACATAGATGGCTACACGTTCGAAAAATATGGCATTCAAAATGAAAGATTTTAATTCATTTATAAAAAACATAAATGTATATTTTCTTAGGTGATTTACGAATTTAATGTTTTTGGCAGGCTAGGAAAATGGGGAATGAACAAACGTCTGTTTTAAATGATTACCAAATTTCTGTTGACCTATGGTTTAATCTAGCTTGCTAAAAATATCATTTTTTTTTAATTTTTTAGATTTTTGTTCTTTAAGATCGATTTTAGCTTAAATAGGCGAAAAGATGGTGATATGAAAAATATATAAAAAAGTTTTTTAGAGAAAAATCATACGATAAATAAATCAAGTTTGGACGTTTCTATTAACTATAAATCTTTATACATTAGCGAATAAAATCGTGTTTTTTTACACAATTAAGGTTGCTGGGCCCAGCCCTGGCTGTTCCCACTGGCCCTACCCCTCGCCTCGCTCTGCTACTTCGATCTACAGGGTTATTACCGTAAAGCCTCTCGTGAAATAAGGAGACTCGAGGCTTCCCTACTTGCACCGATCCTTTCAAAATTCTCCGAAGGTTTGGCGGGCAAAATATATATACGAAATTTTAGCAGACATTGCTCAAATCAACCTTTGCAAGAAGTGGATGATCATCAAGACAAAACTGTAGTGGATACTCACAAGTTAGTATTTGGCCAAACATTTTATCAAATTTTTGCGTTACGAATTAAATCGATTAAAATTTGTTGTTTGCAGCTCAGAATTTTGAATATATATAGCTAGTCATATATTTTCAATATACATTTTTAAATGCACTAAATTTAATTCTATCTATAGCGTTTTAAGCTTATATCCAACTCCAACCATAGACATCGAAGCTCATCCAAGCGTAACTTTCTCCAGTCCGAATAGTATATTTTACAAATAATTTTAGCTTCATTTTTAAAAAACCATCAAAGTGACGAATTAAAATAATAAATAAGATAAGAACTACACACATTTTTATCTTTCGGGAATTTCAAATACATAGCCATTATTTGCAAGTATTTATAAATATATTGATTGGAAAACATATATTATTTTTAATTTGATATATTACACTTATTTTTTGCTCTTTTGACTTTAATGGCAATAAAAATGGCATTAAATGTTATTGTGGTATTTTAGGGAGCCCTCATACCACAAAGCCACAGCTCCATTCACAACTCAAATCAGTTCTCGACGTTTTCACGCGAGATTTTGCCCAAACCATTGATACCTACCTCTGTGCTACCTTTAACTCTTGCGCCCTAAACTATTGGCTCACCCTACGCCTACAAATGTTTGGGACGCTCCTTATAAGCGCCCTAATACTCCTTATAGCCATGCAATGCAAATATTTGCCCGCAACGAGTAACAGGTACATCAAACTGATTTGCACTATTATTAGTAAGGTTCCAGAAACCTTATAGTTTAATTATATTTTTTTTTCTCAAATAGTTATTCAGCAAATTATAACGGCACAATTGTAAATATGACTATAAATTTCGAAATAAGGAAAAATAAATGGATATTATATTCATACCTTCCAAATAAGGATGCCCTTTAGGGGTTTTTAATTTAAAAGCAATTAGTATAGCCGACGGGTTAAAAAAATTCGCTTGCCTACCGGTGACCTTAGTTTTTAGCCTAGTTTCATACCTTAAACACATCGCTAGGGTATACTGCCCAAGCAGGGCATTGTTGAACATTTTTTTATGCACATAAGCCTATGAATTTTATGATGAAGTCTAACATAATTCCGAAATTTTGTTTTAATTTTTTTTAACAAAATTGAAATTTTTCTTTAATTTACTTATTTTAACTTTTCTTATACTTTAGACTAATAACTTTTTAACCAAAATTAAATTGAAATAACATCTGCAACTTAAAACGCATTGGTCAAGACATTGCCTCTCCCGATCGCGTTCATTTTCATATTGTTTTGCGAGTTTAAACCCATGCAATCGGGGCGCATTTAAGTCTAAGTAATCCAAAAAGCGACTTTATTTTGGCTCAGCGCTTATGTATAGAGAAAACAATCCAAAGTTGTGGCACCATTGGCTGTGACTTGTTATCAAAAAAAAATTCTGTAAAAAATTATACACGTTTTTTGTTTTAATCCATTTTAAAAAAACAAAATTTTTGTTAGGCGTATTGGCATTTTAAAATGCACTGACAGATATAAGTCGTGTAAAATACATAAACATTTTTCGCCGTTTATTTTCATATTAATATTGAAAATGGTGTTTTGTTAATTTCTGAATAGTGCCACTACTGGTCTGGCTCTTTCCTACTTTCTCATCCTTACCTCGCTCTTGGGTTCGGTCGTTAGCGTTCTCGTCGACACTGAACGGGAGTTTATAAGCGTGGAACGCATCAAGGAATTTGCTGACTCCCTGACACCCGAACTACTCTTTAGCGAAAATAATTTGGAGGCTGCTGAAAGTTATAAACAATATTATTTAGTGATGTTGTCGAATTTGAAAATTTTTTTTAAAATTGTATACTTTCATAATATCTTAATTGTGTTTAATGTCTCACATTCCGGCATTTTAACTTTCGATCAGTATAATCTCCTAAGCCGATTATATATTTTGGCCAAACTCTAAAGTTTAAAATTTCTTAAGAATTTTTTTTTAATTAACTTATCTTCTACATGCTCTTTTAAAATTAGGTCGGACGACCTTAAACGCATGTAAGCTTTGTGTGTTCTACAAAGTTAAACGGCATTCAGCCTGGTTAGTAAATGGATTGATGACCACAGAAATTCCAAGGGCTGTTCATTTTTTTGGGCCTAGGCTTTATACCTAGATCACAGGCGTGTTTTCAATCTCATTTAACTCTAAGAGGCTATCTGTTAAAATTAAAGAGGCAAAGCTCTGATGTGTAAGCCGTCCCTTACCGGGAAAATTCTAAACCACAGGTTTTTTTATTTTTCCTTGTTTTTTTGAGTTGTACAAAATTATGTATAAAAATTTAGTTGTCCAAACTCATTTATGCAATTTAAAATAATCGAGCAAAATAAAAAAATTTAAACTGCGTTTGTTGATTCTAAACGTTTCGTTTATTTCCGATACCAAAGCAAATTTATTTTAAATAAAAGAGTTATAGGCTCGTGACAAATCTTTGCCTTTTCGAAAGTGATAACGCTAATTTGATCATTTGATAAACGAATTTGATAATAGGATACTGTTAGACAGGTGTTACCTTACGCTCTAGTGTAAATTTTTTATCACATAATTAATCAAAAATAGAGAGTTAATTGAATTCATTTTTTTCCAAAATTTTACCAGTCACATTCACCTTAATGATTACTGGATAATCTGATATAAATCAATTGGGGTTAAAAAAATGATAAGCAATAATATGCTATATGTCGTTTTTTATGTAATTTTTTTTTAATACAAATATCTTTTTCTGGTAATATTCATAGATATGCCATCCAGTGAACGAGAAGGTGAAATTGAATTTCAAAATGTAACTGTTAGTTACCATGGTCCAGATAAACAATCCGACGATATATATTTGGGTAAATTGTATACCTCCTTATAATAATTTTACCATAAAACAAATTTTCATTTCTTACTAATAACTTTGTGTAAAATATTTATAATATAATTTTTTTTGGTCAAATAAATATTATATATAAAACTTACAAATTTTTATCAAATATTTAGAGAAACTATTATCTTTATTGAAACACTTTATTCATCTACACTATATATACTTTCTGATTCTCAACACCTTTTAATTATGGTTTTTCTGTTTCGATCCAGCCCTGAAAAACGTTTCTTTTACAATTGCTCCTGGCGAAAGAATTGGGATTGTAGGTCGTACGGGTGCAGGGAAAAGTACACTGTTTTCAACGCTGCTCAAAATGGCTGCGCCATGTAAACCAATACAAGCCAATATAAAAGAAAATGCTATATTGCCAGAAAATAATGCTGAAGCAAAATCTTACATCAAAGTTAGTGGACACGATTTAGCGACTCTAAATCCGGCCAAATTGAGAGGTTCATTAGCTTTTTAATTCATTTATCTCGTAAAAATTAATATGACACGAAATGGCTCCTCCTATATCTAGTTTTAAGCTTTCTTCTCCTTATTAGGTTATATTAGCCTATTACTCGTTTTAGCAGTCCTTGCGAGCTCTTGATAAGCATTAAAAATGTTTCTGTCACCCCTCCCCCTCCATCGATATTCCATTATCGACACGTCAAGGTAGAATATTAGAAATGTTAACTACCTACAAATTGTTTCACAGGTTAACAAATTCAAACTCCGGTGTTCTTTATATAGGTTTAAACTAAGCAGTACTATCAGGCTTATTTATCATTTTTTGTCGTTTTTCCGCTTTTTTTCCTTCGCATATTGGAGTATATCATTTGCCAGGGTTGTAAAGCTTACGCTTTAATATTCCGGAGAATGCGGCATCATTTAAATGGATATTATGTTATGGGCGAAGGGACGCACCGTCATTTTTTCTAATATATTTTTATTTAAAAATAAATTTGAAGTTACAACCTAGATCTTTATAAATAAGTTAAGTCGATGCATGACTTGTAAAAAAACAAATACCTAAATTTTTAATTTTTGCCCACTAAATATATTTGAAATTCGGTAGATATTTTACCACTGGGTTGTTTCATTAATATAAATAACGATAAAATAAAAACCTGTTTTGTAATATATAATGATAGTTATAAAAAAAATTACAAATGGTTCAGACATTAGCCTAAAAATGCGCCGAAAAAAAATTTACATCATTAAAACATCAGATCAGCACTAACCTTTGTAAAAGGTTATAGGGGCCCACTCTACCAAACTAACTCTAATCAGATTTAAAAGGGCCGAATTATATTCAATTGGGTGAAAAAACTGAACTAAATTATTAGTTAATAATTATTCAAAGGCACAACATATGTTCGTTGCATTCCAGGACCTACATTAATAATTAGAAGGGGTGCCTAGTATATCATGCAAGTAGGCGCCGAAACACGGGCCGGCCCTGACGCCCAGCTCTGAAAGTGGCGACTTTCATCTATCTTTGTTAATTTGGCATTTAGAATGTGTTGTTTTGTAGATCTATTTTTGAAGTGGTTGTTTGGCTAATATATGGATTTAATTTCGTGGATTATTTGTAAGACGTTTGTATGGAAAATTAAGGCAATGTCGATATATAGTGGCTCTTTTACTATCAAAATTTTTATAAAAATAAAAATGTTTTTTAACTTGGTATTTGATTTTATTTACTATGCATCCCGCATTTTATCATAAAATTTTCCCATTAATTATTTTGATTTTCGTGTATAACTTTTGAAAGGTGAACTTATCAGCGTTGTTCCCCAAACCCCATTTATCCTGCCCACGACTATTCGAATGAACCTTGACCCGAATTCCCAACACGATGATGCTACACTTATTAATTTGCTTGATGAGGCGGGCCTGAAAGATCGAATTCTGCGTGATATTGGTCTACATTTAAAATTATTATTAAACATTTTCTTTTTATTATAATTAGAATGTTATTTAAATACCTTGTATAATTTTTAGTTTATGTTGACCTTGCATATATAATAATTGGCCTTGGGCATTATTTGATTGTTGTTTTGCATACTGTAACTTCCAAACTATTTAAGTTACACTATGCAAAACAACAATCAAATAATGCCAAAGGCTATTATATATGCAAGGTCAACATGGTGGCCAAGGAGTTGAACCCGCGATGTATAGGCAGGGTCGTTCTTCTCCTTGTTCACCTGTCAGTAAGGCAAATAAAATTTACCCCGATCATATGCCCTATATATGAATTTTATGACAAAATCAAGACCTTTCTTGAATCTGTACCCGACCCATAGTTTTTCTCCTCTTTGCGATTAAGACCCTTATTAATTATACTCTTAATATTTAGGCATGCTTTATTATTCAAAAATATCAAGTCAATAAATTAATCATCCGCTTCCTTTTCCATGACTTTTTACATTTCTATTTTATACCCATCGTAGCAAAGCTCAGGGTACCTATTAGCGACTTAACTCGTCTCGAATCGTGTCCATTCGTCTGGGTTCAGTTGTCCAGCGTAACACCAAGTTCCAGCTGTTGCTCCTCATCTTCGTTCAAATTAAGGAGACCCTTATCGTAATGTTCAGTATCGATTAAATGCCCTTCGCCCCCAATATCGGATACTTCATATTTTTTGTTGAGATTGTTTGCCTGAGTAAAGGGTTCGTACAGGTAGTTATCGACATCATCATTGTGAGGCTGATCAACGGTGGCATTGTCCAAATCACGGCGAGATGGAATTATTTGATGATGCTAATAGTTATAAAATATCCTATTGTAATTTTGAGACCGATAGTCGAATATCATATTCGAATAATTTTGCTAAATGGAGTTCACAAAGTTATAATTATTAGGATGACTACGCTGATGAACAAACATACGATGAATATCAATAATTTAGTTATGGTAACGGTAAATATAATATTTTCAAAGAGGCTCAGTCACTTGATTCAAACATTGTAAATATGGGTTTGATACATGTTCAAATACAAGATTTTGATGAAAATCGTCAACTCAGCAATCTTTAGGGTCAATGTAACATTTTCGGAGATGCTCAGCCAATCTATTCAAACAGTATTAAGATGCATGAAAATACATTGTCTTGGTGAAAGGGATGAGCCATCTAATAATAATAATTATGAAATTCAACCAATTTAAACTGTTAATAATGGGGCAAGAGGCACGCGAATTAGGAAAGATTACGATAATGTGGGTGACTTGGACAATGCCACCGTTGATCAACTTCACAATGATGATGTCAATAACTACCTATACGAACCCTTTACTCAAGCAAACAATCTTGACAAAGGCTATGAATTATGCGATATTTGGGCCGAAGGGCATTTAATCGAAACTGAACATTAAGAAGGGTCTCTTCAGTTTTAACGAAGGGAGCAACAGCCGAAAATTGGTGTTAGCAATGACGCTGGACAACTGAACCCAGACGAAAAATGGACGCGATTCGAGACGAATGAGGTCGATAATAGGTACCCTGAGCTTCGCTACGATGGGTATAAAATAGAAATGGAGCAAATAGTCATGGAAAAGGAAGCGGATGATCAATTGATTGACTTGATATTTTTGAATAATAAAGCATGCCAAAATATTAAGAGTATAAATAATAAGGGTGTTAATCGCAAAGAGGAGAAAAACTATGGGTCGGGTAAAGATTTAAGAAAGGCCTTGGTTTTGGTCCTAAATTGATATATAGGCCATATGATCGGGGTAAATTTTACTTGCCTTACTGACAGGTGAACAAGGAGAAGAACGATCCTGCCTACACATCGTGAGTTCAACTCCTTGGCCACCATGTTGACCTTGCTTATATAATAATCGGCCTTTGGCATTATTTGATTGTTGTTTTGAATACTGTAACTTAAATAGTTTGGCTTATTTGATTGTTGTTTTAAATACTGTAACTTAAATAATTTGGCTTTATTTGATTGTTGTTTTGCATACTGTAAATTAAATAGTCGGCCTTTGGCCTTATTCCATCAATGTTAATAGACATGTATAAAAGCGCTATTGTAAAACATATATATCCATATATTATATATTTACTTTGAATAAAATATCACAATTAACTATACGCCAATAAAAGAGATCCTAGCTATGCTAACCTTAATTTAAATGTGTAATTTATCTGGTTATATTCAGTTTTAATACAAAAAGTATTTGTTTATTTTTTTTAACCTTTGTTATTTATTTTTTATGGAAAAATTATTTTCGTTGTGTTTATAGAAATACAAAATATGAGCTTTTTGGTTATTAAAAGATCAATGTTTAAGTTTAAATATGATGTTTGGTTGATTTATTAAAAAATTTTTAATATAATTTAGCGCTATTTTGGCGTTTATTAAACTACTTAATATTTTGCGTTTTTTCCATTCTTACAATCATAATTTTTTAAAAACACTTTTCTCATTTAAATTATTCCTCTACAGGCTCACTCGATTCATTCGTTTGTGCTTCGCAAGATGACATGGAAGAGAAATACGGCGATCAAACGAGACCCCTAACTCCATCGCTACTGCAAGAAGAAAACGCTAACAGTTATGGAAATAATCTTAGGGTAGAATTGTCTCATGGTCAAAAACAGATATTGTCACTCGCGCGAGCCGTTATAAATAAACGAAAAGTAATTACGAAATGAATAAAGTCTAATTATTTATTGTTTTTTTTGGTCCATACTGGCCATTCCAATATTAATATTTTCCGTGGGGGGTTACGCATAAATGTTTGTTTGTATTTTGAAAAAGTCTAAAATAAAGATTATAATTAATATACTTTAGCGTTTTAATTTTTGTTCTGCGTAATTTTACCACATTTTAAAAAGTTTCTCTGCTATATTTTATGATTTGCTTTAGTATAAAGCGTCACTTTTTTATTTCCCGAAGTTATTCTTTTTTATGCCTTATACAATATAAATATTGTTAATAACCTATTATTCTATAACATGTTTCATGCCCCACCTTCACCATCCCCTTTAGATTATCCTTATAGACGAACCCACTTCGAATTTGGATAAGCCGACGCAGGAATTCATCATTGATGCCATCTATAAGAGCGAAGCCTTCTCTGGCTGCACCATTCTCATCATAGCTCACAGGCTAGAGACTCTGCGTTACTGCGATCGTATCATGGTCATGGAAAAGGGAAGGCTCGCCGAAATGGACACGCCACAAGTTTTGCTTAGGGATCCTTCCTCTAAACTGTTCTCTTACGCCAATTTTCAATAACTACAATCACCTGAAGATATAAATTTGTTTTTAAGTACATTGTGTTTATGGTGACACTAAATTATCAAACCTCTTTTATCATTCAATCAGTATAATATTAAGAAGTTTTACATATATAAAAAATGGTTTCCAGAAACTAAGACATTAATACTTTCTTATTATATTATATCCTCTAACGATTAATATATAAATTTATTCATATACGTATATTTTTTTGGTGTTTTAAAGACAAAAAAGGTTTTTTTAACTATAATTGGGATATTTTTTATTAAAAATTAACTTTGTTTATATTATACATTTCATTTAACACTAATACTCTATCTACTTTATTTGGGGAATTTTAGCTAATTTTAGTCAATCTTTTTAAATTATTTTTTTTAATTACTGTTAATATTTTATATTGTTAAATATGAATATCTGTTTAAGTTTTATTTACTACAATTTTAATAATTAGATTACAAATATAACAAAATTCTTAACATTCTAATTCTTTGGGATGTTTAAATTCAGCAATTGACTTTATAAATCATATTTATATTTTGTCCGATCTTCCTATTTTATCAGACAGTAACAAGGGCCTATTATGTGGTAGGGAGCAGATCTATAATGTAAAGATAATTAATTGCGCTTCACCGCCAATACCATAATACTGTTTGAAATAACGCCGCATTCTCCCAAATACTATAGCATGGTGGCTTTATCAATAACAGAAGACGTGGGTCCACCTGCTAAACAACTCCTCTTCTCTCCCCACCCCCCCCCCCCATTTATCTTTTGGAAGAAACGCCATAAATGTAAAGGCTTGCTTCTTTTAGCCCTGTTGAGTATTAGGCAACTACATCTAGATCACTAAAAATCTGGCCTTGCAATATTTATGCATATAAGTTTGAATCTTAAAATCCTTTTTTTAGAATTTTACAAATGAGAGCGGCGTCAGAGTTCATTTATTTTCCAAATATTTATATGCACTCTAAATTTTTTAAATTTTTAGATTTGAGTTCCTACTGAAAATTATTAAACTTTGTTTTTTTACAATATTACGGGTAACTGTGATCTAAGTATAATTAGTAATTCTTGTTAAATTTTGTATCAATCCATATAAACTTAGCTGATAAACATTTTAACATGACTCCCTTTAAAATGCTAACGCTTAAAAAAATTTAAAAATGCGCCCTGAAAAAAAAGTGTGTCAGTCATCAAATTTTATATATGAATATTATCGTAAGCATAAACTATTATAAATTTGAGCTATTTCATAATTTTGAAACTTTGATATTAAAAATTCTTTCAAATCTCTTCTCTAATATAAGAAAGATAGCTTACTATATTGATGTCGCTTTTAATCCTTTCAACGGAATTCATTATATCGCTCCACAGGTTATAATTTACGCGCTTCCTAACATACCTAAAGGCTGGCCTTAATTTTAAAAAATTATTCCTGGTTTGGCCTTTTTTTTCTTCTAGATAATATCATGTTTGATTGATTGCTCAATTTTTGGCCTCTCGATGAATACTTAAAAAATTTATCTCCTTTTCGATTAAGGCCTCTATCAAAATTTATGCGAGCAAAGATTGGTAAGGTCTCGGACATCTGGCCTTTAACAATTAAAAAACGCATTTTTAAAATATCAAGTATTTTACGATGACAAAAGGTAAGAAATTCAAAATTGATAGCGCTAAACCCATTAAAACTTGCTTGGTTTTCTCTCGGTCAGGAAGGCGACAAGTTATGTTTTCGCATTTTTTTCCATAGCGCTAAGGGATCTATTGATAGAGCTTTGATAGGTTTAAAAAAATTATTATTACAAAACTGTTTGATAGTTTACAATCTTTTACGAAAAAGGCCTAATGGCAACTGTAATTATTAGTTATTAGGAACTAATGGACATTTCCTTTTTGTTATTTTGAAAAAAAAACTAACAGATTTTAAATAGATGGCGTCATGTAAAAAGAACAAATATTATTTTAACAATTGCCCCAAACGACGTTGGACCTTATAATTAAAAACTCCAAATAATTTTACAATTAAATTGTAAAGGTTAAGCTTTTCCTTTCATACCACCTTTTATGACTATTTTTTTGGTTTAGGGAATCTTATTTTAACATTTAATTTTAATCCTAACCTACATTCTAAACCTAACACTACTTAGGGCACGTTCAAAATCATATTTTGAAAAAACAATTTTTTTTTATATGTCGAATTACATAAACATGATTATGAAAATTTGTAAAAGTTTTGGACTAACTAGTTTTGAAAGACATGAAAATTTATCAAAAATTTTTATTAAACATATAATAAATATAGGATTGATCAGACTTATAAATTAGCTTGCTGAAGCTAGAATTCTCAAATATCCTTCAAAAGAAAAAATTTTAATTCCGCAATTATTGCTAAGGAAATCTTTATAAAAATCATGACTCAAATTTATCAACAATGTTTTGCACAAAAGAGCTATATATATTTTAGCCCTTCTTGGATTGGATCAACAAAATCTATAGTTTCATCAATATACATAACCCTATTTTAAATATTAAGAATGTTAAAACTTTCTTGTATGGCCAAATTTGATTTGTGCTAGGCGCAATGAAGATCGGTGGTATATATTCTGAAAATTACACAGGTCAACAAATATAAATGTCAGAAACGTGAATTTTATGAAAACATAAAAGAATGCATCCCCATGATGGCCTGATCTCATATATATTTTTTGTTTTTCTTAGTTTCTTCCGTCTTTGGCTCCTTAGATCCGTCTATAACGAAAAATGACCTTTTTTGGCAAATTGACAGATCTAAATATACCCTAAGAAGAAAAAATTTTAAAATCTTTTTTGCATATAAAAATTCCTTGTAACTTATACTTTTAATCACAAATAATGAATAAATTTTAATAATATATCAAGCTCTTACATCGGCATTTAGATAATACAAAATATTTCGCGTCCAAACTTAAATACGACACGATATATTATCGGTTTTTAATGAAAATATTATTTGAATAAATTTAACTGTTTAACTATTGTGAATTTGCAAAAATAAAATTTTAATTTATTTTTGTTTTTGAATCTTTTTTGGTTTTTTGACCTTTAAAATTCTCAATGTTTATAACTGACTACCTAGGTTTGATTAGGAAAAACGGTAAACGGATTTGATATTCCCTACGATGGCAGGTTTGATCTCTGTAGTTAACTCATAACTCTCAAAAAATTGTTGACCTGTGTTGGATTAAGGAATATCTAACAAAGGTCCACAAAAATGTGTAAAAAAAGAAAATTATAACGCTTGGTGGAAGTAATTCTTAGGCTTGATCTCATACATATTTTTGTTTTTCGTAATTTTTTTCCACTTAGGCTATTTTCATAGGTATATATAGAAAAAATGATCATAATTGACTGAATTTTTTTGCGAAAGTAATTTTTTTTTATATTAAAATCACTTGTAGGTTTTTTTTATCTCAAATATCAGATATATAAATTTTAGGTTAATCAAGCTTTTATATCAACAATTAGGTTATACAGAGTATTTGGTGTTTCAAACTAAATAGGACTCGATATGTTATAAAAAATTATTTTAATTGTGAATTTAACAATTGAACTGTTTTAAATATAAAAATATTTTTTTTTTCAAATCCATATTTGTTTTTAAAATTTTTTTGTTTTCTTAATTTTTTTGTAATTTTTAATGTTAAACCCGCGATTAGCACTGTCGGGTACATATGGACCCTAGCACATCTTAAATTTTGAATATCTTTAAAAATATTATATATTATGGGCTAAATTTGACTCTGATCTAATGTTAAATATATAATAAACAAAACTAGTAATTAAAATTTGGTCTATGTCTAATAATAAAATTTGTTTAGAAATTAGTTCTATTGGGATATAGACCCAGGGCCGTACCAGCCTATCTCATGGATCAAACATTTGCTGAGGGCGCTACATTGATTTTACTATTATGCATTGTTTAGAATTCTATTTTATCATATATATTCTAATTATATAAGATTTTTACCATGCATCATATTTCAATAAATTAATATTAAAAAAAATTATTTTTATTGTTACCTCTTGTTCTTTCTATATAATAAATAAGGGGCGCCTTATTTTTTTTTGCCTAGGGGCGCTTGAAAAACCTGGTACGGCCCTGTATAGACCCCACCCTAATAATTTCAATAAAACCATGTTATTGCCTCTATTAAAATTTAAACTTAAATAATTGTAATTTTATATTCTAGTTAATTTTTTAATTAATTTTAATTATTAATTATATAAATGTTTGTATTGTTTAATAATGATATTTTTTTTCTTTAATATATATATAGTTTTCAGGGTAAATAATAGCCAAAAATAATTTTTTGTTTCAAAATATTATTTTTCATAAAACTTTCTAAATATGTTCTCCTAGACCTAAAACACGATTTGATCAATAAATAATATTGATACATTTAATTTGATATGATTTATTTAATGTAATATGGAGAAATAAATAACTTATATTAGTTAATAATTTAAGAGCGTACTCTTTAAAATAATAAAAAAATAAAGATTATAGCTTTAAAACTTTTGAAGTTTTAGAGGTTAAAAATTGCCGAAGCATTCACGTTACAAATTTCTCACCCTATCATTCGCTGGTTAAAGCTAGCTTACAAAGTTCGCTTAGAAAATGGTAAACGAAAATTACAAATTCTTAAGATGGCAAATCTGGTCTATAAAGTTATAGGTTTTAAAAGTTTGTTTTGTGTAATTACGATCATGCACATAATCAAGTTTAAATAGGGCCGTGATATACGGCAACACAGTTTTCAACTCGAATTAATCTAATCTTGCCAGCTCGGTCCATTATTTCGCTTTTTAACGGCCTGAACAGAGTCGGTCCTTTTATAATCGCAAAAAAGCAATGTGGGATCCATACGATCTTTGTTAAATACAGGGGTTTCAAGTTAAAATTATTTAAACAATACACAGGTTTTAGGCGCCGTAACGGTGGGCCTAGGAACGCCAATGTGTCTCGGATCCTGCAATTTATAGTAAATCAGGAGAGCTTAAATAATGTCATTTCGGATGCTGCGTACAAATTTAAGGTCTCGACCATTTTTATATGGACTAGGCGGCTAAATGGCAGAGCCCAATTACCTTTAAAAGGGGAGGTGGCGCCAGACAATTTTTATCAAATAAAATTAATAAAAATGCTCGCCAAAAAGTGAGGCCTGCGCCAGGTTTGCTTCCCCTGGTTACAGCTCTGCATATATATAGTTTAAAAGTTAAATGTTGATAAAAATTATTTTATCCACAATCTACAAATTTTAGATCAATAAACCTAGTCCTTGCTAAATATAAAAAAAGGCGACCAAATATTTTTAAAATTAAATAAGGCCGCCAAAAAGCAATTTAGGCATTCCTATGACGAATCATATATTTTTAAGGGTACCCGATGATCGATACTTAGATGAAGAACCAAAGCTGCGCATATTATTGTGATAGAACGTCTTATTACGTTTGAAAGATTATTATGTGCCAATTTGGGTGTTAATATATTTTTGGCCTAAATTTAACGTAATATGTCATGAAATTACCTTTCTTTAATTATTTAGAGATGTTTGAGTCCCAGTAAGCATCCTCTTTCTTCGACCTAAACTTAGGCGTTATTTTAATTAAAGAATAAACTATTTTAATCAGAGCTGAAAACCCATTTTTTAACTAAGCTTAAATTTTTGTTTCTCCATAACTTTATGCGATTAAAAAAATCAACTATAAATAGAGATACTAAATATAATCTGAAAATTTTAAATCTTATAAATTTATTTTGATTAAAGCTAAAACCCTTAATTTTTCAAAATTTCGAAAAATGAAAAAATGAGTTTAACCCAAATTGGGCTTTTACCCAGCTCTGATTTTAAATGATGTGGTCTTAAAACCTGGCAAACCCGGAGCGTCGATATGCCCTGAAATGGCTCATACCCAAAGCTAGGAGGATCAAACAAGAATGGCATTGGACATTATTTTATAAATAAACATTCATTGAAAATGGAACCAATATAAGATAAAAAACAATGTACATTTTCAATATTAAAAATATGTTAGCATTTATATTTCTTTTATATGATTGACATTTTACTTTATTCTCTAGACTATGTTAAAAAAATGTACCAAATTAATATATGATTAGATAAAATATCACTTTTAAAAATGATGGAAAATTAGTGTTGGGCCATAAAAAGAAGAGGACTTACAAGGTAAATTTCTAAAAAAAAAAATTAAAAAAATGAAATAATTTAAAACGCGGCGCATTTAGAGTTCTTCATTTTGTCAAAAAATTTAAAAACTCTAAAACAATAAATTTTTAAAATTTGGGTTTTTCAAAAAATAAAAACCATTGTTTTTTTACACTGTCTTACACCCGTCCGGTTGCTCTAAGTATATTTAAAATTTTTATTAAATTCGTATCTAAATCCATAAAAACATAGCTGATATTCAACAATTTAAAAATTCCAAGGTATAAAAATTTTAACATTGAACCAATATTTTTTTTAGAAATGTTTAATAAATTTCCATAAAATTACGTAAATCAGACCACCGCCCTTAGCAGCGCTGTAATCAGAAATTGTTAAAGGGGGTAAGCTCAAACTTAAATAAATTTGGCAAAAATATTCGGCAGGGCCAGGTTTAGCTAAAATTGACGAGGGAAAGAGTTTTGGGCCTAAAAAGCTATCTTATAAAAAAACATTAAAAATGAAACATGAGAGCGCGAGCTTTTCGTAACAGCTCTCTGCTCATGGCCGGTCCTTAGCACACCAGCGCCCCTGAGCAAAATATAACCGAGCGCCTAATAGTTTAGTATTCAAAATCCTGTTTTAACTGTAATTAGCCCGACGACCAATGTGATATCATATTTATACAATTGCAAAAACATAAATTAAAAATTTAGGAATAATTTTCATTTTGGCTTATAGAATTAATTGTAAATCGCTCAAATGACAAAGAAAAAAACACCTATAGAAAACACAAAGTTGGTTGTAAATAGCTTGGCTAAGCGTCCATTCCCTCGAGCAATTCCAATCCTTAAAATAAAATTCGTGGCAGCCAGGGTCGTAGGGACGGGGGTGTTCAAATAAATTGATGATGTTTCCCTATGTTAACGCCGAAAATTAGTTCAAGCACTCCTGAAAAGATTAACCTAAAAAGCCTTTAATTGGAGTTTAAGACAAACTCCCTGAAATGCGGATAATCAGTTCGGCAAGTAACTATTGAAAAATTTAGTCCCTTTGCTCCGCCCCCCATAAAAATTATTTTTGCGGTGCTGTGTGTTTCTCGTATACAAGTAGTATCTCATTTAAAATTTAAAACCCAAATCCTGAATGATGCCTAGTATTCTTTCAACTAAAAACAACGTGGCAATAAATTTATTATCAAAATTACCCTCTGATTTTTGTTGTTGTTGCCAAATTTTATTTAGCCTTTTATGATTCTTAGTTTTCTGAAAAAACTAGCAAAATTATTTACATCTAGTTTCAATAAATTTGTAATAAATACAACTGAGTCAAAAATAAAACAGCACATAAATATAATGCGGGGCCGATATTTTATGTAAAGTTAATTCAAAATAACAAATTAATGTAAAACAATCCATCGCACTAGAAAACGCTTTTATATGGCCCCAAGAAAATCAATTAAGAATTTATGATTTGCCATAATTCCCCTAATAATCAAATTGCCCCCCCAAAATCATTATAAATTAACCTTTGTATTACATTTATGGAATAAGTTTAAGACCCCTAGGGGTACGTTTTTTGATAAGCTAAATGCATCTATATGTAGCTCGATTGTAAAATTATGCCCAAAATCAAAAACAAATTCGGCCTAAAAATAGGTTCCAAACGAGGAGGGACCCTAGTTGTTAATTAGGTTAATAAACAATGTTTTTTACACATCTTGTAAAAAAAACCATTTCTTAGTTTTTGGGCAATCATGTTGTGTAGTTTATAAAGTATATGTCTTAAATCATGGTCACAATAAGCCTAGCCTTGCAAATTTTTCCATAAAAGATAACCCTATAATCGCCCGTAACACCCGCCTGTTAAATATTGGGACTTATTTAAATTCCCAAATAAGAAAGAACTTTGGTTGTTATCAAGGCTAAAAATTAATGCTAAACATTTTTGAAATGAAAACTACTTTTTTTAGTTGGGCATCTAGTAAACTATGTTGCGAACCTGTTGAACACGGTCACCATCAATTGTATCAAATGTCCTACTAAATGTGCAGCAAAAATTAAAAAAAGAATATTTATTATTTAATTTGCCCAAATTTGATATGGGTTATTGGGCCGTTATTTTAATACGTCCGCCTAGATATTGCCTTTGCGAAACCAAAAGCCTATAAGTTTTTTTTAGAAAATTTACCCCATAATCGCCCGTAACACCCATTTGTTAAAGAAAGCGACATTTAGTGCGTTACCACTAAATATGTGGGCTCCGGAGACAAATTAGAGATTCATTCGCCCTCTACAATTATAAGTTTTACGGAAAACCTAAAAATCGTTTTTTTATGTTTGTCTACAGAAACATTTTCAATTTTTTAGACAAAGTTTTACTTTAGAATCAGAAGCAGTTGGGTAAAATTGTTTTCACCTCTTTTAAATTTATACTCAACTTTTAAACATTTTATGTTTTGGCTGACATTTATTAAAAATTTGAAAAAATCATATTTATAGAATTTTGTAATTTAAATTTTTATTTAACTACGGGCTATATTTAATTTCAAATCGACTAGAGGTGTCTTAAAATTTATTTCTCGGGTTAGTTCTTAGAATTAAAACAGCTTAAGCATTTTAAATATTGTTACTACCCATCCACAGCGGACTGTTAATATACAAATTTTCTGTACTTAATATAGTTCGTTAAAAGGGGGGGGGGCATATTTCTGAATTATTTCTGACTTTTTTCTATATTATCTACGCTACAAGTCCAAGTTTAGCATAGCGTACAGGTAGATAATCTAAATGGTAGAATCTTGTAAAGGGGAATAGCTAGTAATAATCTGTTTAAATTCTGCGCAATTTTTTACTACAGGTAAATTGACCAATTGGCGCGTGCTTTCAAGTGAATTTTCTACCTTGAGAAATCAGAAAATAAAATTTTTCTCCCGCCCTTAACAAAAAGCTCTCGCTTAACTTTTTAATTTTTAAATCATAAGTGACATTTCTATTTTACAAAATTAAAAGCGTTAATTTTTAATTCATTTATTAACATTGAAATTTTAACATCGAATCACTTTAGTGGCTCATACCATTTTATATTCTCATTATGAATTCGGAATTTTCCTCATTTTTAAACGGTAAATGTTATAACTAGTATATACCATATATATAAACTTTATTCTATATCTTTTAAAATCTTATATAAGAATAAATTGAAATCTAAAGAAAAAACAGTTTTGCAAACACATTTACTATAAAAACATTTGACAAAATATTATAAGCGTTTACTTTATATCGGAATTACAAGTTTTTGTTCTCACGAATATTATTTTCAAACATACAGATTGGTTCCAAGACGATGAAATCATAAAATCTCACCATGAGCAAAAACAAATTTGTTCATCTCCTATAAATACAAGGCCACCAATAATAAGTTTAGAAAGCAGTGGCAATACTTTCAAATCGCAATCTCATTTCAAAGATACCAAACCCAAAGTTCAGGCAATCTGTCGCGACCTTAATAACAATCTTATCCCAAATGAGTTTATCGAGTTGGACCCGTTAACGCCGAATGGCGTAGCTACTACCCATACTCTATGTGAAGTAAACGGCGATAATTTCGGGACCGACATATCATCTTGTGAATACTACCTAAATATTATATTGAGTAAAAATCAAATGCCTCCGGTCTACTTTTTTGATCCGACTGTTTTTAACATTTTTGATCAAGGTGACGATATGATTTCTCCTACTACTGTCAATCATGTTGATAAGAAGTTATTATGTTGCCATGCCAATCAAGCAATTGTCAATCAAAATATGGTATTGATTGACGCGAGAATCTCTCACAACGCTAGTCCCGATTCCGGAATCAACTCTTGGCCCAATCAGGCCTCGCCCCATCATACTCATAATCAAGATAATCAAAAGGATACGAAAAGTAGTACGTTAATCAACGAATCCTTTGCAGCTTTTTTGGACGACGAGATATTTGTAAACACATACCAAGATACTACTACTCCTACAACTACAAATGTTAGTTGTGTCACTACTCCTAGTACCTCAATGACAATAAAAAACGTGAGTAAAGACAACCAACTGGCCGAGACCGTTTTTCAAACCCCCGTGAGTTTTATCGAAAATTTTGCTCAAAATATTAATAGTGATAGTGATGAAGTTGAAATAATGTATGAAACTCATCCATCATATGCTACGGATATAAATAATTCGAGAATATTTGACAAACATGTGGGCAACCCCTTGGTTCAGTGTCCGGGTATATCCAAAGAAAAGGAAATTTATCAGCTAACAGTTATGACGCCTGAAAATGAGTCGCTTCTCGATTCGTACATTACAAACGTTCGATATATATCTCAACGTATCCTAGCACAAATTTCACAAAGAACGGGATTGCCCATTCCACAGGTTTTTTGATGCACTAGTTTGCTTTCTGACTTCGATTTTAAACATATATTGCCATTTTTAATTATATAACATTCATATTGGCCAAAAATTTATCCGTTTTTTGTTAAATTTATTGCTAGATTAAGGTATGGATCAAAACCCGCCGAGCCGAAACCAAGAAAGCTTTAAGGCGAAGCGTAACTCTAAATCAACTGATTTATCAAGCCCGAACCCGAACAGGGTATTTTGAAGGAACCGTTAACACTGCTGCATTACCAACTAAAATACCTTTTACAACCCAATCTACACCTTCGAAAAATGACAGCTGTTATCCTAAAAATGGTAATGGTAACGAAAATAGTGAAAGTATGACGTTCGACTTGGAGAAACACCTGTTACTCTCTTACCTTGGGCACCGACAAAATGAGAGGCAGACTCATCAAGCAGACTTGAAGAATATTTCTATCTCATCTTTCGATCATAATTATTGCTCCCAGCCGTATTAAATTTTTTTTATTTTTATGTAAATTTCAAAATCTATTAGTGCACTCGGTTTAAATACTCTAATCACCATATTACAACAATGCAACAAATTATACAAAAATGCAATTAATACATTTTTACTTCTATGGCAAGATATATGTGACACAGCAACTCATAATATAATAATTATATTGAATATTCAATTGTTTTTAATATTTTATATATATGAATATGGTTTTTAAAGTTTGTTGATTTTTAATGGAAATAAATATGTATAATGATTAGGTACTTGTATTTTGACAGTTTATAGTTTGACAAGGTCCCCAATATAAAATAACACCTTAAATTTGAAAATAAAGTTTAATTGGGGGGAGGTGGGCTAGATAGGTTTGCTATGCATTGATGAGCTATAGATACTTAACCTGCCATCCTAGGAAATTTTAAATCTGTTTACTATTTTTTTAAATTAACTTTGCAAGCGCAGCTAAAAACATTAAATTTAAAAAAGCAAAAAATATTAAAAAAATTTATAAAAAACAACTAAAATGTTTAATTCTAACTAAAAATAATATTTTTAAAACCCGATAAAATATCGTGTCCTACGGTTGGGGTGCCAAGTAATTGTAAAAAAAATACTGGTCAAAATGTTTAAAAAGCTAAATACAAAAAGAGAATGATAATTTATTTACAAATTCAATTTTTTTCACCTTTGTATAATTATTTTTCACATTTCCTTTTTATTTATTAAGATGCATTAAAAATACAATTATGATTAAAGCTCCATTCCAAAAGCTATATGCTTTTAAGTCTGTCATAACAACAAATTTTATTACCAAAACATGCATTTTGCTACAAATAATTTAACATTTTAAGATTATGTGGCATGGTTGGCATTGAATATGAATGACTAACTCGTGTCATTATAACCTGTTACCTTGAGGAAATTGCAAAGAAAACACAGAAATCCTTTTTAGTTCTAGATTAATTAGTTTTGCTTGAAAATAAGAACAAAATGCAAAAAAATTAGTTTTATGTGGTGCTATAAAAGGGCTTCAACAATTTTCTGAGAGTTATGAGTTAACTACAGAGATCAAACCTGCCATCTTATGAAATATCAAATCCGTTTACCGTTTTTCCTAATCAAACTTAGTTAGTGAGGTAAAAACATTTAAATTTCCAGTAAAAAAGGTCAAAAAAAACAAAAAAGATTTAAAAACAGAAATAAATTAAATATTTTTGCATATCTACAATAGTAAAACTGTTGAATTCAGACTTCAAATAATATTTTCATTAAAACCCGATAATAAGTCGTGTCGTATTTAAGTTTGGACGCGAAATAATTTGTATTATCTAAATGCCGATGTAAGAGCTTGATATATTAATAAAATTTATTTCTCATTATATGTGATTATAAATATAAGTTACAAGGGATTTTTATATGCAAAAAAGATTTTTAAATTTTTCTTTTTAATAGATCTGTCAATTTGGTCAAAAAAGGCCATTTTTCGTTATAGACGGATCTTAGGAGCCAAAGACGGATGAAACTAAGAAAAACGAAAAATATATATGAGATTAGGCCATCATGGGGATGCATTTTATGTTTTCATAAAATTCACGTTTTTGACATTGATATTTGTTGACCTGTGTAATTTAATCAATATGCTCTTTGAAACCTATAGATATTGCAGTTTTAGCGATAGTTCTGATTTTCATTATTATAAAATTTTATGTAACCCTTTTATATATAATTTTGAATTTTGCAACATTTATAGTTTAAAGATGTTGGTAAAATGATGAAAAACAATAAAATGCTATTCAAAAACAAAAAATGATGAAAAACACAAACAAATTTTTCGAGTAAAAACAAAAACACGTATAAGGTTAAAAGCAAAAGCATTTTTTGATTTTAAATGCCGAGTACCGAGGATTTTTCAATGGAGGAGAGGGGTAAGAAATAGGTTAGACGCGATATTTAGGGGGTGGGGTATGTTGTCATATAGGCCTAAATTTTATTGAATTTTATAACATTTGAATGATCACTGAGCAAAGGGGAGGGGGGGGGGGGGAGGGGCGTACCCTTTACCCCTTACCCTAAACAACTATGAAATTGAGCGCCTTATAAATTCATTTCTATCAGTAACTAGGAAAAGAGCGGTTAATAGATAATTTGCCAAAAAACGGAATCTTCTTGGCATGCTTTCCCCTTATAACATTACGCAAAATCGTAACTTTCTAGATTTTAAGGCGTGATGAAAATATGAATAAAAGATAACCTGTGCGCTTCGCACATATTAAAAAAACCAGTTTAGTTGGACCGTGAAAATAAACAGTAAGAAAAATACTATGAAAAAACAGTTTATTTAAATATTGTTAATTTTTTTCTTCTTCTTCACGATAAAATTTTTATAGTATACTACACCGCCTTTTTATTTAAGTCGCGTTATGTTCAGTTAAGTTATGTCACAAATAGTTTGAGATCATAAACTAGAGTTTTACGCACAGGTCGTTTGACATATCAATAAAATTGAATATGTATTTGCTGGGCAAAATAAGCTCTTGTGTTTTAAAGCCATTTAAACTTTATTTAAAATTCTAGTCGGGCCTTTAATTTTATACTCGTTTTTTTAGATGCCAAATTTAAATCAGCTGAAAGCTAGCATTAAGCAAACGGAAGGGCTTGAAGTTTAGATAACTGCAAGCGGGCCCGGCCAGAGCCTCGGAAGAGGGGCCGACAGGTTTTTTTTGTAAGCATCTCATATATATTCAATGCCCAATGTAATTGGCAAGACCTTATCATCTAAGGTGATAAATTTTTAATTTGTCTTCCCCTTCTTTTTATTACAATTCCTGGTTTTAGGGTGAGGGGGAAAAAATTCATATAAAATAACAAAATATTTTTGTTAAAAATTTATTAAGCCGTTCCATAAGACGACTAATTTTCTAAAAGTTTTGTTTTTCATGCTAACAACGAGTACTGTTAATTTTGATAATATTTTTTTGGAAAAATACTTACAACTCCGAATATACCTAGGGATAAAAAAAGTGTTTTTAAAAAGAGGCTAAAATTAGCGCATTCCAATCTATAGAACTAATTGAAAATAAAATTGACTTTTTAGATTTTTGTTAACTGGATTGAACGAATATCATTTTGTTGGGGTATAAAAGTGATAATACAACTCAATCAAAATTTTTCTCATGGCCTAAATTTTGATGCATAAAATGTAGATAAATGTTATAGTGGTTTAATGAATGGCAATTTATTTTTTTCAACTTAAGATAAATATTCCCTGAAACGTGATGAATTAGTTTCTTGCAAAATTTCGTAATTTTTCAGATTCAAGTTATCCAAATGTGTTCTTAAAAATAAAGATCAACGTAGGGACCCGAGCCCGCCCTGTGCTGGCGCGCCCGAAAAACGGGCCGGGCCGATTTTTATAAACTTATTTTATATTTTTTTTTAAATATTATTAATTAAAGCTAAAAAAGATAAAATTATTATCACACGATGAAAGGGTATTACTTCAGATATCTGTATTTATATATAATTTTAAAACAATAAATGTCTAGCTTGTATTACACAGGTCAACAATTTTTTGAGAGTTATGAGTTAACTACAGAGATCAAATCTGCCATCTTAGGGAATATCAAATTCGTTTACCGGTATACCTAATCAAACTTGGTTAGTCAGCTATAAACATTGAAAATTTTAGAAAAAAGGTCAAAAAACCAAAAAAGATTCAAAAACAAAAATAAATTGAAATTTTATTTTTCATATTTAAAATAGTTAAACTGTTAAATTTAAACTTCAAATAATATTTAAAAACCGATAATATATCGTGTCGTATTTAAGTTTGGACGCGAAATTGTATTATCTAAATGCCGATGTAAGAGCTTGATATATTAATAAATTTTTTTCCCCATTATTTGTGATTAAAAATATAAGCAGGGCTGGGGAAAAACTAAATAGGCTTTTTTTAACAAGTTTTTGAATTTTTCCCCCCTTTTCTTGCTTAAAGAAAGGGGGCTAGTTTAAAAAAAGCCCCTTTTCTTAAAAAAAAACTCCCAGGAGCTTTAAGAAAAAATAACCTACCCATCATTATTATAAAGAAAAAAACAAAATTTAACGAAATTATTATAAGGAAAACATAAAATGGGCTTTTTAGGGCTCTTTCAAAGAGCCACTTTTTGTGGGTTTTTTTGCCCCTTTTCTTAGTAAGGGCTTTTTTTGAATTATTATATTGGCCCTTTATTTGTAGCCCCCTTTCTTTTTTTATGTTTTGGGGGAAAAAATGAGCCAAAGTTTTTTGGCTCATTGTTTTCTCAGCACTGAATATAAGTGACAAGGGATTTTAATATGCAAAAAAGATTTTTAAATTTATTCTTTTTAGGGTATATTTAGATCTGTCAATTTTGTCAAAAAAGGCCATTTCTCGTCATAGACGGATCTTAGGAGCCAAAGACGAAAGAAACTAAAAACGAAAAACATTTATGAGACTAGGCCTTCATGGGGATGCATTCTTTTATGTTTTCATAATAATCACGTTTCTGACATAAATATTTGTTGACCTGTGTTATAAAATTTTCGGGCAGTATTTGTAAAAGGCCGGGTCGTAATTGGAGAACCAAACCGGGGCTAGGCCTAAATTTAAAAATGTCAGGCGACTCTTGGCCCGGTTTGAACAATAGTCAAGTTTGGATTTGATACAAGCATAAATTATACAACCATCAGGCCTTTTATCATTTTTTTTTTCGTCTTTGGCCAGAAAATTCTGCCCCCCCCCCCCTAAATTTAAAAGTTAACTCATTTAAATTATAATTTTTTTTATAAGCTTTAGGTTATATTAAATTAAAAGAGACTACCTAAAAATTTATTAATAAAAACAAATCCAAGTTTTTAAAATATAGTCAAATAAATTTTATGATCATTATAATTGAAATTGACAAAATCATGTAAACAGGGGTATTTTCATTATAATTGGAAATTGTAACCAGTAAATTTAATTATGCCACGAAGCAGGCACGACGCTAGACCCCTTTTGGGGTGGCATTGCCACCCCAAATGATATTGATTGACACCCCAAAAAAATTTGATTTGCCACCACAAAAATACATTAAATATATTTTTTTGACACCCCAAAAAATATTTTATTTGCCAATTAAAATTACATGAAAAATATTTTTTTGTTTATATTATATAATTTTTTAAATTTATTTTTTTATACTTTTAATAAAATATTTTAATTTTCATTCATTGTAACCGTTACAACTAATTATCTCATTCATTTCATACAAATTTAAAATATAATGTTTAAGAAAATTGACGAATACTTTATAAAAAATCCAGGTTATAATTTTTATTTATACTTTAAATTAAACCTCTTGATATACATACTAAATACAATTCTTTATTACAAACATAAGCTAAATAAAGAAAATATATTTTATTGGGTAATTTTGATAGAACAATATAATATAAATTTTTAACTATTTAGATAATATTAGTCTAATTTCCCTTATTTATATTTTTTTTAATTATTATTTATAATTTTTTAAATATTTAGATACTATTAAACTTTCAGAAGAAAATAATAGTGGTATTTATTATTATACATTATCAAATTTAATTAAAATTTTTTAGATAATTATTTACAATATATATTATTATTCCATATTTATAATTATTTAATTATTTAGATAATATTAATCTTTATGAAATAATAGGTATTTCAATATTATAATTATGCCGTGACCGAAGGTCACGGCTATTTTTACTGCCACCCCAAGCGTTTTTTTTGCCACATCAAATGGAGAAAGCTAGAATCGGGCAGGCCACGAGGTCTAAGGTTGTGGGTATGGAGTTTGTGATACATAAATTATATTTCAAATTTATGAAAAAATGTTCTCCATCCATCAATGTCGGGACTCGATAATCAACCCGGCCCGGTGCCCCGCATAAAATAGGGTTAGGGTCGGGCCTGAATTAGAAAAAAAAGAATTACGGGCCGAGCCGATTTTTTAAAGCTCATTTTGCCTTTTAAATAATTAACAGGAACTGAAAATGATTATTATCACTGGATAAAGCTGAATACTACTCTGTATTTTATTGATAAGATTTAAAACAAAATATTTTTAGCTTATAATGTTAAATATTCGGGCCGTATTTGTAAAGTCTGACCAGGCTAGGACTAAAATAAAAAAAATTAAGGGGTCTAATTGCAGGTTCGGGCGGCCAGACCTAAATTGAAAAAATATCAGGCGGGCAGGAATATCATGACCCAATTTGAACTCTAATTTATACTTAAAAAACAATTATAAAATTGGTTTATTGAAAATATATGCAAAGATGTTAAATAAAAGAGTATATCACAGTATATAAACATACAAAAAATTGATGTAAAGAACAAATCATAATCTAAAATAATTGTTAACATAAAAACATGAGTTCAATTAAATTTTAAGAAAAGAGTTGGGGGTTAAAAACAAGATATTTTTGAATTTCTAAAAAATCCTACGACTAGCTTTTAGGCACAAAAACAGGTTTTACCAGTTTAAAACATCAAACTTTTATTTAATTATAATAAAAAGAGCGAAATGGCCAGAGGGCATATTCATTTATCTGTAAAGACGAGAAATTTAAAAATTAAAACTAACAGTTTATATAATTTTAGAATAGCTAAAAAAATTTACAAAACAAACTCATGTCCCTGTGCTATGTATAATTGTAAAAAAAAATTCAACAAAAAAATTTAACAATTTTATCATAAATCTTGCAAATTATCAAAGTTTTAATTTTATCATATGTAAACATTTTAAAGCTAATTTTTAAATTGAACTGTGTCGTTTTATACTAAAATGCATGAAAACTTGGCTCAGAAATATAAAAATTTAGTTAACGACAGCTAATTATATTAGCGTAAAAAGGGAGAGTTGGGTGTGAAATCGTACATAGTGGATATTATAAAACATTCCATATTTAGCCAAGCATAAGGCCTATGCCAAATTTACAGGCACTGCCCTTGGCATGGTTCAACGCGCCACTGAGGGTAAAAGTTAGGGGCAAGGGCGCAAGGCGCTTTTCGAGCGTCGCGCCTAAAGTCCCGTTCGTGTCTACGTACCCGCGGAAGGTAAAAGGTGCTGGCGCACCAGGCGGAGGAGCGCCAAAGGGAGAGGCGGCCGCCAACAAATTGGTGGCAGGTGGTTCCTTAAGCGTGACTTGGTATCCGAACATAGCAACGCTCTCCCCGAACGTTGGGTTAGTTTCAACTTCGCAACCTGTATTTAATAAATCAAGATTCATAAATGGAAAAATATAGATATCTGTATCATATTATTTTTATTATAATCAAAACCAGTAAACTATTATACTATTAAGAGATTACTAAAATTTAGACGTTTTGCCTCTAATCAAACAAGTCCGATGTTATCACAATTCGACAAAAAATTTCAAATTAATTATGTTAGTTCTTTGGTATTACTTACAAAATCGTTTACCATTTTTTAAACTCCCAACCAACTTCCGTTTGTGAAGTATTAAATAAGATAAAAAATGCCTTATTTAAGATTTAATTCTAATGAATTTATTTCGAAAAAGCAAGTATTTTAATTTTTACCCATCAAATGACCAAAATTATCAAGAAATCTATAAAATTGAGAAACAAAAATTTAATTAAGTCCGGCCATCTAAAATAAATTTAATTTAAATTCGGACACGACGTTAAGACAACATATAGTGTTAAAATATGCAAACAATTAAATTTGCCTATAAAACTTATATGAGAGCGGCCAACCATTAAATAAGGAAAAGCCGTTATAATAAAATCTGGACGTGATTAAAAAAAAGGGCAAACAAATTTTAAAAGACAGGGCACAAATCTAATACAGAATCGTATTAGGTATAGTCCTTATCTAACAAAAACTTTAAGTTGTCGATATGTGTGTACATTAATAAAAATGCGAAATATTAAATAATAAATTTATGCCTGCATGAATAAAATTAAATGTAATTGCCTATTTGAATAGAAGATCTATCCCACGAACCCATTGAAGGTGTGTCATCATTCTTTTTTGAATCCACGAGGTAGGGGCTAGCAATGGGCGGAGCCTTAAATATGTTTGACTTGCCCGATGAAACTGGTATCAACCTCGAAGCATCAAGGTTCTGCCAATAGGCCGCCTTCCATCCAGCGGACCCGAGAGTGGCACTCGCAACAAAATCTGAACCTGTAAAACACAAGTTAAGGTGTAAAAATATATGAATTAATCGTTTAAATAAAAATACATGAATAAATATTTTTTGCAAGAAATATTATAGATTATGTTAATAGTTTGACATTATAATAATTTTCTAATCTTATTTTCCTTGTTTACAGGATATATTTAAAAATAACTGTTAAATGTCGTAAAAAGGCCATCAGTATTCTAAAGATTAAAGTCGAGACTTATAAGTTTGCCCGTAAAACGGGCCTAGATAAGAAAATAATATTTTTAGCCGGATTTATAAATGTTTTGCAAATATGATTACAAATTTTAAGAAAGTACAATTTTTGTCATTTTACTTGAATGATAACAACAGTTTGATTTTATAGTGACACACGAATGGATTTAGGAAATAACGTAAGGCACAATTAAAATCAAGTCTGTACAACATATTATTTTTCATTATGTGCTATATTCTATTGTTAGCCAAGTTGAAATAGATTTTGTTGCCATTATAAAAAGTATTATAGCAAATCAAAATAATATTTGGTGGTTAACAATAAATAATTGGTATACCTGTGTATTTGGCGCCAACAGTCATTATAGCATTATGTTTTGGCATGGAAACAGGACCAAGAAAGGAGAGAAAGGCGTCTATATATTAACCAAATAAATTTAAATTATTAATTTATAATAATGGTTTAAGAGAATGTAAAATACATTTTGTTGCTATGACTTTATTAGTTAAAAAGAAGGCTAGGTAAAAACATACATAATTAAAAATTCTTGGGAAAAGTTAAGGATTATTAGTTCCTATTACGTATAACTGGGTAAAAAGATATTTAAATGTTTTATTTTCAAATTGTTATACCTTGCCCGCTTTTAGAGCCTTGTTGAGGACTTTTATGGTACATGAGTTCAGTGCCAAGGGCTAGACAAGGCGTGACATTATGCAGATATTGAGCAACTAAAATCCCTGTTCCTAAGTTGCTTAGAAAATGGCTGAGTGAGGGCAGGCCTTTTGAGGATGGTGAATTTGAATCATTGAAAAGGGTTTGGGGCGATATATTGGGTGAAAGCGTTAGGGTGGCAGTATAAAGTGGAGAACGATAATCTACTGTGAACTGGTTGGCCAAAAATTTGTTATTTTGAATCTGAATGGGTGAAGAAAAAATTACACCAAAAATAATATTATTAAAAATTAAAACATATTAATGTCATATGGATTGTGTTACAAATGCATGGCACAATGTAACAAAAAAAAGTTTAGTTATTACACTTATAAATTTTTGATTTATAACACTAATTTCTAAACAATAATTATCAAACATATAATTAAATGTGTCATTTAAAAAACCAAAATTTTTTTTGTTTTTTTGAAAAAAAAAGAGTATTTAACCATATTTATTTTAACAAATATCACAGTGGGCAGCTAAAAGCATAATTTATATTGGCAAGATAATAGGGTTGACAGACAACAAAGTTCTAGATATTAAGTTTAAAAATAATTCACAAAGATAGCAAATTTATTATTTAAGATTTGTATTTATTTAAAAATAATTCCAAAATAATAATTTTTAATACTAAAATTAAAAAAAGATTATTTAAAAAAATTTATAAGTATGACTAAAATTATTTCTAGAATTTACATCATTAACCTTTGCAAAGGCCTAATGTTTGATAAAATAAAAATGTATAGTTTAGCATTTTAATAAAAAACTTATTTGCATTTCTCTTATACTTCACTATCATAAATAAATATCAACCTGAGAAATAAATTTATAACGTATGTTTGAAGTAGGTTGATGAATAACTTGAGCATTTAAATTCCCATTTGCATCCATATCACCAAGTAAAACAGGATAGGCCTAAAAGACATATAGGTAGATTAAAATAATACAATAATACTAATACAACTATGTTAAAAAACAAAGTTTAAAACCTCCATTAAGGAGTATTGCTGATTTCCAACATAAGTTGCACCAAATCTGTATCCTGAAGCTAAATTACTAATTGACAAGGTATGAGACACCTGAAAATGATTGCTAAGCCCCTTATTTATCATTAATCTCACTCCTTCAAAAGTCATGGGAAAAACTTCTGCAAATAAAATAGACGTTAATAAATATGTTTCAAAATGCATATAATAAAAACATTTATGCAACTATATACATAGCTCTTACCTTTACATTTCCTGTGAATGTCTTCAAATGTCCCCGGATTAAATTTAAACTCATCAAACGACTTTTCAGGTATATTTTTTTGTAATGGAGGAGGATCCAGGGTCTCCACTGCAGGTGAAGAATGCTTAAACTGAAGTGGATCATGTGTAGCTGCTAACACATTTCCCATTTGAAAATTGTTTACGAAGAAGACGAGTGTATATTACAAATCAAATATATAAAACTGTCTTATTGCATTTTAATTTTAAGCAAAATTATATATTTAGTAAAATTAATTTTTTATTGATACCTTAAAGTCACGCAAAAAAGCTCTTATATATAATTGTAATAAAATTTTTTTTTTGAAAACCAGCTAACTTTTAACCCGCGATTGGTATGGGGTCAATACAGACCCCAGCACTTTTATATATATCTTCAAATATAATATATAGTATTATATAAAAAACAAACTAGTAATTAAAAATTGGTCTAAATCTACCTAAATTAGTTTAAAATTTTGGTAAATTTTAGTGTTGAAAACCATTATATTGCCTCAATGTAAATTCAAGTTTAAATATTTGTAACCTTATTTCTTAATTATTTTTTCTTGATGTTTTTACATACCAAGTATATAAATTGTTTGTATTGTATAATAATGATAAAATTTATATTTTTTTTTGTAAAATATCTAATTTTTAAGGTGAATAATAGCCAAAAAAAAATTTATTTTATAATATTTTTAAACAAAGCTAAAAGGATTCTGCTCTCTAATATGGTCGCAATGGGCGTTGTCATATAGGGCTCTGTTGTCCTTAATATGGTCGCAATGGGTATTAGATTTAAAAATAAAATGTTCTTTTAAGATTAATCAAATTTAGAAAAATAAAGAATATTAATACAATATTCAAAGGGGGTATTCATATTAAACGGAACGTTAACCAAATAAAGTTAAAAGTAACAACAGTTAGACATGTTCTTTTATTCTAATTTTTCAGATAAACACGTCCGTTTTTTTTTTGCTCCATTATTACAGTTTGATTGAGATTAAGCTGTGTGGCATTAGGTCGACGTGAATGGCAGTATTGAAATGATCGGAAGAGTAATTATTGGACATTGAAAGGTTATCAGTCACCAGCTATCGTTTAATGCAAATGAGGTATCGTTGGCCGAAAAGAGGCAGATTATAGTTACATTTTAATTTTAAATACTTATGCGGGTGCTGGCGTCAGCATAAAGCGCGCAATTGGCAACCTCGCTGTCCTCAATATGGTCGCAAGCGTTATCATATAGGATTCTGCTCTCTAATATGGTCGCAATGGGCGTTGTCATATAGGGCTCTGTTGTCCTTTATATGGTCGCAATGGGCGTTGTCATATAGGGCTTTGCTGTCCTAAATATGGTCGCATTGGGCGTTATCATATTGGGCTCATTCTGTGTCTCATGCAAAAATTTCTGCAAATGTCATTAATGCTAGCATCTGCCTCAGACGGAATTAGGGCCATTGTGGCGAAGACCTCGAATTAATCATTATGTGTAGTGAATAATTACGTTTAGTAAGGATCGTCGTCATCATTTATTATCATATGACATGCATAGAGTTTTACATATCGTTTGAATAGATGGGTTCAGGAAGAATTAACGTAAACAATCTATGCTCTGAAGGGGGAGAGGGAGAGGAAGGTGGCTTTATCTCATGCAAAAATTCGTAATTAATGCTAGCAACTTTTATCGAAATAGACGAAACTAGGACCATTGTGGTGAGAGTCTCGACTCCATTACGTTGTAGTAAATACGTACACTTAGTGAAAAACATCGTCATCAATGATAAAAATATTGAGTTTTACATACTGTTGTGAATAGCTTAGTTGATAAAGAATTAACATCTTGCATAAAATTTTATTTACAGGGTTGGAACGGTGAATATTTGTTTGTTAACCATTTATCAGGGGTGGCCAAGTTTAAAGACTGCGTGGGTTCTGTCGGACGCCTCCGACAAGGTGTTTTCTGACACCAATAAACAAAGGTAAAAGGATTCTGCTCTCTAATATGGTCGCAATGGGTATTAGATTTAAAAATAGAATGTTCTTTTAAGATTAATCAAATTTAGAAAAATAAAGAATGTTAATACAATATTCAAAATGGGTATTCATATTAAACGGAACGTTAACCAAATAAAGTTAAAAGTAACAACAGTTAGACATGTTCTTTTATTCTAATTTTTCAGATAAACAATTTTTTTTCCATAAATTTTTCATAAAATATTCTACACGACCTAAACACCCGATTTAATCAATAATTTTAATTTATTGATATGTTTTATTTAATGAAATATAAAAAAGTGAATTTCAAATTTTCAGATTTTTATCTACTTTGTGACAAATAAAATTTGCACTATTTTTGATAATAACTTATATTGGACCCCCTGTACTATTCGCGTTACAAAAATCTCACCCTACCATTTGCGGGTAAAGGGCACATGCAAAGTGAGTTTTTATTTTTGTGAGAATTTGAAAATTCTAAGAAATTTATTTTGAAAGAACACGCAAATTTTTTAAAAGTTGCAAAATTTAGTTTATGCACATGAGGGCGCGTTCAGACTCATTTTATTTTTCGAACAAAAAGTGGCCACATTTTATTAGGGCGCGTTCAGACTCAGTTTGTTTTTTCGAAAAATTTTTAAATTTTTAAAAATTTTAAAAATTTTTACCTTTTGACATTGAACGTATTAGCATTCAAATAGTTTTTCTGAAAGAAAAGTTTTTAAAAATCTTTGAAATAAAAAAATAAAATTTCAAAAAATTCAAAATTTTTTAAAAATTTGAAATGAGTCTAAACGCGCCGCGCCCTAAAATGCTTTTTCTGAAATAAAAAATTTTTTGAAAAATTTTGAAAAAGAAATAAAAATTTTAAAAATTTCAGAATTTTTAAAATTTTACAAAAATAAAAACTCACTTTGCACTGCCCTCAGATGCATTATTATAAAGTAACCTGATTTCATAACGTTTTTATAATAACAATTATTTTCCAAATAAAGCTCTATGTTGCTACATTATATACAAATTAAATAATTTACAGATATAAGTAGACATTTAATATCTAATTTAGCAATCTCTTTGATTAATTTTTGTTATTAAGTAAATTTTACGTTTTAACATTTATTTTTTATGTATTATTTTAAAACCCATGCCTGTAAAAAAAGATATTAAGGCGTTTAAATTTTTTATTTCTAAAATTTTTTTTATAAAACTTTTTTTTATTGCTAACCACATCTATAGACATAATTTGTGCGCTTGTTGCAACTTATAATGTTAATTTCTAGAAATGGGGTTCATATAGACCCCAACACATTTTAATTTTAGATATTTTAAAAATATTATGTTATTATTTAAATTTTTGCGACTTTTTAATTAATATTTGGTTTAAGTCTGATAACAAAATTCTTTTGGCAATTAATTTCATTGAGGTCCATATGGAACCCACGTGGTCAATTTTAGTCAAAACCCATGATATTGCCTCAATGTAAATTCCAACTAAATTGCAATAATATTATCTAGATGTTCCTTTATATATTAAATGTATTAAATGTGTATTGTATAATAATGTTATAAATTTTTTTCTTATTCTAGTTTTTAAGGTGAAAAATAGCCAAAAAATAATACCTTCATAAATTGATTTTTTTCGACTTTGTGTTAAATAAAATCAGTTTACTTTAATGATAGCTTAGTATATAACACAAGTGAACACATATCGATGTCAGAAAAAATAAGTTTATAAAAACATTAAAGCTACATCTCCATCATGGCTTTATATTTTCCGTTGTAATTCCTTTCGCCCTCGGCTCCTTAGATCCTTCCATATTATGCTTTTGGAACAAAAATGACAAATTTTGCGACCTCCAAAATACCTTAAAAAAATCAAGAATCTTTTTTTAATCCCTTGTAACTTATATTTATCATATCAAATAATGAGAAATAAAATTTTTTAGTTTATTAAGCTCTTACATCAGCATTTAGATAAGGGCACGCGTAATGTGAGTTTTTATTTTCGTGAAATTTTTATAATTTTGAAAAATTTCATTTTGTAATAAAACGCAAATATTTCAAAAGTTGCCAAATTTAATTTATGCATTAAATGCTTTTTCGAAAGAAAAATTTTTTTTTTAAATATTTTGAAAAAAATAAAATTTTTAAAATTTTCAGAATTTTCAAAATTACGAAAATAAAAACTCACTTTGCACCTGCCCTAATACAGAATATCTCGCGTCCTAACTTATAAACATCACGATATATTATCGATTTTATAAAAATATTATCTAAGGTTTGAATTTAACAGCTTAGCTATTGAAAATATGCACAAGTTTTGTTGACATTTTTCTAAAATTTTTAATAGCTGATTTACTAAGTTTTATCAAAAAACGGAAAACAGATTATAAAATCTTTAAGATGGCAGGTTTAATCTAACACACAAAAATTTGTTTGAACTGTGTAATAAAAGAGCATGTATTCTTCTTCAAAGTAATAAAGTAATTTATATTTAAAAACTCTTAAAGTTATATAGTTTTAATAAAGAGGCCTGAGCGGATAAAAAATGCACATAACTTACATATATGATTATGCCGGTTTGAAAATATGCGTTTCAACCCGTGAATAACAGGGTGGGAAATTTGTAACGCGAATGCTACAGGGGTTCATAAAGACCCCAATTTTAAACCTCTACTTCTAGAGTTTTGAAGTTATGAACTTTGTTTTTTTATTATTTTGAAGAAAAATACGTGCTCTTTAATTTAAAAAAAATATGATTTATCATTAATCTGTATTATATATTTTATATAAGGGCACGTGCAAAGTGAGTTTTAATTTTCAAGAAATTTTCAAAAAATTTATTTAGAAATAAAACGCAAATTTTTAAAAAGTTGCCAAATTTAGTATATGCGGATAAAATGCTTTTTTCTGAAATAAAAATTTTTTTAAAAAATTTTGAAAAAAATAAAATTTTTAAAAATTTTAGAATTTTCAAAAATTCGCGAAAATAAAAACTCACTTTGCACGTGCCCTAACACAAAAAAAAAATCTAAAAGATGGGAATTTTCGATCTTTCTATATTACATTAAATAAATCTTTTAAATAAACCAAATGTATCAATATTATTGGTTAAATAGTGTTTTTAGGTCTAGTAGAACAATTTTAGAAGGATTCATGAAAAAAATATATTTTGAAATAAAAAATTATTCGTTGGCTATTATTCACATTTAAAATTAGTTATTTTATATATAAAAAAATTTTTTTTTATCATTATTATATAACACAGGTCAACAAATATCAATGTCAGAAACGTGAATTTTATGAAAACATAAAATAATGCATTCCCATGATGGCCTAATCTCATATATTTTTCGTTTTTCTTAGTTTCTTCTGTCTTTGGCTCCTTAGATCCGTCTATAACGAAAAATGGCTTTTTTTGACCGAATTGACAGATCTAAATATACCCTAACAAGAAAATATTTTAAATTCTTTTTTGCATATAAAAATTCCTTGTAACTTTTATTTTTAATCACGAATAATAAAAAATAAATTTTATTAATTAATCAAGCTCTTACATCGGCATTTAGATAATACAAAATATTTCGCGTCCAAAATTAAATAGATATATTATCGGTTTTAAATGAAAATATTATTTGAAGTTTGAATTTAACAGTTTAATTATTGTGAATATACAAAAATAAAATTTTAATTTATTTTTGTTTTTGAATCTTTTTTGGTTTTTTGACCTTTTTTTCTGAAAATTTCAATGTTTGTAACTGACTAACTAAGTTTGATTAGGAAACGGTAAAGGGATTAGATACTCCCTAATATGGCAGGTTTGATCTCTGTTGTTAACTCATATCTCTCAAAAAATTGTTGACCTGTGTAATACAAACCTTTTTTAAAAAAACACCTAGAAAATAAGGTTGTAATTTTTTTAGTTAAAATTTACATTGAGGCAATATCATGGTTTTCAACAGTGAAAATGAGAGGGGGTCCATACGCCCAATAGAATTTTAAACAAATATTCTTATTAGACCTAGAAGAAATTTTAATTACTAGTTTAGTTTATTAAATATTTTAAAAAAGCCACAAAAGTTTGACTTATAATATATTATTTTTTTTATATTCAAAATGTGTTGGGATCCATAACGCCAAAGTGCCAATCGCGGGTTAAGCAACTAATCCATCGTCAGGATATATAGTTTGATTGCACAACCACGACCTATGTTTTTGGCTTAGGCTCTCATTTAATTCACATTCAGGACTAGTTAGGTAAGCCTTCAAATGTACATACATGTATTATTTATATCAGCAGCCTAAGCACAGCATAGAGCTTGAGCCTCCTGGGCTGGAATGTGACCATGGATGTACAAAGCTAACAACTAACTCATAAAAAATCACAAAAATTTTTATTACAGGTTTTTAGCTAAATGACTCTCAAAATACATAATTAGAAAAAAAGCTTTTAACGCTAAAAATAAAATAAGTGAAAAAGTTAAAATAAAAATTGAAATAATGCCTTAAAGGTAAAAGATTTAATTAGCTTATTAAATTCCTATATACTAACATTTTTTTCACCCATGTCTTGCTTGAAATAACGACTTCCATAAATTTGGTTTCCCTTAAAAGTTAAAAATTTATTATTTATTTAACAATCTGGCAGTAATAAATTTATTAATATATAACGCGAGCATCGGTTAGCTGTTCAAGAGGTATTAAATAATTTGATGGATCAAAGTCAACTTTAAATTTCGTTTTTTTCAATCGTGACGATAATTCATTGCAAACTGATATATATTTCGTTTCAAGACTTCCTGATTTTCCACTTGTTGATTCTAAGAGTTTGACTTTAGGTTCAACGTGCAAAACTTTATTCAGCACGTCTTCTCCCAAATCGATTTCTCGTGCCGTATAAATGGAAGAAGGGAAAAAGGCATTCAGGCATTCCTCAACTCGAAGTTGTTCATCGGTGTCCCGTGTGAGAAGAGTGGATAGGAGCAGACCTAATAGTTTAATACATGAAAACAATTACAAAAATAATATTAGAATACCTTGGCACGTCAAAAAAAAAGCAAATATTTATAATGAATGCGTCACCACTAACCAGGGATTAGAACCGGAACCAGCAAATGAGGAACCGGAACCTTTTAAATATTTGACAACGGTTTCAATCCATTATAAGTAAATATTTATGCCGCTAATGTTTTTCTTATCTTTTTTGGAGCCGGAACCCCACCCAAAAGAACCCGGAACCGCTCTAAATTTTTGCGGCGGTTCCAATCTCTGCTCTAATCAAAATGATTTTTCAATTACAGCAAATCATATAAATAAGAAATTAGTTCATCAAAAACCATCATCTTCTAATCCTTCAACAAGGGTTCGCATATTTTGGGGGTATAAAAAATTCCCTGGTGGAGATATGAGACCATCACTGGCTTCCATCGTATTTGCATCAAGAATTATGACATTAAATTTTTCATTAGAATGTTCTCGTAAATATTCTAATCCGTCAATAATGTGCAATGCCATGGCAGATGCTACCTTCTTGTTATTCAATACTTTTGAAGTATCTAATAGAGTATTGGTACCTGTAAATATTGATACAGTATAATGTATTTTAATTGTCATTAAAGTAATTACAATTTTTATAAATTTTAACTAAAGCTTAAACTTATCCACACGCTAAATAGTTAATTTAAGGTTAATAGAATTTTAGGTGACAGATTCAATGAAAATTAGCATAATAATGATACTTGGGAAGCCAAAGTATTTTTGAGCAATTTTAGCAATTTGTTCGTCAATTTCACAAACATGTATTTTCATCGGAAATAGGTAATTGTACATAAAGTTTGGAAGTAATCCACCACCTTTAAATCACAAATAAAGAGTCTATATTGTAAAAATTGTAAATATTCATAATTTTATAAAAATAATAAATTTTGAATTTAAACAAATAGTGGCTACAAGTAACGATAACAATTATATTAAAGGATATATCTTAAAGGCTTCAAGTTAGATATCACACCTAGTCCAATGATGAGGACCCTAAAAAGCGTAGAGTTTGGATTTGTTGACAAATTCTCTAGATATTTCAATGCTACAGCAGTAATCATTGCTCTATAATGTTCCGATTCAAGTGGGGCCCCAATATCAGGCTCCATGAAAGACGGGTCATATTGGTCTTTGCTTATGTCTGAACCTTTTACCAGTGAAATCTCAGTTTGAATAATGGAGGGCGTATTGAGTAAATAAAGTCGTCTGTACCAACCATCATAGGGGTCATTGCCGCTGGCTAGTTTTACGTCTTCCACTTGGTATTCCCCATTCTCTTCGACATCGGTAGTAGGACCTCTTTCGAGAATAACACGCTCGAGGGCATCACTCCCAATTGATAGGAAAGGAATCTATGTGTTTGTATTAAAATATATTACAATATCTGCTTCAGCAATAATTTGTTTCCAAAATTAATTTTTAGTTCCAAGGTTAATCATTAAAACTTACTAAACCGATTTAAAACATGTTAATGATAAACAACACAGGATGACAAAATTCAACAAAATGTTAAATTAAAGTGCAAGTCATATTTCTAAATGTACAAGAGATCAATGCTAAATTTATCATTACGCGATTAAGGGTGTAACTTCAAAACTCTGTATCTAAATAATTTTAAAGCAATATATTTAACTTAAAATTTCCAGGCCGTGTTTATGAATTCAGGCATAACCGGGCATAAATTGAGAAACAAAATCGCGGAAGGGCCGGGCCTAAATAGAAAAGTATGTTGGGCGGGCCGAGCCGAAATATCACGGCCCGGTTAAACTCTAATTTGTATTCATTTCCAAAATTTTTTATTCTTTTAAGATTATTCCTGTTGTCAGCCTGATTTCGAAAATGACGACGTCGGCGACTCCTAGCACCAAAAAAAATTAACATTTTTAACATTTATAAACAAATTGGAAATTAAACTTATTGATGGATACAATCAAAATCAAAATTTACCTCTTTTTTAAGTGCTATTGTTTGGAAAAACATTTTTTCTTTTCAATACAAGGTTTTAGTTAATCTATAAAAATAATAATAATGATGTATTGAGTCTCTGAGTATTTTTCTAATTTTTAAAGATTTTAAAAAGTTAAGTAATATCGGATTTAAATAAAGGCAAGCATTGAAGCGCGCACTTATAAAGTAAAGTAGGATTTAAAATATATTGTATAACCTAAATATAACTGTTGGAGCTTGATATATTAAAAAAATAAAATAAAAATTGTAATTGATTGATCTTAATAACAAAAAAAATATTTATTTTTTTCTCACGGAAAGTCGCAAAAACTATCACGCTTGCTATATTTAAACATTTTTTTGATTTTCGGGGATCTGTAGGACCGCGTACTAATAATAATTTAAAACGGAAAAAATACCTCAGATAAGGTGGTAGATTATTTCTTTTAAATTTAGTAAACTTTGCCGATCTATGGTAGTGCAAAACTCAGTCTGAGGAAAAAATCTGTGCGCTTATAAGTCTGCGTCCTTTTGTGCCCAGACCTAAATTGAGACTCTGAATCTTAATATTATTGGCTATCCAAAAATGTTTGATTGTGAAATATATTAAAAACAAAGTTAAATCTGCCCACCTTACTCTACTTTTTAACAGTTATCTCCAAGCTCTATTAAATAGATAATTTCTAAAAAATGATAAAAAAATGTTGTTGCTAAAAAGGCCTAAAAGCACAAAGTCTAACATAACACAATCAGACAAAATAGCATTTAATTACAAAATTTTGAAAGAGTGTACATAAGCATGGATAGCTTAATAAACTAAATTTTAATTTGTAAAGTCAATTCCTCATTATAAGGACTTGGATGGATAACTCCTTAGCAATTACCTAATAAAAAAGTATACTTTTTCATCCTTAGTTAAATCATCTGAACGATATTCATTTATTGTTGGCGATAATTCAGCTTGTACTGCTTCTAAATTAGTGTAGGTGTGATTGCGATTCATGTGGATAATTATGAGGCGTTTGAACCCGGTTGTTTTCACAAGTGTTTGTCGGCCCTTAGGCGTATTAAACAGCCATTCACCTTCCCTAATGGAGCATATAAGTTTATAGTACTAATCTGTTATTTTAATTTGAAAGGCGATATCCGCAATCCAAAATTTAGAGCCAAATATCTGGATAAACAAACTTAGACAAATAAAACAACTCTAAAGATAATATATAAATTAGAATTCAAACCAGGCCATGCTGGCCCAGCTTACCCAACACATTTTTCAATATAGGCCCACCCTCAGTTTGAATTTATTTTGCCCGGACAGCAAATAAAGTCCAAAAATTTTATTTTACAAGTTAACATTTATGTTAAATTATCAGTGTAAAAATAATACCCTTCTTTGTGTGATAATATATTCATCAATTAAAGTCCTTGTTAATAATAGATTAAAAATGATAAGGCGAAATGAGATTTTAAAAATTGGCCCCACCTGTTATTCTTTTTTTTTTAATTCAGGCTTGGCTCAACCAACCCGTTTTTTGGGCAGGCCCGCACAGGGCCAGGACTTTGGGTCCTGACTTTATCTTTAAATTACAAAGTCATTTATATTTGTAAGTCAAATAACTTTGCAAGTGGGACAATAAAGGCCGCAAATTTATGAGCACCGTCATCTATCACGTTTTCATCAGGACATTTGACCAAATAAAAAGTGTATCTTGGAAATTTATCTGATTCATGACTAAATAAATCAAATTTGAGTTCTTTATCAACAACCAATTTTGACATTCTAAAATAAATTGTAAATTTTATTATTCAAGATTTAAATTAAAATTGTTTTTTGATTTATTAGGGCACGTTCAGACTTTCATTTTTTTTTGAAAAATTTTGAAAAAAAATTTAAAATTTCAAAAAATTCAAAATTTTTCAAAAAAATGAAATGAGTCTAAATGTGCCCTAAAAAATAATTCTGAATTATATCAGCTTGTTTGCAGCCTATATCACAGGTCAGCAATTTTTTGAGAGTTATGAGCTAACAATAGAGATTAAACCTGCCATCTTAGGGATTTTCAAATCCGTTTACCTTTTTTTCTAATCAAACTTTGTTAGTCAGCTATCATTGAAATTTTAGAACAATTAAAAAAAAAGATACAAAAACAAAAATAAATTGAATTTTTTGCATATTTACAACAGCTAAACTGTTAAATTCAAACTTCAAATAAAACTCTTATTAAAACCCAATAATATATTGTGTCGTATTTAAATTTGGACGCAAAATATATTGTATTATCTGAATGTTGATGTAAGGCTTGATATACTAATTTCTCATTATTTGATATGATAAATATAAGTTACAAGGGATTATATGAAAAAAAGATTGTTTAATTTTTTCTTTTTAAGGTATTCTTGATATGTCAAACTGGTCAAAACAGGCTATTTTTTTGATATGGACAGATCTAAGGAGCCAAGGCCGGAAGAAACTAAGAAAAACAAAATATATATGAGTTAAGGCCATCTCTTTTATGTTTTCATAAAATTCATGATTTGATATTTGTTGACCTGTGTATTAAGTAATGAAAAACTTTTCAAATTCTTCCTTCTTCATCATGGTATATGTGGATTGTTTATAATTAACCCAATTGATCAATTGATTGTAATTGTCAAATTTACACAAAGGCAAAGAATCCAAAAAATTTTCATTATGTTGGGTCAAATTTTTTTGTTGTGCATACACATCAAATGCTTCAAATATGGTTTTTAAAGTTGGTTGTAAATTAGATGTTAGAATATGTTGACCCAGTTGAAAAACAAATATAAATATAGGAAAAATTTCTTTCTCCTTGTTTAAGCAAAAAACTTTCAAATTTTTAACATATTTTGAACCAGTGTTTTTATTAAGCCCATTTACACTGTTCCCAAAAAAGTAAGTTCCAATCATTTCTAATATATGGTTTTGGGCCAAGGTGATAACTATATATACTCCATTTGATGTTAAATTTTCCTTACAAGGTGATAAAACTTTGCATATCTGAGTCCACATTTGTGCTAACATTTTATAGGTTTCCTCTGATGAATCATGAGCCAACGCATCTAATGTGCCTTTATCACAAACCACATCAAAGCAATCAATAGGGAAATTCATCTAAAACATAGTGTAAGCATCAAGTGTGGATTGTAAATAAAGTAAACAATTTATTTTGTTAAAATGACTGAAATTTATATCATTAGTACAATATTTTACTTGCAAAACATCCATTGATAAAAATTTCATACCATCATAGCCTGACAATTTTGCCTTTTCAAGACATTTATCAATAACCGCTGAAACAATATCAATATTGGTTATATCTTGGCAAATTTTATCTCTATATAGAGCAAAACTTAAATCTGAATTTCCACATCCCACTATTAAAACTCTATCATTCAAACATATAAATTGCTTTAATATTTCAGAACAATCCTCGTAATCAATGTACCTAATTTTTCTTTAGATATATATGTAATTAAAATCAATAACTAATGCAATATAATTACCATTCAAATTCCCTATCGCCAAGGTTGTTAAAAAATTCCGACCAATAAGTATTATTTTTAAAATCACTAACCTCATGTGGTAAGCTAATCATGTGTTTAATTTAAAAAATATTAAAAAAAATTTAGCTTCAAATTTATTTATAGGTGTCTATATAATGAATAGTGTCTTCTCTGAAACTGATGTGCAGCCGAGTGTCTCAAGTTTGTCACCTCAACGATCCTTGATGAATGATCAAGCCCAAATTCTTATCATTTATGTTGGAGGAACAATTGGAATGGACTCTGTTGATGGGGGTATTTATTGTTAACTATCTAAATCAAAAATAATATTCATTTAAAAATTATATATAATCAAAGAGTTTACAAATTTTTGTATTTTTGAAAAAAAAATTGCCTATTTAACTTGTTAAAATAGCTTAAAACAACTTTGATCATTCAGTTCTTGTTTAGAGAATTTTTTTGTTTTATAGTTTATTCACCACTTCCCAACATTCTTTATGAGAAATTAAGGACTTCAACATCTTTAAATGATCATCATTATGCTGACTCCTTCAAATACCAGAGTGATTTGGCTCTTTTGGCATTACCGTAAATTTTTTATTGCTTATTTGCTTAACAATATATAAAGTATATAATTTAAAATATGTATACAGTAAAATGTCAAATGGGAAAAGAATATTATATTCACTAATTGAATATGAACCACTTTTAGATTCTTCTAATATGTCAATGGATGATTGGATAAGGATTGCCAAAGATATAAATGTATCTATCTTTTCATTCATTAAATCTTGGGCATTATTAGACTGCAAATTATTTGTTTAAAAAAATTTGGTAAGCCCTATATTATTAGAGTATGCCATAGTTAAATTAAATCATAGAGAATTAAGTTAGGGTAAGGGTTAAAATTTGTTAGGGTTAAACTAGGGCTAAATAGCTTAATTATTCTTGGTGTTTACCCTAAATTTTAACTTTTTTTGTTATTTTTATAGGTAAAATTTTTTAGTTTTTAAATTGGTTTAATAATTTTTTTTTAATATTTATTTGAAAATTTTTACTAAATGTGAAAAATGAATATTATAATTATGTGTATTGTTAGCTAGTGTTTCTGCTGCAATTATTTTATTGGCCCAAACATATATTATATTAAAACTTTTTTAAGTTTTGTAATTATTAATTCATTTATTATTATAATAAATTTTTCAGTGCCCTTTAAATTCATTTATTTTATAGAAATACTACCGAAATTTTGATGGTTTTGTCGTTTTGCATGGTACCGATACAATGGCTTATACAGCATCCGCCCTTTCCTTTATAATTGAAAACTTGGGAAAGCCTGTTATTCTAACAGGCTCTCAGGTCATTTTAAGAGCTCTTTTTAGTGAATTTTGTTAAAAAAGAAAATTATTTTAAGCAAAATCAGTAAAATATTATTTTTGCTTTTAAAATCTGCAATATTGAATTGCTAAGTTTAAATTTTATTTTACATGAATTATCAAATGTAGCCATACGTGTAACTAAAATTCGTTTTAAATGAAAAATTCACATAAATTTCAGTTTTAAGCATTATTTTCGGTATGTAAATATAAATTATGCCAAAATTATTGATATGATAATAATTTAGGAAACCTTCTATTCTTTAAGGTATTAATAGAACGAATGTATTGATGCGAAAATAATTTTTAAAAATTTTATTTCTTAACAGATTCCCTTAGTTGAAGTGAGAAGCGATGGCCGTGACAACTTTTTAGGTGCTTTAGTTTTCGCATCTTATAATATTCCAGAAGTAAAAATTATTTGCAATTTATATTGTAAATTTATATACCATGTCTGATATGTAAGTTAAAGTTTTAGAGTTTTTGTATATTTTTTTAATCAGAACTTATTTTGATTTTGTGTTTAATCGAATCTTGTCCTATATTAAAATGATTAAACATGTTGTTTAAAATTAGATATTTTTAGATTATAACTTTTTAAATTTTTATACACTTTAATTGACAATTTTATTGTTAGCAATATGTTTTATAGGTTTTATTATTGTCAGGTTTGTATCTATTTTAATGACCGACTCTATCGAGGCAACCGTTCAAGAAAAATTGATAATAGCTCCTTTTCAGCCTTCAATACACCTAATATGCCCCCATTGGCTAAAATGGGTGTCGATATAAAAAGTTTAGTATTATATTGTAATATTAGTTATTATTATCCGAATAAAAAAAAATGCTTTAATTATATCAAATAAAATCAAATTGAACATTTAGTTGAGGTTTAATTTATAATTGTTGACTATCATATTTTTTTTAGTTTGTTAATGTTTATTTTATAAAAAAAATTGTTAAGATATGTTTTTTTGTCAGATATGCATGATCTCGCTCATCTTTTATACAGCAGCTGTGAATAGCAACTGCCAATTATATTTTCGTTTTTAATTTAGCTTTTTTATGTGCGCTAATAAATTAATATATGTACAAACTCTTGAAAACTATTTTTAAAAATTTGTACGATTTTGTTAAACTTATTTTCTAAGTTTTAACATTACCTTTTTGAGACACATTTAGATTGATAAAATACACTATAACTTAAAAAATTAGTTGATTGGGACAATGTTTTTCCTGCTGCTTCTGAAGCCATGCAAATCCATCTTAATTTGTGTCGCGACGTCGCATTACTTCAATTATTTCCTGGAATCTCATCTGATACAGTTTAGAATTTTTATGCCGTTTTTATAAATCAAAATGATCTAAGGTATTAAAAATGTTGAAAATTATTACACAAGTTAACAAAATCATAATTTATTTTACTCAGAAATTTTTTTAATCTACACATCCTAATATGATAAAAATATCTTAAAATAACACTTTTACGGCTTTAGATAAAAGGTTGAATTATATGATAAATTTTTTTTTACAATTTTGCTGATTTTTACAATTTTTAATTTTTTTTATTTAGTAAAAAATATATATATAAAACCTTAGCTCTATATTTACCTTAGCAACGAGAAATTTTAAATTTTTTGATTTTACAAATAATAAAAAATCAATAGGCAAAAAATAGTAAATATGTAAAAAAAAACTTAACATTTTAAATAACCGATAAAAATACAATTTTGATGTTTTTAGTTTTTGAATTCAAGGTCTCTTTTACTAACGGATGTTTTTAACCGACGGAGAAAAATTTTTGCGGAAATATGAAAGAGCATTAAAAAATAATACACAATTTAGGACTAATTTAAATAATTCTCTTATATATTTGAAATTGTAGACCTATGCTATAAGCATAAAAAATATCAAATAAAATTTACAACCAACATTAAAGGAAATAATAAAATATATAATACAATAAAAGGCGATGTATTTTAACGACTCTTATCTTTTTAATTAAAACATTTATTTTTTAAAAAAATTTTATAAATTTTGCCAAACGCTAACTAAAACTGGATCAAATAAAATGATATTAAGTTGTTTCAGTTTTTTTATTAATGATTTTATTTTAAACATTATCTATATTTTGAGGGTGTTAAAGATTGATGCCTAACCCAAAATTGGCTATTTTAAATTTTTAGGCTATTAGGAGGTGACCAATTTTAGATTTATATATGAAATTCTGAATTTATGTTTTATTCTCTTGTTTGCACTTTAAATATGCAGATAAAAGCATTCCTTCAAACTCCCATACGAGGTCTCGTCCTGGAGTCTTACGGGGCAGGTAATGCCCCGTCAAATAGACCCGATCTAATTGAACTATTTAAGCAAGCGACACAGCGTGGCATCATTATTGTTAATTGCACACAGTGTCCTGTCGGCTCTGTAACCTGTTCTTACGCTACTGGCAAAGTTAACTTTTAAATAAATTATTTTTTTTTAATTTTAGTTGTGTTCAAACTTGTGATATTTTTTTTTTAAAAATATTATGAAATTATTAGTTGCATTATTTTTTTATAGATACCTTTTTTTTATTTTTTAATATTGTTTTGCTTTAATTTAAAATTGCACTAATCTTTTAAATAAAAATATAGGCTCGTTATACTTTTTTTGTTCGTTTAATGGACGTTCATTATTTTATAGGAATTAAACCATATTATAACTGAGGTCTGTTGTTGGATATTTTTGACAGTCCGTCTTGTGAATGATATTATATAAATTTTATTTCATTTGCAATATCCAATTTATGAATCGCAATCTATACACAATTTTAAATTATTTCTCTATATTGAAATAGGTGTTAGTTGAGGCTGGAGTGATACCCGGGTTCGATATGACACCGGAGGCCGCTCTCACTAAATTGTGCTACGTGCTTGGCAAGGATGAATGGGATTTTGAAACGAAAAAGAAGGTATATCTTTACCTCGAAATGTCTCGTTTAAACAATTTTAAATATTTAATATTTTTTTGTTTTTAAAATGAATTACTAATATTACGCTTAGTTAATTCTAATGGGAATTCAGAAATTGAGTGCCTCATTTTTTGTGTATTCAGCCTCAAAACGCAATTTTGTCTTTTATGTTAAATTGGTTTTCTCTTATTATAAAAAATAAAACAAGAATATAAATGTACTAAACAATTTTTAATGTAAATTTAATTTTGTAGACTCTTTTTTTTACGAGGAATTACGTGGCTTTTTTTAAGCCTCATTAATTTTTTAGATTTTTCTAAAATTAAACTTTATTAGAAATTGGGATTTATTTGTTAACACCGGCTATCGATAGGGGAAACATTTTATTGCTTAAATTTTTATTGTTCAATATAAATTTTTTTGAACGCGAAGATAAATGAATAAGTTGTATTTTTAAGATTTATTGATTTGTTAAATTTTATTTTATATCTTAGATGATGTCCACTAATATACGTGGCGAACTTACGGTTAAAAAGACTCGAAAAGCTATTTTGCGTGATTACGAATTCCTAAATAGCATTGCTAATTCCCTACATTTATCTACTTCGCCCGTATTATTTATTTTTGTGCCATTATAATTTTTACATTAAATATTAGGAATTATATGTTTTGTGATATTATAACTATTAATGTCTTGAAATTCTAACCAAATTTACCGATTCAAAACCAGAGCTGGGAAAAAACCCTTTTGGGGAAAAAACCTTTTTTAAAAAAAAAAGGGGATTTTTGATATTGGGTTTTTTAACCAAAGTTACCTGAATTATTTGAAACAATAAATTATGACATCGTTAACTGTCCGATTTTTAAATCTTTTTCCTATTTATGAGAATATCTTGTTAGCAAAATTTAAATATTTTCATATTGGAAAAAATAAAAATTAAATATTTTGTAAAATTTTGTTTTTAATTAAATTAATTGAACCTATAACATTTATATAAATTTATTTACCGAGCTCCAAACTTCAACTCTTTCCAATATATTTTGGTTTTTTAAGTGTCATTAATTTATTCCGTATTTTTAATGTTTATATTTGGCTAAAAGAATTCAATTTTTATAACGGGAAAGATTATTAATCGGGAATATTTTAGCCATAATATTATTGGTAAATTTATTTTTCTATTTGTCGACATGTTTTATCATAAAATAAAAATTAGTTATTAATTTTAATAATTATGTAATTTTTTAATTGTCATATTTTATAGTTAGCATTTCAAAAAAATTGACAAAACAGAAAATAGTATTTTTGTCCTCTTAAGAAGTCCGTCTTCAATCGATAAAGTTTATGGTATAATTCTTGTTAAAAGTCGCCAAAAGTTCTTTTACTACAAATAAAAGCAATGTTTTTAGAGGCATCATAACACTGTTTAAGTGCGGTGTTAATTTTTAATCTTTTATCGGTTTAATTGCAGATAAAAAAATAAAGCAATGAAAAAGATGGAGAAATAACTTATTTTCGATGAGCGTTGCCAGATAATTGGTCGTTTTTTACCTAGCCTTTCTGTCATATGTTGGATTGTGTTATTTTTTATTTCAAAGCTTAATTAAAAATGAAAAATATTATGAAAATTGAGCTTGGACTATGGAATAACATGGATAAGGCTAGATAGGTATGGTGGTAATACAGAACCATTTGTCTAGCTTAACTCCTTCTCTTTTAATACTATACATTTAATTTTATGTTTAAATTAAAAAAAAATGCATTTTGAAATTCAGTGAACGAAAATTATTTTAAAAATTATTACTAATATTATGATTGATTAGTGAAAAGTGTTTGTTTTGCGACTTGTGACATAAGATTTAAAACATGATGACATTGAAAAAGCGGAACTTTAAAAGAAAATAAAAATAAAATTGTGCATTTTTTCTATCTCAATGATTAGCCAAGTTGATATTTCTTTAATATGTGTTATTAAATATAGGAAATTAAAGCTCTTCAAGCTACACTCTTCCCTTTACTCATGTGTTCAGCCGCTCTTTCAAACAATGTTGCCACTATGGAAATGTTACTAGAAAAGGTTATGTATCAATTTGTCGTTTATTTTAAGTATATTTTTTAAATATCATTGCCATAAATAAGTTTATAAATGATATTACGCATGGGTTTTGGCGTTTTTCTATATTTTTCTTTTTTATACTTTTCCAAGCTGTTATTTTTCATATAAAATTTTAAATTTCTTATATTAGATAAAACTTTAAACCTTTTTTCTAAACTACATCTCTAGGGTGGAAACGTAAATATGGCCGATTATGATAATAGGACACCGTTACATATAGCTGCTAGTCAGGGAAATATTGAGGTCTTGGAATACCTACTTAGTAAAGGGGCATCGGTTTTTGTTAAAGACAAGTATATACATGTTTTTGTAAATTTTTGTTTAGATTACTTATAAATATTGAGTGCATTTGTTAAAAAACTTGTCTGCTAATATCATTAAATTGCACCTAATTTTTTAAATTTAAGTTCTAGTATGTCCAACAAATATATTTATTGCACACACTCATTATCATTTTATAAGGGAGGTTTCAACAAATTTTTTATTATGTATTAATTTAATTTTAAATATTATTTGTATTACCCCTTTTATATATATTCTCAGTTTTAATTCGACCCCATTATACAACGCCATCTACTTTAAACGATTTGCCGCTATACAAGCACTCGTGAAAGCCGGTGCTCATTTAGTCATGCAACCTAATGACATAGGCGAACATTTATGCCAGTATATATATTTTTTACAACGGCCAGATAATTTTTAAAAAATTTGGGAGGTTGTTAAATGAGAAAAAAACTTTTTGTATATCTAATATTTTAAATTGCTATTTCTTTGGTTTTTTTTAATATTCTATTCTACTTTTTCAAATTTGATTCTGGCCGTAACAATTTTATGATCTTTTTTTAATAATAATTCTTTTAAAATATAATTAGATTTATCAATTAAATTTAAATTTAGAAATGAACACTAATAACGTTGTCGAATTATGACATATAAAATATGCATTGCTGTTATGTAATTGTATAAAATACTAAAGTCTTTTAATTCTTATAATTTTTTATCAGAGCTGCCCTTAGAAACGATGTTGAGGCACTTAAAGCTTGGCATTTGGCCGGCGCAACTTTTTCCCTTACCAACTACGATGATCAAACTGCCCTCAGTCTGGTTTTTCAAATATATTTTAAAAACATATTTGTTGATTTAAATTGAATAACTTATCTATAATCTTCTTTATAGATTCCATATTATTTATTTGATAATGTTTAGAAATTTTTACAAATTTTTCGTTTGGGAAACGTACCAATTCTATAAATATCTTTTGATCATTTTTTTCTTAAGTTTTTTATTTCACTAAGGCAGCAAACTTTTATAAGATCTTTTTCCACTATATTTTGTCATGGATGTATTGTGCTTCTTTTAATGCTCGTTGTATTTCTGTGACTAGTTTAATTCAAAATATTTGTATTTTTTGATTAGGCCCAAAAGCATGGTTGTCAAGACGTTGTAACGTTTTTGGAAGAACTTTCTTCCGCTACTCTGCATTTTAATGGTGATTCCTCATCTCCAACATCAACTCAAAATTTTAAACATAATAATGCATTCACTCAAAAAAATAATAGCTATTCAACCCCCAAAGTTGCTAAACTTTCTCGTCACGATAATTCCTTACCTAAAAATTCTTAAAAAAAAAAGATTTCATGTATTGTTATTTTTTAATAATCGTCAACAGAGGTTCTATATTTTTTTGTTGAATATTTTTTAATACTCAAAATTTTTTGTCCATTATGATCTTTTCTTAAACAAAGATTTTTAACTTATATTAATAATTTTGTTCACAAAACTAATACTGCCTGTCTTTTCAATGCAATAAAAAGCTTTTTACTTTTTACATTATGTTATTATATATATGTATCATATTTCAATCTCAAAATCGTAATTATATAATTTGGGGCTTTATAGTTAATGTGGTGTTGGCCATATCTATACAGTTTAAGGGTAATACTACAATTATACCGAATTTTTATATAATTTAATTTATATAAGTTTTATACTTACCATTTTCACCCGGTTATTGTTAGCCACTATTTCAATTTTTTTACTAAATGAATTTAATCATAATTTTAACTCTTTAAGCCACAACCTTAATTTTTCTAACATTTAAAAAAGTTTCAAACTTTACTACTTTATTTTTTGCTTGATTCTGTTCAAATATTTATAACCGATATACCATTATACGTTAATTTTTTTTATTGACAATTTATATAACTTTTTAAAAGACATAACTCAACAACATGTTTGATTATTTTTACCTATTTAAATTAATTATTACGCTAAATATGAAAATTTGATCAGTTGTTATAAATAAACGTTTTTTTACTGCTATTTTAGAAATTTATATTGTAGCTTCTTTTGTTTGACCACTATTCTGCAAATTACTCCCGAGTATACTTACTATAAAGTCAAGCCAAATGTAATGTTAACTTTTATCAGGTTTGTAGAATTAGTATTAGACCTAAAATATAGGAATTCGGCTAATTGCATGCAATTGGTAAAATATCTATAAATTTCAAAAATTTTAGTTGTTTGTTGAGACAATGTGGTAGCTTTAGGTCCTTAACAGCTGTTTTGAAAGTGCAAACTAAATATCGTGTTTTAGGTATTTATCTACCAAAAATTCGCACGTAGTTTAGCACTTATATATATTACGGCTATTTTGCCTGAGGAGCAAATAAATGGGAACTCCCCTCCACCCCATCCAGAAAAATAGGGCCGGGTTAATAATTTCTAGTCACCTCATAATAAATGTTGAGCACTCCAAACACGTGATATTTATCGCCTAATAAAACCTGTGGTAAAGACTTTCCTCTAGACCTTTTTCCTATTAGGGTTTACCCGTTAGCACTTTGCCTTGTTTAACTCTTAGGCCTTGCAGAGTTATATGAGGTTTAACACGCACCGGTGAAATCGGTTTTTAGGCCTACGCTTTAAAAAAATGGACGGCTTTGGAATTCGTTGGCGGTTACCTATATAACTTCTAACCAGGTTCAACGCTGCTTAACTTGAGTGTAGAATACAACAAGTTTACATGCGCTCAAGGTCGTCCGAACATCGCCTTCATATAATATTCAGGATATAAGTTTAAACCATCCTGGTCAAAATTACTTTAGCAGATAAGATGTCAGTGCCTGCCGTAGTGTGAAATTGGGGGGGGGGGGTATGATTTGAGAGCTACTTGTAAAACTGGAGTCGGCTCAAAAGCTCTGGCAAACCTTCCTGTCTTACACGCAGGAATTGCGAGTTCAAATCCGTGCACCGGAGGCTCTATTCTTCGGAAAAATGGTATGCATGTGTAACCACTTTGTAGCTGCTGAGTGGCCTACTTAGGCAGTAGGCCTTAAACGATATGCCTAAAGTAAGAGCCTAGGCTAAAACCTAGGTCGCCGGCATATGAGCAAATCTTACTATTTAACTCGTGGGAAATATTGATTGCCTTCCTCGGGTTAAAAGAGTCAAAGCCCTAATGGGTATGGCGCCCACTAGGGGAAAGATATGAAGGAAACCTCAAAACCAATTGTTTTTGTAAAACTGGATTTGCGATTTTATTACACAGGTTGTATTTGAGATTTATGAGCTAAATTTAGAGACCACCTCCATATTAGGGATTTTCAAATCTTTTTACCGTTTTTTCTAATCAAATTTTGTAAGCCAATAAACATTGAAAATGTTATAAAACTAAAAAGATTAAAAAATATTGAAAAAAATTATTTTTATTTAAAACACTGAAACTTAAATTCAAACTTCAATAATATTTTAATTTCAAAACCGATAATATATCGTGTCCTATTTAGGTTGGGGTGCCAAATCTGTATGACCACATGCTAATGTAAAAGCTTGAAATACCTAAAAATATTTCTTATTATTTGAGATAAAAAATATAAGTTAAAAATATATTTAATAAGCAAAGAAATTTTAATTGAGTTTTTTCGTCCCAAAATTAGTCACTTTGGTCAAATTTGGCCATTTTATCGATATATACTTAAAAAAATAGCCGAAGCCAAAAGGGAGTTCGAAAAACGGCATATATATATTAGATTAGGCCATCGAAATTATTTCCCCCCCAAAGTCATAATTTTTTTTTTGACGCATTGATTTTTGTCGACATGTGTTATGAGAGACTGTGTCAAAACTTTGGCACTTTATTTTGTGTTGATATTTAAGGGGTGCTCGGACCAAGAGCCTTAATATATCGTAAAATGTCTATCAATTTACGTGTTTTAGGGTTTTTAGCGGACCTTGGATGCCCGTAGGCACCCCCATTTTTACGGTATTGACAAAGGTGTTTAAGAATAAGTTGACAAAGCCAAACTTTCAGGCTCAATTACATTTGTGATGGCATATTAGCCCTAAAGACAACCTATAAATATTCATCGTGATCCAAGTATTTAATCTCTCGATTTAATCATTAAGTAAATCTCAAAAGCGAGATTTTTAATTATTTTTTAGCTGATTATGGCATAAACTAAACATAAGAAATGTTATTATCAAAATCGTCAACATTCATTTAGTCATATTAATGATGGCAATCTTTCTAAAGTCTAAAAGTTGGGTCATTGGCTTATTAAGTCCCATCGTCGATGTATTAATAGGCAATAACATCGGTAAAACATTAGTGGTTTTTTCACTTTTTTTATTATGAGTGGCTCTAAACCACCTTAAAAGTGATTAGACAATGAGTTATATTTAAACGGATATAGAGACTCTTGCCCCCTTTCGTCTGGTATTTATATCCACAAAGTTGACAATTGTCTATTGTTAATAGGCAAGCAGATCCAAGTGTTTGTTTAATATTTTTTGATGAGGAGACATTAGCGTAGGCGCCCCTTTGGCGGTGTATCAATTAACATGTTAAGTTAGTGTAAAGGTGTTCCATTCATATTAGTTTGACAAATTATTATGTTTTTTGTTTCACTTATAACGGTTATATACAAGCACAAAACGATATATATTCCATATTATTCCCATACCTTTAAAGGAATTTACAATAATTATGTGAATTACATTAAATAAAAACAGTTTACTTGACCTTCCAAATCAATAAAAAAACGATTTTTTCTCGTTCCCTGCACTTAGAAACAATGTTATTTTTGGCGCTACAACCAGTAAAAAAACCTTAAAATTTTGTATACCTTTTGTAAATCCATGGTAGGCTATGTCATATTCGACAATATTTAGGTCTTGAAAGTTGGGAAAAGGTAAACAGTTAACGGACGATATATGAAATAAATATCCATTAACCTAATTACTTTTTTTTATTAATTACACGGCTTTCAAAACAAAACCCATATTTTTATATCGTATTGAGTCAAGTCAGCGCTCAATACACGAACCAAAATGTATATCAGAATCAAAAAAAAAATCACATCTACACTATAGATTGCGACAAATTGTCGCCAAATTAAGATAATGTGAAACCCATCTATTTGCAATCCATTTTTCTAGGTTAATGTAATTATTTTCATTTCACTTACTCATATAAATAAATGAAAGCTTTAGGTCCCCAACCGGAAACGATTTAATAGTGAGTACTTATAAGAACAAATGGAATATGCAAGTTGTGAGTTTTAAATGGGGATCCAGTAGAGGTTTTCATTTTGTATTACATGGTAAAAGGCTCATATTGTCGGTTTTTTGTTCGGAAGTTTGAAACGATTTTTGTATTCTGACTTGCTTTATTATATACTTTAACTATATGTAACGCGTGCCATCATGGTAAAGCCATGTGTGGATTTTTTACATATAAAAAATGCCTATAGATGTCGATTTGTCCACGTGCCGAGGCTCAAGATTATGTATATCGGATCACCCGCATATCACCATGTTAGGGGTACCATAAAAGCAAGAAAGAACAAAATTTTGTCACAATTTTTACATATTTTGCATTTATAGATTGAAAAATAGGCAATCTAACTATATATATAAATATTTTGAACTGTAACTTTTTGGTGAACACTTCCTCAAACATAAACCCACTTTGTCATTATGATATCAAAATTCGGACCCAAGTCCGCCGAACGAAATTTAATACAGCGGGATTAAAAAAAACAGGACCGGGCCGATTTATTTAATCTCATTATTGTCTTATAGTTAATAGGTTTTAGCTATTGTTAATAAAGAATAAAATTGATAGAGGTTACTTAAACAAACTGTATATTATTAATAGCAAAAAAAATGTATTTTGCAATCTAAAATTACCGGGCCGATTTTTAAGCAGGGCCGAAAATAAAAAACAAAGTTTTGGGTTGCAGGTTTGGGCAAACCGGGCTTAACTTAAAAAATATGCCGAGCGGATCGGGCCGGAAACAGGGCCCGGTTTAAACTCTATGTTGCAATGCACTATGAAGTGTTTATGGTTCCCAAAAAAATAGGTGAGTTGGGGGCTAAACAAAAATATCTTTTCCAGTTAGTATCCAACAGCAAAAATCTAATGTAGGTTATGTAATGTATAAAATAATAGGGTTGCCATGACCTTGTTTGGATCAAATAATATAAGACATTTTACTGACAGCATGTAAGAAAAATATGTAGTGCATGTATCAAATGACCATTGGAGGAGTTGAATCAGATCATATACTAATATATCTATTAAAAAATAAAGATGATCATAATTGAAATTGAAGAGTGTTATTTTAAAAGTATAATGGAGTAGAGAGATTAAATATCCTTGTTGCTTCATGTAATATCCTGCGTGTCCAATTCATCCATATATGGAACACAAATAATATATTGTATAATGCTGAATTTTGTTAAAAATTGTCACATGGTGACAGCGTAACAGGATCCGGACCTCTCTTGTAATGGAAGGTGGGAGGAGTTTTTAACCTCAAAATTTTGATCGAAAGATTTTTAGTCCGATATTATATATAATGGATTTAAATACTGCTTTAGGTTATGTAAGTGATGATTTATATGTTCCTTCAGTCTTATGTTAAATGAGAAAGGTGCTGAAAGCTTATTTTAGCCGTGCCTTTTGTGCGAACAAATTAATGGTAAACCTAACTAACAAGTGGGGAAAGGGTATGAAAATTTTAAAATATGTAAAACAATTTAATAAACTTTGATATTTATTGCCCGTAAGGGATATTAATTTACATGAGCCTCTCTAGACCGAGCAGGGAAATTTCTCATCAAGCTGAAAGGTTTTTGAGGTTTATGCCAACAAACTTCTTATTTAGGCTTAGACTCTCATTGAGGACATAGCATTTTTGTTTATCAGGACCCTAGTTTATGATTCTTTTTGGGGCTAGTTAAAAAAATGGCATAGTTCCTAAATCAAGCATTTTGCTAACAATTCTTAAAACACCTTAAAAATCAATAGGTTAATTTTGTTAATTATAAATCAAAAAAGCATATGAAAAACTTTTTTAGATGACCTTTGGTATTTTGGCGTTGCACTTTAAATAACAAAAAATAGCGGAATTACTAAACAAATATTAACAACGCAACTTGCCGTTGTTTTGTAGGAAAACTGTGCGAAAGTGATTGGCTGACGCCAAGTCCATTAGGACCGATCTCAAGGATTAAGATAACAGTAGAAAATCATATAAATATTGTGAATTAGAGATGGTACCTTTTAAATTTAAAGTTGTGACAATAAGAGACATTTGATTCGAGATGTCTCATTAATCACTATATTGCCACACCGCTAACCATTTCAATTAGGAATTATATCTAACAAAAGGTTTTATGGGACAAAAATGGGGCCCTTTTAATTAAATTACTCAAAAATGTTTAAGTTTATAAATTATTTATAATGCATCCTCCTAATTCAAAACATAACTTTTCCTAAATGAAAATTGAAACATATAAGAAGTATGTGTGTTAGAGATACACAGGTTAGAAAAACCAATTAATAAAACATTTAGATTACATCTTTTGAAAAAAAATTTAAGGGTGGCATTTATTTAGCGAGGTTAAGCATGCTTACAAGACAATTTTTCAGTTCTAGTCACTTTCAGTAATCCGTAATGAGTTTTTGTAAAAAAGGGAAGCCGGGCAAATTCATAAAAAATGTTTTTCCCCTAGGCATCAAATAATTTTAGGTTTGATTTAAATTTGGGCATAGAATGATAAAAATTATATAAATAGAAGAAAAACCCCACCGTTATGACTCTAGGAAAAAGGTTTTGAATAACGAGAAAATTTAGCAATTTTACATCATCAAACGGTGGTTATCACCTGATTAATACAAGGGCTTTAATTTTTTAAAAAAAAATGAAAGGGTTTTCAACTTTCATGTTAATCGAATAGTAGCACTTAGGAAGGCGGCCCGAGAAGTCAGATATAACATTCTCCCATATAATGTAAAATAAAAAAAGGTTTGGCTTAACACTTGGCCCCCTAGACGTCTCTATACCCATGAATGAAACAGGCCAGAAAACAGCTAAAATACAGGTGATTTACGATAGTAGGCCCAAGACAATGAGACACTTCTGACCTAAAAACCGAGTTTATTGACGTATGTGTAAGTCTTACCCAAAAGAAGGTAGTCACAGTTTTAGGGCAATAGGAGGCAATGCTTTTGAATAATACGTTGATAAAACATTAGTATAATACCAATCACATTTTTTGTACTAAAAAATGGATTTAAAATTTTGATTCTCAGGGGATTAATAAACCATAAACCAAAGTTATATATTACATACCACCAAAAAACTGGCTACCCTAATTCTAATGGTAAATCATAATTTTGTAAAATTCAGCGGCCTATTGCCAGCACACCCCCCATTACGAGATTAAATTGCTCCTTATTTTATAATAATAATAAATATATGAAAAGAGTAATAAATAAATTTAATAAATGTAATGGGCTATGTCGTAAAGTTGGTTAGAAAGACAAATTAATCTTTATGTTCTAGTGACTTATTTCTATAAATTCATAGCGGCAAGGCAGGAGATATTTATGAATTTAAAATAAGGTACCACAAGTTGATACTTTAAATTTTTTTATTTTGTTTTCTTATAAACAAAGTGTGTTTTGCACCTTTTTTGTGGCCCGACAATTTAAGGGCCATAAAAATTTAAAAGATTTGTATTATCATTAATAAAACTATACAAGTATTGATACTTTTATTAAACAAGAAAAATAGGTCATAATTTAAATATTTCTTCATTTCTGAGTAACCTGCTAAGGCAGTAGGCCCTAAACGTGCCTAAATTAAAAGCCTAGGCTAACTAGGTCGCCTAATATTTAACTCACCGGCAATTAATTGCTTTGCTCGGTCTAAAAGAGTCAAAGCCCAAACTAGTATGGCGTCCCTATATGAAAGAAGGTATGGGGAAATCCTAAAACCCAAATGTTTTTTCTTTAATAAATTTTAGAATTCTATAAAACTGATATAAATTTTGGGTCTGGACTTTGATCATGTCTTTAGCCTCAACAAAAATATAACGTAAAAAGAAAAAAAAGTGAGGAATTATGTTATCCTTAATTAATATTGCAAATGTTTTTTCATAATTTTTTTTGGTTAAATTAGCATTTTTGACGGTCCCTTGATACGCTGTATTTGAAAAACTCCGAATTTAAGGTCCATTTAGACGAGAAAAAAAGCATCGCCGCTAAATGTTGTCGAAATTTAGAAACACACTTTTGATTTTATAGAAATTTACAATCGAAAATTGACCCAATTCAAATAAGTTGCAGAATCTGTCGTAAACTTAAGATGTTGTTTACGGGGTTTTTGATTGTAAAAGAGGTGGTTTGATTTTTGAAAGAAAAGAAGTGAAATAAAAAAAAAGCTTTTAAAAAATCGATACGAAAACTTTTATAGAAAATATACAAGGGTGCTTATGATTTAAGTGCTCTTTCTCTCTCAGACACCACCCGATCCATTTAATGTAATAATAATATTATTTTTTTGTGTGTGTCATTTGCGTTAAAAGCTTTTAGCCCTCTTTTTCCCGCGCTTTTCCTTCCCATTTCTTAACGAAATTTTGTCGTTTATAGTCCAGGTTTTTTTTTCGGATATTTTTTACCTTCGATACCTTTTCCTTACCTTGATAAACACAGGTGAGTTTATATATTTACAAATTTTTATTGAACTGCAAAAGATGGGAAAGCGATATGTGTGTAATGTAACATTCATACATATCGAAAAATAATTGAATTTAACTTAAAAACAACGGAAAATGCTATAAAGGGATTTTAATCCCTTAACTTTGATATTAAACCCAATTTAATAACAGGAGATCAAACTTTATGAATTACACTAGATAGATGAATCTTGGGCTTTAATTAAATCTAGCAAATATCGGCTTTATAAAAAGGTATAGAGGTTTATAAGGCAGCAGCAACAAAATTTTTTCTATTGAAATCTGACGCCCAATATATGGCATTGCTATAATAAATTTTAAACTTTTTAAATATAAAGTTATACGAGTCTTAGAAGGTTGGAATATTATAAGATACTAAGTCCCTGACGACTAATACATACTTTATTAAAGTAGGCACATAAATCTCCGACCCATTTGTACAGCCAGGTCTGTAATTAAGATGCGAGGCAAAAAATGCCTAACAAATACAAATCTGGTGACAACAAAAAATGCTGGGTCGACTATCCCCTACCTACGGATTGGAAGTAATAAACCCATATTTGTTACTTAATGACGGCTGCGCTATTTCACATTGCAAACCTTAAGATGGCACACTGAGGGTCAAAGAATTTTTACAATTTCCTACAAAATGAAGTTAATATTTCTAAATTTTTTGTATTTTTAGCGTTTTCTGACACTGTTGGATCAACATATTATTCACAAACTAAAAGGGAATATCAAATTATGCACTCTCCTTTCCTCAAAACCCGGGACTCGTTGGCTTAGCTTAAATTTATAATTTTATATATGATATCTAATAAAAAATTGTCATTTAGCCATAAATCTAATAAAATTTGTCCTAGTCTTCATTGTTTTTTTATACATTAAATTGCAACATCATCTGCTTGCAATTTTTTTAATTATTTTATTATTTCTGTTCGGATCTTTGTTTTTTATCATAAATTCCAGGTAAAAATGGGGAATGTCGACACCGGGTTATAAAAATTATTAATTAGATTGACCTAGACATTGTTAAACTAACATCACTAACAAAATAATAAATTATTGAGATTAGTACAACAGTTATGTTAAAGCGACGGCAGTTATCATAAATATAAATATATAAATTTACGAGCCCGCGTGATTAAGTTCTTAAAATCCTCATATGTAATTGTAATATTTAAGCTATTTTTTAGCGGTACATTGCATTGTATTTAATCTGTAGTTCTCGAAGCAGTGACCTTATGATTGACCTTATAACTAATTAAATACAACAGTTTAAGGTATTATGTAAAAATATTAATCTTAACACCAAATGTCACTAAAAATTATGGGTTTGTACTTCTTTGGAAGTATATGTTGAACAGATTAATAAGATAAATAGTAAATCATTTTTTAATATATCATAATAAAAATCGCGAAAAATTCTATTTCGTAAATGAAAAATTATTTAACTCCACTATAATTCCTTTAAATAATTGTTTAAACCTGCAATTGGCCTTAGACTTTACGGCAACATTATGTAAACTTTTCTTTTCCTTACCGACAAAAATAATTATTGTTTTCCTAAAAGTACGAATGGTAATACCAAAATCTTTCAAGCTCTCATGTTTTGTGAGAGTTTCACAAGCAACGCATATGTGATATTCATTAACTACAATTTTTGTGCCGAATTTTTTTTTGAATTTGAGTTGAAAAGCAAGTGCAAGCACCACTCACTTTTTCCTCTAACCTCTTAGCCAAATTATTAATTTATTTATTATTATTATTACATTTCGAACAAGCTAAAAAAACTAAAATTTATCCTTGGTTAGGTCCGGCCGCGTTTTTGATTTTATAAATTTTGTTAATAGTACAGTAGTAGATTTAATTTTTTTTTTTGTAATAAAATAGAACCGAGTAAATCAAATTGTAATTTTTGAGAGCCAGACTACTCGTTAATTTCATTTTAAATTTATCAAGTGCGCCATAAAATTACATTGTCATATTAATGGGAGTGCAATATTGTAACGCTTTTTTGCCAGCTGGAAAATTGCACTCATAATTATATGTGGAAGCTGGTCTTATATATATTACCTAGTCGTGGTAATTTGTCAAATGTGAAATAAAAGATACGATTGATTAATGATTGACCTAATGTCTCTCAGCTGTATGTAACAGATATATACGTATACATTTCAAATTTTAAAGTGGTTTTTCAAGCGGGCAAATTAAAGTTTGAGTCATATAAGTGGGGAGGTTATTAGTTCTTTGTCTAAGATATTACCGCATGTTTACGTTGAGCGAGTTAAAGGATTGGGCTGAAGGCCTAATGCCACCCACACCATTAAAGGCCTGACAAAGATTTGTGACAAGGGGAAGAAAAACTAATTAAAAATTTGCCACCTTTTACAGCAAGTCATTTATTTGCCGGTTGTAAAATGTTAAGCATATTAATTTGTTATGTTAAATACCATAATTAATGAATTTTCTGAAATTTAGGGAGACGCACGTCAGACCTGCCTTCAAAAGATCCTAGCCCCATTTGTTATTGAGGAATTTTTACATTATCAATTTAAATTTTTGGATTAAAATAATTTTTTCAATCTTGAAATGTTATTTAATCTGTTTGCTTTATGTAAACTCAAAGTTTTAGTTACTCCCTTCTCTCAAAAAGTTGTTCCACTGTTTTAATTGATTTGATTATTGTACTTAAAATTAATAGTTGAAAACGAAAATCTTTTTTTTTTGTGTGGATAAGACAGGTCAATTTGACAGGGCTGTAATTTGAAAGGGGGCCTACCTGAAACTTTTATTAGAAATTTTTTTAGCGGTTTTTTTTATTCAAAAGTGACATTAATTTTATTTACCCCCCCCCCCCCCCCCCTTTAATTTTATCTTTGCCAAATTTTATATGCCAGCTATTTTACAATTGAAAAGGTATAGAATACACCCACCATATGGCGCAATTTTTTTTCATGCACATTTTACAAACCCTAATTAAGGTGATTATGTTAATTTATATAAATTGCACCAACAATAATATTGGGCCCAGCCAGAACCGGAGGATGGGCAAACCTGTGATGCATCTTCCCCCTTTCCAATAAATTTTATAATTTTTAAAAATATTTTCCATATAAAAATAAGATTTTCTTTCAATTCCACTCCCCCGTAAAATCTGACAAAATTTTGGTATCTTAGAATTTGCCCACTTTTTTACAATATTTAAATAAGTTGTTTTTAAAATTATATCAAACTTCATTAATTAAAAAAACAACTTAAAACCTAAAAATAGGAAAATTAATTAATATACAAGAGTTGATGAAAATAAATATTCATGATAGTGTAATAATTTATAAAAAATAAGATTATTTTAAATTTGAAAAAAAAAATTCTTATTTAAAAAATTAAAATTTAAATCAAAAGTTAAAATCAGATCAGAAAGACATATGATGATTGACATGTCATATCGAAAAATAAGGGAGGAGAAAGTGGAGGCTGTTGAGATGTCAATCAAATCTTACACATCTCATAAATACTAAAAAATAAATTTTGGTTAAAGGAAAAGAAAGAGTTTCAATATTAACATTTTTCTAATTTTAATTGGTGATTAATTAATTTATATCAAAAATTACAAATAAATGTTATTTTTATTATAATTACATAAAGGTCAGAATGTTGAAACTTTTAAATTTATGATTATTTTTCACCAATACTTTGGATTTAAAAATTTGGACTATCTCTCTAAATGATTTGATAGAAATAATGGGTTTTTTTTTTATTTTGTTGATACAAGAATTGCACTTTCATCGACTTAAAAAATAATTGAAATCTCAACTTTAATATCATAGTGATATAAAAATCATCAATAAAATTAAAATCTAAATCAAGTTTTATACACCTTCCAGAAAAATTATAATGAGTTCGACCGATATATTATTAAAACATATTCACCATCAACCAAACATAATATCCTCTCAAAATCCGGAATCCCCAATGAATCAATTTATTCATTCCACCAATAATGACATTTCAGATTTCCAAGATGTTTCATTGATAGAAGGAACTTACAATAACCAGAACCAAAAAGGTATTATAATTTATCTTTAGAATTTTATTTATAAAAATTTTGTTAGTTCTGATAGAGATCTGTAGTTTTTTTTCCTATTTTTCAATTTTTGTAAAATTTGTCAAGTATAAATTTAATTGCAACGCGGAAAATCCATTAAGTAAATTGGAGCAAAAACAGCTGGGCGCAAGTTAAGTTTAAAATTTTAACAAAACGACAAAAAAAAGCAATTATTTTGATTGCACAGCCTATATACCCCATAAGAGAAGTTAACCTGCTAAATTGCTATCCGTTGTACAATTTGTGAAAGGAGATTACGAGGAGCAGGTTTAATAAGGGAATTCATAAATTTTGATTAAAAATTTTTCCTTTATTTATTTTAACCCCCCCTTACTTAACACACACACCCGCACCGCACCTTACATATTTTAGTTAACATAAACAAAAAAAAAGATAACCACTTTAGTGAATGTCTAAAAAGACCACTTAAATCCATTAGGGGTCCATTTTGTTTTAGTGTATGACAGCCAAAATTACTGCAACCTTTTATATAAATTAAAGTAAATCCATTTCTACCCCAAAGAGAATGATGATATTTGCTAGCCTAGGTATGGATGATAAATAAATAATTATTATTTTTTGCTATAAGCGTCAAAACAAATTATGGTATTATTAACAGGCCCTGCCTCCGAACCCCTTCATAACCGCCAGATTTACGCAAATTTATGTAATTCTTATCAACCACCTTTATTTTGGAAAAAAAATAATTATCTCTAGGTCTTTTAAGTTTCAATCTTTAGAACTTTGTTTTTCAGATTAATAGTTTTTATCACAACTGTTTTTATCTTTAGAAGCAAATGACGTATGCCCGAATCCGGTCTCGACATTCTCCAAGTTACCCATATGTGCTGGCTGTGGAATTGAAATTCGGGATCCATATATCCTTAAAGTTTCGCCCGATTTGGAGTACCATGCCACGTGTCTCAAATGTAAGGAATGTGAACAATCACTCGATGAAACTTGTACGTGTTACGTAAAAAATGGGAGCGCCTATTGCAAACAAGATTACCTTAGGTATAACCTTTTAAATTTAGACATTGTAAATAATGTTTATGTTGCCAGGGATTTAAATTAGGTTTTTTAACAATTTCAAAGCTCTTGCGGTAGCTAATAAATTTTATCATACATTTACCTAAATAAAGTTTGCCTAACCCCCTCTTAATCTTGGCCTACCTCCCCCCCCCCCCCCCCATAGTTTTCAATTTTAATATAATTATGCAACGAAAGAACCCAAAACCTTGGTGTTTATTAATAATCCACTCGCGACTATCAAATCGGCTACCCAAATTTAAGAGATAAATATTTACCAACAGCATTATAATGTTAAATATTAAAAATCATATTTTTTTGCTTTACAGCCTCTTTGGAGTGAAGTGTTCAGGATGCGGTCAACCGGTGTCTAAAACGGACTTGGTAATGCGTGCAAAACATTTGGTTTTCCATATGCCCTGTTTCAAATGCTATGAATGTGGGACAGTTCTGTTACCTGGGGAAGAATTCATGGCAAAAACGCCAGAAAATTTGTTGTTTTGTAAAAAGCATCTCGATGCACATATCTATTACTCGAGTTTCCTTCCACCAAATCCATTCACTCGTGAGACCAACTTTTTAATCAATCAATGCCCTCCTTCTTTGCCTGTGCCGCCTTATGGTGGAAACGGGCCTGTTTCTACGTCATATTGGAACAATTATGGGCCCGATCAAAATGGGGTTGAATGTTCAAAACAAATGAGTGTGCTTTTAAATGATAATTTTATGGAATCGGCAGCTCTCGAGAGCAATGGAAGACACCGGGAAGAACCAAAGGGATTGATTCCTTTAATGACTTTTACTCATCACGATGACAGTGAAGTTGTGGCTAGGGGACGAAAACGTCTCAAAACTGCCGATGACAATGGTATTATAATATTGTTTTTGGCCAAATCATTAAAAAATACCTTGTGGTATATAGCTGTTTCCTCTACCATTTTCCTATAAAGGAATGGCTTACCCGTTAAAACTTTGCCTTTTACAACTCTACAGCAGGCCCACAAAGTTTAATGAGATTTAACGTCACCCAATAACTTTTTAAAGGCTTTGGCTCTCAGAATAGACGAGTTTGTTAGTTGGCGGTCACTCGTTCTACTAAACAGGCTCAACGCTGCTTAACTTGAGGGCAAAATACAACAAAGTTTACATGCGCTCAAGAATCGCCCGACCTTGGCCAAACAATTAAGACATTAGTCTTTCTTTAAAAAATTAATTATAACTTGTTATATTGCACACAGACGAAATATCATCTTCGAGTTTCAACGAATTAGATTTTATGATCTCGTTCAATTCATCTAGTGGATCCACAGGAGACTATCCTCCTAATGGGCAATGCCTAACAACCACTACAACAGTGAATTTCAAACATTTACATGGGCCACCTATTCTGAGCACATGCATACCTATCACACCCCTGTCTGCCTCCACAAACCTCCAGACTGCTCTCGAGATTGCCGGAAACCTCGGGGACGTAAATGGCACCACAAATTTATCAAAGGACTTTCAATTCGTTATGAATAATAATAAATATCAAGGGAGCGAACTTGAAGCATCTAAGGTATATCAATCGCAAACTTCAATTAACAATCCCCAGCACATTCTGAGTGCGGGTTACAGTGAAGACGACGTACTATACCTCGAAGACGAATACGACGTTGACGCGGATGAATTTGATAACCCTGGAGCGGACGACAGCTCTTCTCTAGATGGGTTCTCCACGTCCAATAAAACGAGTTCGAGCGCCCACCATAGTCACCAATCCCGACCCGGCAGTTCAATAAACGATAGTAACGCATACTACAATGCCATCACTAAAAGTAATAGCATCAACAACAATAATAACGCTAACACTAACAAGAGTATCTCTACTTCTTTAGCCGAAGGAATCACCTCGGTCAACCAACAAGGCATTGGGCTCTCCTCTGTTGGACAGCGATGTCATTTGCACGGAGGCAATCGACCTATCGGGTCATTGCATCCAGCCGGAGACCAACGGGTCGGAGGGAATAGTATCCTGTCACATCACCACGGTTCATCGGGCCATAAACACACCCTGACTCATCATCACCCACACCACCATTACCATCATCACCATCACGGAGGGAACTCAACCTCCGGTGCCAATAACGCCAACAACAATAACGACAAAGTTACTCGCGTACGTACCGTCCTTAACGAAAAACAACTTCATACCTTACGTACCTGTTATAACGCTAACCCTCGCCCCGACGCCTTGATGAAGGAACAGCTGGTTGAAATGACGGGCTTGAGCCCACGCGTGATCCGTGTGTGGTTCCAAAACAAACGATGCAAGGACAAGAAACGGCAAATCATGATGAAACAGATTAGCCAGGCTCAAGAAAAGGTAATAAAAATAATTACAAGTCTTTCCTCCTTAAATTCTCAACGAGTAAAAGCTTACCTGATTTTCTCTGCCATTTATGGCTAAATAACACGCGATTAGCAGGTCCTACAGAACAATTATTTAACATTAGTGCTACAAACCTGATATGGATAAAAATGGAATTAATATGATTATTTTAATTTTTTTTCAATGAAAATGACAAAATATTTTTGGTCATCTAAGAAGAAAAACCGTCGATTGTTACACAGGTCAACAAATATTAATGTCAGAAACGTGAATTTTATGAAAACATTAAAGAATGCATCCCGATGATGGCCTAATCTCATATATGTTTTTTGTTGTTCTTAGTTTCTTCCGTCTTTGGCTCCTTTGATCCGTCTATAACGAAAAATGGCCATTTTGACCAAATTGACAGATCTAAATATACCCTAAGAAGAAAAAATTTAAATATCTTTTTTGCATATAAAAGTTCCTTGTGACTTATATTTTTAATCACAAATAATGAAAAATAAAAATTATTAATAAATCAAGCTCTTACATTGGCCTTATAATTCAAAATATTTCGCTTCCAAACTTAAATACGACACGATATATTATCGGTTTTTAATGAAAATATTATTTGAAGTTTGAAATTAAAAGTTTAATTATTGTAAATATGCAAAAATAAAATTTCAATTTATTTGTGTTTTTTAATCTTTTTTGGTTTTTTAACCTTTTTTTCTAAAATTTTCAATGTTTATAACTGACTAACTAAGTTTGATTAGGAAAAACAGTAAACGGATATTATTCCCTAAGATGGCAGGTTTGATCTCTGTATAACTCATAACTCTCAAAAAATTGTTGACCTGTGTTATAAGAGTTTAGGTCTTTAAACATAGGTGGCTGGCGTGCGTTCCTGTGGAGTAAAAGTTTCCTTGAAATTAAAAGAGGCAGGGCTCTGGCGGATGATCAGCCTCTGAGGAAACTTTGGGGAAACGCTGAGTTACTATGATTATCATTGCAATGTATAGAGGAACGTAAAGATAAAGCGCCACTTTTTTAAATGGGCCAATGTTGAATAAAATGGACATTTAAGCCGTGCAAAGAGAATCATATTTTATAATATGGGCTAATTTTTTTATAGGATTGTTCTTAAAGACTTAATTGAATCAGATGTAAAATATTTTTGATTGAAGGAAAAGGCCATGCTTATTTGCTATGAATGGTAGCTCGTTATTTGACAATGACGTTTCAAGCAATCTTTTTACTCTCGTATTATTATTGGTTTTTTTGCGAATTGCTGGGGGGTTAAGGGATTAACGGGCTTGTTTTACTGGTTGAAAATAAAAATATACATGCCAGGCGTTTATTAACTTAAAATTCGCTTTGATTATGACCCTTGGCTGCAATCAAAATTCAAATAATATATATTTTAAATAAATCAAAGATGCTTGAGCTCACGGCCTGCCCAAAAGAAAAGTGCGTATTTATATTGTTATTTTAGAATTGTAAGAAACTAAAAGTATAGTAATAGAGGGCAGGATTTAACGGTTTTCTATAAATTTATGAAACGCGCGCTAACAAAAAGCCCCCTTATATATAACACATAAGCTTAGCCCAGCAAAAATCATTGACCTTTTCCCCCTTTTTGAACGCTCATAAACAATAAATTCTTATCCGATGCAGGACATAGGGCTGTCACAACATAGAGGCATAAATGTTTTACAGGTGCAAAAAAAAAACTCTACTCTAACCCAACACCCTTTCCACATCTGTGTTTTGGTCATGAATGTGAAACAGCTATCAAGTTTATTAGCCATAAATTTGCATATATTACGTGCCCTGAACAGGTAGAGGGTAGTTGGACTTTTTAAGGGCTGCCTCATTGCTTTGAAAAGGCGGAACCCCCAACTAATTAGCATTTTACTACTCTACTGTTAGGTTAAAATGCCCTTGATAACCGCATTCTCATAATTATGGGCACCACTTTGGGTTGCATTTTTGATTTGCTTTTTCATAACATGTAATAGGGGTGTTGACCATTTCATGTCAGTTGTGTCCTGTTTAATGTCATTTAAATGATATATTCTATATTCGGTCCCTTTCTCTTTTCCCTATAAGATTGGGTATTTTTTCCAACAAAGAAATAAAAAAACTACTCGTATATATTATTGGTCAATATTTATAACGATAAGGTTCATTAATAAATCCATTCTTCAAGTATGTCGCTAACGCATGCAATAAATACCATCTTAAAAAATTTATCTAAGATTAAAAAAGTTAACAATAACATTAAATATTATAGTGCAGTTTAGGTTGCCCAGCTAGGTAAAATTAGCCAATAATTGTTAAAAATCGAACTAGCCTTACAGCCAACTAACCAGGGCCTGGCGACCCCTAATTTCTATAAATTTTTTATTTCTAATAATGTTTTTCCTAAATATGGATTCTGGAAACACTTGATCCAACACACCCACCCTTTCAAAAATTCTGGTTACGGTGGTGCTTACATTCACTGCACTAATTTTAAAATAAATGTTTTTAAAAATAAAAAAACCGTTCTCAAAAATTGAAATTGTATTGTAAATCACACAGGTCAACAACATTCAGGTGCTTCAATTTTTCACCAAGTCTTAAGCCTGAATATTACTGCTACCATGCTTATTTCTTCCTCTTTTTTTCCAATTTTCTGCTAAGCTAATTTTCTGCTAAGAAAATATTCTGCCTTTTAAATATAACACAAAAATGACAATTGCGACTGAAACTCAAAGAGTAAAAATTTTCTAAAAATAATCGACATCGGTTTATATACTTTTATATCAAAACATTTTTAGTCTATTTTATTTATAAGAGTAAAATAATGAATATTCTAAAGCCCATCCATCATCTGGGTAATTTAGGCAACTTTTAGAAACTCAAAGTTAAAAAATTTATAAAAAAAAAACACTTTTAATCCTTTCGTTTTTGCCTAGGTCGCGAAAATTGGGGGCATTTTCCTAATTTTAAATGTTTATGGCCTGGCTGAGAAAAATTGTAAAGAATAAAAACATAAAAAGGTTTGAAAAATAGTACACATTGTGAAAAATTATATATAATTGACTTTTGAATCTGAATTTTTTTGAGGTGGAAAAAAATTTTTCCCCAAAATTAAAATTTTTTAGGAGAAAAAAAAAGAAAAAAGGTGGAGGGGGAAAAATTTTTTTTTTTTTATTATAAGAAAGGAGAAAAAAAAAAAGAGGGGGGAGAAAAAAGAGGTGATATATTTCTTCCCTTGTTAAAACTTTTCAACCAAATTAGTGTACTTTAACGATTGATATTTTGGCCCCTGCGAAACCATAGCTTTGAACAATTTATCCTAATTAACATTTGAAATGGGGCATTTGTGGGAATAGTTTATTTAAGGCTCAACCGGTCCTGACTCAATTAATCCTATTAAAAATAAAACGTTCATTTTACACCCATTCGATTTGCAAGTATAGAGTCTATTGACCCTCAAACTTATTCCATCTATATACCTCATTAATTCTATACACAATTAAGCAACTTATTTTTTTTTGATATGATATGATATGCATGGTCCAAGAATAAATTATTTATGGACCTGACAATTAGGATTCAGAGACCAGAGTAAAAAGCAATGTTTAACCTTAAGAACTCTCCTGTGTTAAAGGATAAATACTTGTAAAATGTCCAAAAAATCCTAAAATTACATTAACTAGCTCATTTGAATATTCACAAATTTTTGGGGGCAGACTAATTTACGATTCCAAATGTACATACATGCACAAACGTCAAAAGTGAATCTCAAACAGTACGCATACATAGGTGGAGCTTCATTTTTAGTAGATTATAGGGAATTGGAAACTATAAAAAAATGTTGTCTCTTGGTAACAATTTGTTTAGGGTCAGCGTAATGACCTAGACCGGTTGTCCTAACAAAAAATATAAAACTAACAGACACAGCCTAAAGGTAAACGAATCATTTGATAGAAGGCAAAAAGTGCCACAGTTTTTATGCAATCCTAATATGGACAATAAGAAAGGATACCACATCTTTTACAGGTTTATAGGCCTATTTAAGATGTTTTCCATGTCTATGGGTTAAAAAAAATGTTTTACAATAATTTATCCAGAAACATAATATTTTACATGTATAAAAAAAACAATGGGTTTTTTGAGGTCTCCACCATACCTTTAGGGGCGCCATACCCGTTAGGGCTTTGACTTTTTGAGCGAAGCATTAATATTGCCGACGGGTTAAATAGTAAGATTTCCTCGCACGCTGGCGACCTAGGTTTTTAGCCTAGGCTCCTACTTTAAGCATATCTTTTAGGGCCTACTGCCTAAGCAAGCCACTCGGAGGCTTCAAAGTGGTTGCACAAGTATTTTTTCGGAAGAAAAAAGCTTCCTGTGCACGGAGTCGAACTCACAACCTCCTGCGTATAAGACAGGAAGGTTTGCCACTGAGTCGACTACATGTATAATTTATTATTATCACCAAACCATATTTTAAGTTTGGTGAAAGAAGTCTTTTGTACAATTAGAATAATCTAATATATTTTTAAACCCTCTTTTTTGTTTAAATTAGGGAATTTCCAACATGCACGGCATACCACTGATCGCGACCAGTCCCGTCCGCCATGAACATCCACCAGGGACCGGACCAGCCTTCAACGGGGGTACGTTTGTCGAGCTCCCGCATCATCATCACCACCACCTACTCCACCCCTCGGGGCAATCGTTTCATCACGGGCTACATCGCGGCCCTCAAAATTTACACGAGGTAGGAGGTGGGTGGAATAAATTGTCCTCCCCTTTACCTCCCCACCCCTCAGATTACGTTAAGCAATCGGGCAATAATGTTAGTAATCGGGGGCCGTTACATGGCCCGCCTGCCTCGGATCACCTGACCGATCACAAAAACATTCATGACATTGATAATAATCTCAGTATTGGGATGGGAGGAAATCAGCATGATCACCCACCCAGCTATGTTCAGCACCCGATGCTATGACATTATTGTATTATTTGGTGTGAACAAACAATGAGTGAAAAGAATAAAAATATGACACTGAGGGGAAATAATCCCCGTGATGGTCTTTTATATAAATATTCACAGTTCCAAAGTTTCTTCAAACTTCGCCTATTTTTTTAATATATATCGAAAAAATGGCCAAGTTTACAGATTTTGCGACCTTGAGAATACCCTAAAAATTTTTTTTTTTTTAAATTCTTGTATCTATATTTTATATTATCAATAGAGAGAAAACAAAAATTTATAAGTATAATTAGCTCTGACATCTACATTTAGGTTATACATAATATTTGACCCTAACCTAAACAGGACAAAATATATTTTCATATTAAAAATATTAGTTAAAGTTCGAATTTAGCAGTTTAGCTGTTTTGAATATAAAATAATTTTTTTTTTAATATTTTTTTTTGTTTTTGTATCTTTTTTGCTTTTTTTAACATTTTTTAATAATTTTCAAAATAGCTGGCTTAAATAAAAAAAATGGTAAACGGATTTGAAAATTCTTAGGATATCATATCTGGTTTCTCAAGTTGCATAACAGTCAAACATTTTGAACTGTATTATTAACAACATGTAGTGTTTTTCCGCTAAATTTGCGCTGGAAAAGACCTTAGGTACAAGAGATTTTTAAATTACACGGGTGATATAGCCCGGCCCCTTGGATTTCAATTGTATTTGTTAAACAATTTCACGAGGAACCTTAGGCAGGACCGTAGCCTGGGGGCTTGATTTTCCAAATAGATAGCGGATATCTACATTAAGCAGTTTAAAAGATACCCCCCCCCCCCCCCTATATACCTATGATCTTAGGCTATGTGAACTTAGCGTCACATTTCTCATTCATAAGAAATTTTTAATTTTTTTAGACCTGTGGGACTTGGCAATTTAGATTTAGTTGTTTATACTTTATATTTACATTTTCTCGTTACCTGTATAATTGTTGCATTACATATTATTATTGTTAAGTTTGTATATTTTACATAATATTTATATGTATTTATGGGTATGTATACAAATAAATAAATTAAAATATGTATTAAAAATTATTAACATTAAAAGTTTTATAGTTTTACCAAAACACGAAGGCAGGTGAAATTAGCTTTCGAATGCAGTATAATAAAATGTTTATTGTAAAGAACTATAGGCTCTTCGTTCCAATAAATTATTCTTTTTTGTTCAAACGCTTTTGCCGCCTAACAATGGTAATCCAACCATTGTGGTTGAATGCGATGGCGAAACAAAAAGCAAGTTTTATTTCGATTGATTGAATCCTGCTAAAGAAGCTATTAAATGAGTTGATTGGTTTTGATATACCTATTGACCAGCCAGCTTTTGTAATAAAAAAATTACCTAAAATGATGAATGGGCGCCTCTGGTGCTTACATTGTAAAAACAAAATTTTAATTGCAGTTTAAAATTAGGAGCATCTTTAATGATAACAACAATATCAAATGCTATTTTAAAAGTTGTTCTCAACTTGACCCCTATTTATTAAGTATGCTTTATTTTACAACGTTTATATTGCTCCAGCCCTGTCTAAATTCACTAATAAATTGATAAAAATCTCCGGAATTGGGATTGATTTAGCCGGGGTAATCAATTCCAATCAAGTTTTTCGGAGGGGAAAATAAGAGTGTGTTTGGGCAAAAATTTGATAAAGTGATTCTTTTCCATTCATTTTTGTACGCAACCCCATACCAGAGGGTCGTCATCTGCTAAAGTGATTATTCTAGAGATTCCATCTACTCCTATTGTTAGGCTTTTGCAGCAATACAAAAAATTTATAATTATTTTGAGAGGCTTCTCTACTAAACTTTAAATGAAAAACGAAAGCACTAATTCCCTGAAAAAAAAAGGTCGAAGATTCAAAAAATACTCCAGAAATTGATTTTGCTATAAAGCCGGTTGGTTCGCATGGTAGTGTATTCTTATTTTATTCGTGTGTGTGATAGCCTAGAGTGGTCAAAAAGAGATTTCAATTTTTGCCTAACCAATTTCTAATCCTACGTTAAGTTGCAGTTGTTTCAAAAATGTTAAAAAATCATTTCTGTTATAAAATAAATCTCTTAGTAAATTAGCACAAGTAAAACTGTGTTCATAAAAGAAAAAATAAAATTAATATAATAGCTAGCAATAAAAAATTATAATAAGCCGTTTTTTTAATATTCTTAATTTTTATTGCAATTTATTGCCCATTTTTTAAAAACTTACTCAATAAGATGTTTCGAAGGTAAGCTGATTTTTGGTCGTAAGTGCTTGGTGCGTATGCATTAGAGGTAAGTCTCGCCTCCCGCAATCTAACTTAACCTGTCTTAAATTATAATATAATAATCTAATGATTGAAAAAGTAAATTAATTTTTTGATAACTCATTATTTTGATACAATCTTTTTTATTTTACCCTTGAGATATGTCAAGCAAGTGAGACCGGCCCATAGGAAGGGCGTTTTAACATATAGTTGATCATTCTTTAGTTGTGACGGTATTTTTTAAGAATATGTTATTAACTTTTGAGGAGAATGAACCCACCTCGATCCAATTTCATTGCGTGTCCAGTTCTAAACAAACAGGTGGCTAAAATATTTGTTAAAATTTTTTTTATACCAAAATGTGGGTGAAGTTGGATTACATATAATAACTCGTAGCCCAATGGACAATAATTTTTATATTACTTTTAAAATTGAATTTATTAAATAAAATGACGGCTTCCAACTTTGTTTCCTGACAATATGGCATAAATATTTTCTACCAAAGGTATGGTAAAAGGAGAATGGCAGGGCTGGTTCTTGACATATCGGCGGCCCTAAGCAAACTGTTACTTAGCGTCTGAAAGATACTTTTGCTTATGAAATTGTAGTATACAAAAGTTTCCTGGCGAGCATCGCTTCTGTTTTTCTTATGGAAACCGACTGGGGAGGGCTAGAGCGAAAATAAGTTTGTTTAAATTAAAGTTTCTAACAGTTTAAAACGCCCACCCTTAAAAATTTTATATTACATTTTAGCTATATATTTTTGCTAAAATTTATTAATTAAGTACAGTGAAAGTTATCTTCCTTTTTGCGTAAAACTCTGTCAATTTTAATAATTTTTTTTATATAGAATATAGGACTTTTGTATACTAACATAATTAAATATAGTTGAATGGTTTTACTTTTTTTAATTATTTTTTTTTAAGCTGGAAAAAGCGTGGTCCAATGGGGAAAATGGTTTTTTTTTCGGGCGGAAAAAAAGCTCCCCCCTCCCCCCATTAATAAAATAAAAAAAGGCCTTTTGGAAAGCCTCTTTTTCTTTGAAAGTTATTTTGTTATATAAAGCCCACAAAGCCTTTTGATAAAAAGCCCGTTATTTTGTAGAAAAAAATGGCCTTATAGGCCGATTTTTTAAGAAAAAAATCGTATATCTTTCTAATTTTAGCCCATTTGTAGGCTATTTAATATAGAAGCTATAACAAAAACCCGTTTAAGGGCTAGTCCTTTTTTTACTAGGCCTGTATAAGACCACAATATTATTAGGTTTCCTAAAAAAATAAAAAATACTATTTTTCAAGCATTAATAATTACATCCATCCCCGTTTTGGTGTGTTTCAATTTATTACTAAATAATAAAAAAAAACTGATTTAAAAAAATTCAATTTTTTTGTTATGATCCTGCTATTCTAATATTATATAAAATACTAGAATTAATGTTGTACGAAAATATAATCATTTAAATCGGAATGGAACATACTCTAGGTGGAAGTAATTTAAAGAATTCACTAGAATAATTTAGCCCAAACAATAACGCGTTTATGAGGTAAAAAAAATTGGCCTGATTTAGGCTTAGTCCGCTATATACATGCAGCCTAACCCGACGACAATTGTCGGGCCAGCGCCATATTAGACAGGTTATCGGGTCGCTACTACTCAATCTAATTCCTATTTAAAATAGCCTCTTAATAGATAAAATAGATGTTAAAGGAAAAGAGCCCAAAGTGTTAGGCGATCGATTGAGGGCTTGTGGCCTTACCTTTAGATGTTATACAAAAAAGCACTGGTGCCAGCAATAAAAAATTATGGAGTAACTTTCAAAACACTTATTTAACCCCAGGGCTTGGCCAGTTGCGCTAAATTTGTAAGAAGATTGATGAAACAATGTAGTACTTAAATTTATTTAAATACGGCTACATTCAAACTTGGGATAAATCAACGTCTTAAATTTTATGGGCTCATGGTTTAAACTGTAAAAAAATTCCCACGCTAAATAATTTGACCAATTTTGGGGGTATTTCAAATAAACTCACCAAAAATTTTTTATAGTCGCATATACCCAACAGAATTAGATAAGAAATAAGAAAAACATTATCGGACATAAATTGAAGGTGCAGCGAAAAGGTAATTGCATCCCATGCTTGCTTTAATTACATTTCTGGACATGAAAAAAAAAGAAAAATCGTAAAAAATTGAGTGGAAAATCTTGTGGGAATAGTGTAATTGTTAATAGCGATGGGGTAATAAATAAATATAGTATAAGGGGCTTCCTGCTAATTTTCCTGAAAGCAGGTAACAACAAAACTGGTAATTGAATTTGGGCGAAACTGGATCGCGTCCCTTTATAATTCCATTTCCTCTTTTGATATTAGTACAGTTACATGATATACAGCAAAAGTTCTGTATTTTTAAGGGCGCGTTCAGACTTCCAGCTTTTCAAAAAAATTTAAAATTGTTTTTCTTTGACATTAAACGCATTTTAACAAAAAGTCACCAATCTTTATTGATAGTATTTATAATAATTTTTCTGAAAAAATAAAGTTTTTAAAAAATTTTGAAAAAAAAAACACATGTAAATTTTAAAAATAAAAAAAAATGAATGAAGTCAGAACGCGCTTTAATATAGAAACACCTTTATTGCTTTAGCCAAATACCAAGCAGGAATTGAAGAGTTAAGATAGACAAAATAGGCCATTTTAAACTCAAAGAAAACATATAGATGTAATTGTCAAAACTTAAATTAAAGAAATAGAATTGTACAGGATATGAGGGGGTGTGCAAGAATTGTAGAGGCGCAAGTGTCTTTTGCCGTATCCCAAAAGCTCGACCGGTAGACAAACTAAACCGGGCCTATATGCCGGGCGTGCGGGACCGGAGACTAAATATTATTTTTTGATGCATTTGAGCTGACAACTTTTATAAATATATTTGTAAATTTAGATGAAGTGACATTATTATTTAAATGTCTATTTATTTATTGCGTAAATAGACCGATTCAAATACTTTTGGCTATTGTTCAGCTGACAAATGGGGTTAGAATCGGACCATTTTCCATAAAAAATTTGTACGTGTAAAAGATTTATACATTTTTTGTGACAGACTTTTGAACAAACTTATAATTCACGTGTCAAAAATTTTAAAACTAGTTAGGTTAACTAAAATTCGCAATAGAGATATGTGCCCGCTAAAAATCTGATTGCACTTTTTTCACGTCCAATTTCGTCATAATTGTTAATTTTTTGATAAATTTGTAAACTCATAAAAATTGTTATTGCAAATACTATATAATTTTTAAAAGGATTTTGGCCTATTTTGTGTTAGCACGCTTGAACCCAATTTGATTTTTTTTTGCTCAATTATGAATATTTTTTTAAAGGTTTTTATGCTTATTTTTGTCAAAAAATGTGGAAAATTAAAAATACAAATTGCAACATGAAAGTTTTGGACATTTTTTACGAAAAAAGGGGAAACCGGAGTTAAAATGGCCGATTTTTGAATTTTCGAATAGCACTTTCTTACCATATCGCGTTAACAAAATATAACGGAAGTTTGACAAAATTCGAAAAACCATAAACGGGATTGTAAGTAATTCATAAGTTACTAATTTTGTGAAATATTGTGGATGTGTGTATAATTTAATTAATAACATCCTTTTATATCAAAATAAGACATTTAGTGCAATCAAAACATATGGGCTGCGGACACTCATTCAATCCTCTACAATTATTATTAGGTTTTCGGAAAATTTGTAAAAATCGTTTTTCAAAAAAATTTTCGTTTTTTCCATTATGTGCGTCTGAAAAACATTTTCATTAATAATAATTAGTTTATATACAAAGATAATTGCGCAATTAATATTTAATTAAAAATTGGTATTTAATAAATATGATTTTGTAAATTTAATAATTATTAAGCCTATTTCGTAATTAGCAGAGTCTACATTTCGTTTTTCTACTTTCTATGGACGTTCGTAATTTATAATTTTATTATTCGTGATTCAAAAAGCAATCAAAACTACATTTAAGGGATTTTTTTTTACAAATTTGTAATAAATAAATAAAATGGGTTTATACATTTCAATCTATAATGTTACATTGTAGTTTTTAATTTAAAGTTTTCACGAATTCTTAAGTGGATATGGAAATTAATTATTATTCCCTAAATTTATTTTTAGCCACAAAAACTGGGTCATAATATTCCAATTTAGCCCCTAACCTGCAAGTTGGCCCGGTTTGGCCCGAAACATTTTGTGTTTGATCCTTGGCCCGGCCCTCCTTGCCTTTTTTTCGGGCGGGTCGGCACCGGTTCGGGTTTGTGAATTTTGAGAAACTAAAGGTATGCATTTGAAAGCTGTTAGACAAGTCTTTTTTCCCAATTTTTTTTATAAATATATTTCGAGTACTACAGTAATAAAGTTGATTTGACCTGATTCGCTAAAATTTGAGATAGCTTAAATCTGCGATTATGGTTTTGTGAGAAATTCAAAACTCTGTAACCAAAAGAATTTTGGCCTTATAATTGAGGACTAGTAAAGGTCAAATGGATGACAGACGACAAAATAAAAACATGAACGTTGCGATTACAATCCCAAGTTTATTTTTTGTCCCAATGCTTCATTTTTTAAATATTAGGTCCAGAGTTTAGAAAATTGTTTAACATTCTAACTATTAAATTTTTAATCAGTTGCCATATTCAAATTGCTTGTTAAAAACTTTTCTAAAAATTTAAATGCTGAAAAAGATTTACAATACTTTATTTAATATTGAAAAACAGATGTTGGGAGAACCACTAATTCTAGAAAAACTAAAAAGAATAAATTCTATAAAAAACAAATGCCCTACATTATAAATGAATCCTTTGCTAATCGAATTATTTTTTTAAACTTTTGTAAAAGCCCAAAATACCCTAAGAAAAGAAAAATCTCATTTTAGATACTGAATAGCAAAAAGTGAGGCATTGGCTATTCTAATTTCATAGTCATAATTAGCACCAAAAACTTGACCACGATAGTTGCCATAAATGATGCTTTAGGTCGTAAAAATTAAGTAGACGTGGGATAGATTTTGGAAAAACAATGGGGGGAGGGGGGTATGATGTTATGCATATACGTTTCACAAGAATGAACTTTTAAAGGTGGCGCGCACCAGGTTCACCACCCGGCCCCCCTAGCTACGCCAATGAAAATAACGACTGTTTCCAGTCATATTGGGAAAAAATAGTTTCGAAATTCTTTGCAAAGGGCACCAAATCGCAATGGATAAAAATTTATTTAAGGCAACAACCATTCATTCACCGTGATGAGATTCGTTTTGTCTTAGCCATCTATTGAAATTGCATGTTTCTCATTTAAAATTCACAAAAGATGCGACCGACAACATATCAATACAATTATTGTTATTATTATGATATCAAAACACCCATAAAAACAACACATTTTTTGTTTTATAAGGTGACATTTTGGTATAAATATCATCCCTCCAAAAACCACGCTAATACCTTACCCTTATACTATTTAGGTGAAAATGTCGGAGTGATGTTTTTATCGAAACCTAACAACTTATTTTTCGAGTGAAGGACGCTGCAGAAATGATCCTACAAAAGAGTGGAGCCTTAGCCTAACAATAAAATTTTTTATTTGAAAAGGTGTTAATGTCACATAGGATAGCTTTTAATGGTTAAAATCGTATTAATATTGGGGCTACTTCTCACATTAATAAAGCCATCAAATTTTAGAATAGAAGCTTCGGATTTTTGGCACCTTTGATATGGCTTTTTTAAGGTAGTATAACGCTTATTGAGATTGCTAAAAATGGGGCAGAGTATTAAGATGTCAATATTGGGCCAACAGAAGGTTTATATTGAAAAAAATTGCAACCTTTCAAAATGTTGATAAGCTTTACCCCGAAATATCAGAATTTTTAGTTATAAATGATATTCTCACCTGTTTGTGTGTGTTTTGGTTATCTGATATAGGAATATGCAAATACATTTTAAATATTGGCTCCCTTCGCTTATTGTTGAAATTGAGATAGAGATAAATTTAAAGGCGTCCGTCAACTTGTCAAAAAACATAAAATAAGACATTTTTGTATATGAATTATGAAAATTCAGAATATAGATGTACTTTTTAATTCGCATATCGACGAATTTTAACTTTTGATTATGACAATCAAACGAAATTTCGTGCTCTTTTTTTAACTCGACCGATAGCTCGTGCATAATATTTTTTTCGATCTATTGACCTCATAGCATATTTTATATTTTTAAAATTATATTCAAATGTCAAATTCATATATGTCAATTTCTTATCATAATTTATTTTGTAATTATATGTAGCTTTTTAAAAAAAAACAATTTGCATCTTAAACACAACGTGTTTTGCGCGCATTCTTTACAAACAATGTTTAAATCTTAATTAGCGAAAACTAAAATTTTTAACCTTTTCAATAGTAATAACGGCGGAATAAGCTTATGAGATCGACGTATTTAAAAATAGCACAAGGCATTAGTTTGTTTTAAACAAGTCGATAAACGTTATGTATGTCCAAACCAGGGCTGGGAAAAAAAACTAAATGGGCTTTTTTTTAACAAGTTTTTGGGGTTTTTTTTCCAAATGCCCACAAACTCGTGGGCATGGCAAAAAAAAGCCCCTTTTCTTGCTTAAAGAAAAGGGGCATGTTTAAAAAAAGCCCCTTTTCTTAAAAAAAAACTCCTAGGAACTTTAAGAAAAAATAACCCACCCATCAAAATTTTTTGAAATTATTATAGAAAACATAAAATGGGTTCTTTGGGGCTCTTTTTAAGAGCCACTTTTTGTGGGTTTATTTTTGCCCCTTTTCTTAGTAAGGGCTTTTTTTGAATTCTTATTTTGGCCCTTTATTTTTGCCCCCCTTTCTTTTTTTATGTTTTAGGGGAAAAAATGAGCCAAAGTTTTTTGGCTCATTGTTTTCCCAGCCCTGGTCCAAACATCACAACGTGTGATTGGATCAAGTTAATAAAATGCCTTTTATTATAAACAAATTTTTCAACTAAATGATAATAAAAATCTCAAATACTTTTAGTATTATGGGCTCAAGCCCAAATAATCAATTTGTCTATTCACCCATTTGTACATGGAAATATTTTAGGTCGAATGACCTTGAACGCATATGAATTTTAAGTTAAGCAACGTTAAGCCTGGTTTGGATGGAGGGTCGCCAACAAATCCCAAAGCCGTCCATGTTTCTGAGAGCATAGGCCTAAAAGCTGTTCATCGGCGCAAGTTAAATCTCATTCTCTACGGGGCCTACTGTAGAATTAAAAGAGACTAAGCCCTGACGGGTAAGTCGTCCCCTAATGGGAAAAAGGTTTGGAGGAAACTTTTAACACAAGGTTAGATGGAAATATTTTAATGCTTATTTCTTTGTTACCAAAGTGACCCACCTGCCGAAAATAAAGACAATCTAGTTATTTAGGCCCCCATTGACGGGCCTAGTCGTTTTCCTCAGAATGATAAGTTATTTTATATTTCAGGTTCTTTCTTTAATATATTTTGTCAAAAAATAAATTAAAAAAAAACATTTGATGCAGTTTATTGCACATTAATAGATGAATTTTAATAAGAAATAAAATGATAAAATTTTTTACTTAATATTTGATTTTATTGTAAAATAGTGTGATTTTAAAATGGTTTAACTAAGACAATTCCTTAATCAACAGAAAGCACAAAGCCTATCTACCATTCCTTTTAGATTTTGTAATGAAAAATATCCTGATATCAAACTTCCTAGATAAAATATAATTGACCCATAGTAGCAAAAATAAACATTATTTCGCATATGGGAACGTCAAGTATTTTATTCAATAAATAAAAATAATTTTCCTTAATGCGAGGATAAATAGCCTACCCAAAGTCGTAATCATACATAGTTAAATTATAAAAATTAAAAAATAATTTTTTTTTATCTAAATGGCATTTTCAAAGAGAGAAATTTGATCCATTTGGTACAAAGATAAAGGGTCGAAACTTAGAATCAAAGAGCCAATAAGAATATTTAGCCTTAACCAATTGACTTCGTGCAGCATATATTTCCCAATAAATGTCCCATGTTTTCGAACAAGTAAATTGAAAAAAAATGTTAATAAAATTAAAATAAAAGTTTATTTTGAACATGCCTTTGAAACATGGCAATTTTTTAAGAGCTAACTTAGAGACCAAGTCTGCCATTAAAGATTTTTAAACGTTTGCCGTTTTTTTCTAATCAAATGTAGGCCAGCTATAAATATTGTAATTTTTTAATTCAAAACAGCTAAATTGTTAAATTAAAACTTAAAATAATATTTTTATTTCAAAACCGATAAAATATCGTGCCCCATTTAGGTCGGGGTGCCGAATATTTCGTATAATGTTAATTAAAAGCTTGATATACTAAAAATTTACTTCCCATTATTTGACATGAAAGTTACGATATGAATTTTTTTTAATTTAAGGTATTTTTGAAATCGCAAAATCAATCAATTTGCCCAAATTTGGCCATTTCAATAGAAATTATTGAGCGTAAGAAATTTTAGATAACGGAAGAATTATCTGAAATAAGGTCATCATGTAGATTACTTCCATAAAATCTTCTTCGACCACTCATTAATTTTTGTAGACCTATGTGATTCTAATAAATTAAAAATTTCTTTATTATTGTTTTAAAAACGTAAAAATAACAAATTAGCATGGTGGTGTTAATATACAAAAACTTGCGGGTTTAATAAAAAACATGTAATTAGCTATACCAATGTTTGCATTTTCATTTTTTACACTGAGTGTCATAATAGATAGCTAACAAAAACAATTTTTAGAAGTTTAGAAAAATATAAATTAGGCATAAAATAAACGCAATGATTTTTCATTAAACTAATGATCAAATAAAACAAAGAGATTTCAGGGAAGCTTGGTTTAATACTTATTATGCCGCTAAAACATATAAAGAAACATAAATTTAAATAAGAGGTTTAAATAATTTCCATTCGCCCTGTGATAATAATTCTTTCATTAAGTTCGTTATTATAAAAATACTGATATAGTTAAATTTAAAATAAAATTTTTTAGCTTAAAATGGCTATTTAGCTTAATTATAAATTAAAGATAATATGTTTAATTGATTAGCAATTTAAAAAAAAAATTTAAAAATTTATATAATAATATGTTTAATGGATCATTGGATAAAAATTAAGTGTTTGGTGTTGTTAATTGCGCACGCTTTATGTCAGTTTGTAACGAGTTATTTAATAGTATTGTTAAATTTTGGTTTGGTCGCCAGCTTGGCCCTATCAAATAAAGAAAGGACATAAAATCATAAAATTAAATATGCAAAAGAAGTATTTTTTATTTATTTAAACTCACGTTTTATAAAACAATAATATTTTATCAAATCAAATATTGAATCAGAGGATATTAAACAATGGCTAGATTCAATGATGTTTTTAAATATTCACAGAAGCATTTAAAAAATAATAAATTTTAATTTTACTTGAGCATTGGGCTGAGCCGCTGCTTCTTGTTTCATTTTTATGTATTCTTCCAAGGGGGAGACGTAAAAGAAATGCATTTCTTTGTCGTAGTAAACTACGTCATCTAGTTGCATAATTAAAAAAATATAAAAATTATGGCCAATGACTATGTTCAACACATCCCAAAATATATAGTTTTAAAGTAATTCTGAGAGTAGTAAAATTAATTCCTAGGATATAATTATCTAAAAAATTTCTAAATTTCAAAAGTAATTTTAACTACCATACTTTAAGCGTTATATTTTCCATAGTCTTAAGAGATGAGGGTATTTTACTTATAACGCGAAAATTTGAAAGGAAAATACATTTAAACAGATACTAAATTTTTGTTTCAAAAATAAAAAAATGGCCAAACTTTTCGGATTTTATACAAAATTTTCAATTAACTGAATAATTTTTTGAAGAATTGCAACAACTGATAATGACATAAAACAACATACCAGTGTATAACCATCCATCAGCAGCTAATACCTTAGCCGTTTCAGCTTCGTTATTTAGGTATCCCACAAACACTTGGGGCCCTTTGATGCACATTTGTCCCTTTCTCATCGGTCCAAGGAGTTCTTTGCTGTCAACACCAATAATCTGAGGGCGTATAGGGATTTTTTTTTTAAAAATTAATATAGCCAAAATATTATTTATGCTTAGAATAAAAATAATGCCCACTCAAAATCACCATTTGCTAAAAATAACAACGTATATTTTACAAATTTTTTTTTTAAATTATAAAAAAAATAAGAAGATTAATTCAAAAATCAAAGTAATTTTTAAATTTTTATTTAAATAGGAAAAATTAAATCAACTTTCATATATGTGCAAGTTAATGTAAACCATGAATTTTTATTTTATAAAACAAAAAGCTCAATTTTGACATTTAAAACATACATAAAATAAACATAATGTCTAATATAAAATTATAAACAAAAACGTTTTAAAAGAATGGTTATACAACCTTGCAAAGAGTATTGGGTAGTAAAACGCCAAATGAGCCCACCCGCGTAGTTTTGGGCGGTGTAACGTGACTGAGAGGACTTAATTCAGTCATGGCATAGCCTTAAAGATAATAAATAAAAATAATCATATTTATAATAAAAATAACACAACAACAACAAATTAATAATGAAACAAAATTAATAATGAGAATACCGAAATAAAAATAATAAACCGTCCTTAAACAAAATAACGCAAAATATTCTAGATAAATTAAAAGTATATTAAAATTATATACTAAATCGTATATCTTTTAGATATCGGTATTTCGATTTAATGATGCTAATTAATTCGGCATTCGGTGCGTCACTGCCAAAGATTATTTCTTTTAGCCTCTCCGTATTGCATTTGGCCATGGCAGGATCAGTGGCCAGGAATTGCGCAACTGTGGGAGTTAGGTAGATATGAGAAATCTACATTTTCAATATATTATAAAATTTTTAGAATAAATTTAACCTAACAAAAATAATACATAACTTTTAATTAGGACGTGCATATGTAAAATATAATTTTTAATTTAAATCTGCAAACAAATCCAACTTGAAAACATTTTTTGCACCTAATGAACTCATAATGGCTAGATATTTATGCATAAATCAAGGCGCCAAAATTGCAAAATATAAAAACCCATAAAAATATATTTCAAGATAAAAAAAGACAATATTAGATTCTAATCATATAATAAATATACAAATAATCAAAATAAATTTATGTAAACTCGAGATAAAAAAAAAGCTCAAACTTTGTGTGTTTCAATTGTTTGAGTAAAGAGCGTAGGATTTTCCAAATTAGGAATTAAGTAAATGGCAGACCCTTGGATCAAGGAATAGAGAGTTGCTATAACAAACCCATAAGCCGTATGCATGGGGTACATGTTGAGAATGTGATCGTTGGAATGAATATCATACATTACCCTAAAATAAAATATAGAATTAAATAAAAGAGCAACTCAAATTTTTTCTATTTATTCATAAAAATTGGTGAATAAAAAAGAAGTTGAAAGAAAACATATAAAAGTTAATTTTCTCTCTTGTCCCTAGCTAAAATAAAAAAAAAATTTGTATATCAACTTTTTTTTTGAAAAGTTAACAATATAAAAAATATATCTATTCTAACCCAATCCAGGGTCTAAACAAAATCTTAAGATATAAAAAAATTACTGAAATATGACAAAAAAAATATAACACTGGACAACAAAAAAAAATCAACATAAACGATTTTTTGAGGATTTTGTAAAAAAATTTCTTGCGATAACAATCCTAGGTTTTAGTTTTTTTTCTGCCTCCAATTTTTTTTTACCCGCGTCCAAAGTTCAGAAAAAAATTCACAAAATTTTTCTAACTATTAATTTCCCCAAAAATCTATGGGCATATTTAGATTCCTTATGAAATATATATCTTAAAAAATTTATAGCTTAAAATTATTAGCAATTTACTTTTAAGTTATTAAGGATCAAAAAACGGATTTAATGACGAAAACCACTAATTTTACATAAATTATAAAATAACAAAAAATTAAATATTATAAAAAAAATTTAAACGCCTTACGTTTATAACACAGGTCAACAATTTGAGAGTTATGAGTTAACTACAGAGATCAAACCTGCCATCTTAGGAAATATCAAATCAGTTTACCGTTTTTCCTAATCAAACTTAGTTGGTCAGTTATAAACATTGAAAATTTTAGAAAAAAGGGTTAAAAAACCAAAAAAGATTCAAAAACCAAAATAAATTGAAATTTTATTTTTGCATATACAATAGTTAAACTGTTAAATTTAAACTTCAAATAATATTTTCATTAAAAACCGATAATATTTCGTGTCGTATTTAAGTTTGGACGCGAAATATTTTGTATTATTTAAATGCCGATGTAAGAGCTTGATATATTAATAAAATTTTTTCTCCATTATTTGTGATTAAAAATATATACAGGGGATTTTAATATGCAAAAAAGATTTTTAAATTTTTTCTTTTTAGGGTATATTTAGATCTGTCAATTTGGTCAAAAAAGGCTATTTTTCGTTATAGAAGGATCTAAGGAGCCAAAGACAGAAGAAACTAAGAAAAACAAAAAACATATATGAGATTAGGCCACCATGGGGATGCATTCTTGTATGTTTTCATAAAATTCACGTTTCTGACATAAATATTTTTTGATTTGTGTAATGAATGTTTTCCTTAAATATATTTTTAAACTTTTGTTACTCCCAATAAATTTTATGATATAGAAGCCCAAAATACCCCCAAAATATAAAAATCTTAATAATAAAATCTGAGGCATTGGCTAAAATTCTAAATACATAATCGTAATAAGCACCAAAAACTTGAACAAAAACGATAGTTGCCATAAATGATGGTTAAAGGCCGTCCAAATTTTGTTGTCCAGTATAATCAATTTGTTATCTAACAAAAAAAATTATTTCGGAGGTTTGATTTTTAAAAATATTATAATCGAAAAACTGAATCATAGTAACATATGCGTTTAAATAATATGTATATATAAAGATATAGAAAAAAATAGTTTTATATATGGAAATTGTGTTTTACAAAATAAAAGCTACCGTATTTGATATAAGTTGGCGAGTATATTGTAATGCGAGAGCATAACACCTTTCGGCTTATGACTTGGACTGGTCCGGCCATTGGTGAAAAAGATGGCCGCTATGTCGGTTTTAGGCTCGACTGAAAGCTTAGTTCGTGCTATTATAGATTTGTCCGCTTCTTGCATAAATTTATCGTAGGGGAGACAATAATCGGATTCTCCAAACAAGCAAAATACTTGCTGCATGTTGAAACATAAAAAACAGATAAATAAAATGTAGAGTTACATAAAAAGCAATAAAAAATAATACACTATGAATTATTAGTAAAAAAGCCAAAAAACATAAAAGTTAAAAAACATTTTCAACATTAATAATTTAGGATAGGCAATAAACATTAATATATTAATTATTCCTATTATGAGGAGACGAATTATATATTTTTGACTAATTATATTCCCTCAAATTAAAATAAAATTGAATAAATTACCTGAATGGAGGCATTCTTCTCTGCAATTGGTCTCATCCGTTTCTCGTATTTCTGGTCAATAAACATGAATTTTGGGAGCGACTGGGACATTTGATATTCAATTTCATCTAATAAAAGTATTTTAAACTATTTTTAAGAAGAAAACGATAATTCAAAACTTGCATAAAAATTCATGAATTAGTTCGTTCAAGCTACTTATAATAAATATTTAGTTTCAACATTGGTATATTATTAATATTAAAATATAATATAAAAAGATTTTCTGGACGTATTTTCGTTCGTGACGTGAAAAGAACTTTGCAATAAGCCTAAATTTTTAAGTAATTAATTTTTGGGATATTATAGCTTTCCATATAAAATGATTCTTAGCTCTCGTTATTCACCCTCTATTGCAAACCATCAAAAAACAGTTGAGACATAATTGATTATGTTTTTATAGGCTCATTAATGACTAGCCGCCATTAGAAAAAGATATTTAAAAAAAACTTGATCATCAGGTTGGTGAGGTTTAAATAGGAATTATTAAATAGAAGTAATAGAAAAATTTTCTAATTTGTTTGAAATATAAGCAAAATAGTTTATCCTTGAAACAAAATGGTTAAATTGTCGCTTTGGTCTAAAAACCATAATTAGACAAAGAAACATATGATTTATGAAAAAAACCGTCATTCTGATCGGGGTTAATAAATATGGCCGTGCCTCCGGCACCGACGATGCCAACGAAGAGACAAACCAGTTCACAGCAACTCGGTAGGACCAGGACTACGCCGTCCCCTTGTTTGAGGTCGTAGGTCAAGATGGCGGCGCACACGTTACGCGACTGAGTGAGGAGGTTGGGATAGCTAAACGTCCGTTCTCTCAAAGGGTCAATCTATAAAATGTACGTGATTATTATATGATAAAAAATTATACAAAGTAAAGTATTATTTAATAAAGTACCTTATGCATCATTTAAAATACCTTTACCGTTTTTTTGAAAATTTCACCTATTTGGTATATGTGCAAAAGATTCTAAATATTATGTTGCAAATTGACATTTAATTTTACCCAACTAGTTTTGAAAAAATTATAAAGAAAACCCCTAAAATCAGAAAAAAATTCTTTAAAATCTTTCTCCAATTGAGTCTGACCAAAAAAAACCAAATTCGGTTTTGACAAGTTATTACAACATTTAAAGACACAATCATACATTTTTAATGAGCTTAGCCAACTACTATATAATGAATTGCAGAACAATATAATCTAGTTTGGAGAAGTGCTATTTTGAGTTTAATTTTCATGGGGCACCAAAAACATTTCCATGTTCAAAGAACATTAATTCAAATAAGACGAATTTAATAAAACGAATTGTTGGATAGCAAATTGAAATTTATTTAAGGTTTGCACTTATACAATTATGCCCACAAGGTTATGGTTTTTCTACATAATTTTAAACAATGAAAAAAAAATTAGCCAAAAACTTGATCCACGTTTGAATTAGTCAAACCAGGCAGTGATATTCCGGCCGCCCATACCAACTTAGGCCCGGCCCGAAATTACAAATATGGCTCGGAGTATTTATATTGCGAGCCATAGATTTTTTGCTTTACCTTATATCGCATAACATGATAATAATTATCATTATTATTTTAAACAATATTTAAAAAAATAAGGGAAATTTAGATATTTCGGCTCGTAATTATTTTTTCAGGCCCGGCCCGCCCCTTGGTTCAGCTCAACTGGCACCGAGATGGGCACCGAGCAGGTTATCCGATTCCGACTTTGATTTCTAGTTTGAATACATCTTAAACACATAACCAAAGGGTAAGTATCCACTTTTTTTAATCAAATTCAATACGCAAAAAAAGTCCAATCAATCCTAAAATTTTGTCCAATTAATACATGTTGAAATATAAATAAATGACTATAATACGAACAATTTTGAATTTAATTGAAAATATTCACGAATCCTATTAAATGTTAAAAAAATCAACACTTGATTTTGTTGAAATTATAAGCCAGTAGGACAATTAAATCAATATATATAAAAAAGATTTAATAACATACCTAAGGGATATCATTTTAATATATAAAAACATTTTAGATGTTAAAAAACACTTTACAACTTAATTGAGCCATATCCTAACAAATGCTGTTGAAAGGTTTTAAAATCTCAAGATGTACAAAAGTGCGAGACGACATCTCAATCAAAAAATACGCTTGAGGCCAATTTTAAGCGTTGCCTTAACAAAATGACAAATTCAACAGCTTAACGAAGAGATACTATGTTAGGTTGTTTGACATTCTGTTGTCAAACAATTAAAATGTTCCGAAACTATAAAAATTGAAATTAATATTAACGAATACAAAAAATAAAATAAAAAGCATCAAAAACACAACTTAAATTTGAGATACATATTTTTTGTAAAATGGAAATGACAAAAATAGGCGCATATGGTTTAGAATATGTGTAAACATAGAAGTAAGATTAGACATAATATAAGGTTAATTTAAAGAATAGAGTTTTGTGCCCAAAGTCGTAGCGAGAAATTTTTTTCGATGGAAATCCAATGGGGTTCGACGTATGTAAAAAAAAATTGGACATTAAGCATTTATCAGCTATATTTAGTCTACATATTTAAAGTAAAATTTCGCATATTTGATTAATTAATGAGCCCGCCTCGCTCCCTGTTGCCAAGTGTTTATTAATGATATATAGTTAAGACACATATAACCACAGTCCAACAAATTTTTAAGGTACCCCTATAAGGTAACTACGGAGATCAAACCTGCCGATCTTAGGGATTTTCAAATCCGTTTACCGTTTTTTCTAATCATACTTAGTTAGTCAGCTATAAACATTGTAAATTTTAGGAAAATATGCAATACACAAAAAAGATTCAAAAACAAAAAAAATTAAATTTTTTTTGTATTTACAACAGCTAAACTGTTTTATTCAAACTTCAAATAAAACTTTTATTAAAAACGAATAGTATATTGTATTGTATTTAAGTTTGGACGCGAAAAATTTTTTATCTAAATGCTGATGTAAGAGCTTGAATTTAATTTCTCATTATTTGATATGATAAATTTAAGTTATAAGGGATTTATATGTGAAAAAAAATTCTTAAATTTTTTCTTTTTAGGGTATTCTCGATCAGTCAAATTGGTCAAAAAAGGTCACTTTTTTGATATGGACGGTAAGAAGCCAAGGCCGGAAGAAACTAAGAAAAACGAAATACATATATGAGAAAAGGCTATCATGGGGATAAATTCTTATATGTTTTCATAAAATTCACGGTTGGGCCATTGATATTTGTTGACCTGTGTAATCCAAATTCACAATCAAAATCAAACCTACCTACCTATAAGGTTATAACCATTCGGGGTTAAACGATGAAATTCACGTCAATAGACCCCAGCTCTTATCACCCATCCAATGGTACATTTTTAAAAATGCTTATAGAGTACTATGGTGGTACAACTTCGGTACTCGCGTAAAACTCCATTTTCATATTTGATTCACTGTAATTTAACACGACGCAACATGGGCAAAAGAAGGAAAAAAATTTTGGTCGCAAAACTTTTTTAATTCATTTCTAACTCACCTCAAATCTTAAAAAAATGATCTTAAAAAAATGGTTTGAAAGGTCGTAGTTGTATTGTATACATCAAATTTAATTAAATTTTTTGTAACATAGAAAACTTCCTAAATTTCTTTCTTTTCACACAATAAATTTTTCGCCGTGTAAAAAAAAGGTACAACAATGATTAAATTGTCGTGTTATCATATATATAAAAATTGATCGTTATAGAGGTATATATATAAACCATAATATTGCAAAATCGAGAGCAAAACAAATGATTAAAGATACGTATATCAAACCATATTTTTGGCAATATGCTACAGTTAACATCAACAAGGTGTAGACCAAAAAAATGTGACTATATATTAATACAAACATATTAAGCTATAAGGTTATATGGTTCAATATAATTAAACCATCAGTGTTTTTATAAGATATTGCAAAGTCAGACCCAAGTTTGAGGTAACTGATTGCAACAATCATAAATATTGATAGTGAATTATTTAATTAAAAGTAATCTAATTTTTAAACAATGCATCATTAAAGTCTCTATTTCCCAGCCCAAACAAGGCTCATGTGGTAGCAACAACAACTTTTTTTTATAACATTTTTCATACAGGGAGATATGTTGTGGAAGACAAGAATTGAAATGTATTTTGCTAACTTTTCACTATTTTTTTAGCCACTTTTGACATTTTATATTACAAATTAAGGCATAAAAAATGTCACATTCAATTAAAATTGATGGGGGGGGGGGGGGTAAAAAAATGCTGCAGCAGCAAATAAATTTAAGAAAAAGTAGCCGGGGCACCAGATCTGCCATTTCCTGGTCCCTGAACCAGGAATAAAAAGTTTAAACTTAACGTTTTAAACATTTGCTTTTTAACAAATTATTTTGCTACATTTATATACTATTTTTATCATAACAAATATCAAAAAACAATCTTATTATTGTAAATAAAAAAATTACCATAGCCTCCTTGTCCCCAATCTTTTTAAACTCATTGATCAAAAAGTTGGACAAGGTTATTGTTGGTGGTATAATAAGATCAGAATATTTGCTTTCAAGTGTTAACTCACTTTCCTCCAAGTGATCCATATCTAGTGAAAAATTTGTTTGACCAGGTGATGTAAGTTGAAGTTTAGGTATAGCAGGGTTTAAATAGTTTCCATCAGTTGGAGGTTTTGTATGTCCATTTTGATTTAAATGTCCATTTTCAGCATCATGAGTTTTTCCTACATAAAAAATTAATAAAACAAATAAAGGTTTTTGTCCAAAGCAAATGCAAACTTTTTAGGGTTAACTTCTTGCTCAAATTAATATTTTTGTAGCCCAGAATGCTACTTTTAGTTTCAGTAAAACAAGATTGGCACTGTCCCATTAATAAAAAGTATTTAAAAAAATTTAAAAAAATAAAAAAGTAAGAATTTATGTAAACAATTAGCACAAGTTACATTATATATAGTGGCAATGTCAATAAGTAAACAAAAAGAAAAAAAGAAATAACAAATAATTTTAACAATTTACCTGTGCTGCTTAATTAAAACCATATGAAAATATTAAAATTTATATATTTATATTTTTAAAAATTTTTAAAATAATTCGGTGTTATGGATAGTCGAAATGAAAAACTTGAGAGATTAAAAGTTTTGCGTCAAAAAAGGGTAAGTAGCTTTAATTTCTTTCTATGCAATTTTTTTCTTAATTTAACATTATTTACCAATTAAGGAAGAAGCTCAAAGACAAAATTATAAAGAAGTGCTTGAAGAGGAGAGAAAAAACAAATTGCCGCCTAATTGGGAAATTAAAAAACGCCAAATAGAATGGGAAGTTGAGGATGAAAGAAAGAAAAAGGTATTATGATGTTAATTTACTATATATTTTTAACCTGTATACTATGCTTACTATATTGACTATTAGGAAGCCAAAGATCAGGGGCAAGATTATGAAAGAGTTAAAGCTTTAGATGTTTCTGCAGAGCAAGCAGATTCATCAGAGAAAAGAAGAAACAAGAAAAAGAATCCTGACCCAGGATTTTCTGGTATGTTTTATATTAAGGCATTATGTGGTAGTACCCTCAATTTTTTAATTTGTGGAACAACATCATATTCTAAAACTTTAAGGTTTAATGAAAATTTAACTCTAATAATTCTATGCTACAACTCAGCATAAAAATGGTGTAGCTTAGCTATCTTTTTATAAAAATATTTAAAGTTGGCCCAAAATTATTTTTGATTTAATTTTTAAAAAGATTAAACACAAATGATAAGAATTATACATTAAGGCATGCTAAACCTCATCTTGATATTACAAAACAAATAATGAGAACTTTTTGTGTGTAAAACTTAAAGTTGTAAAGTTATGGTTTTTAAAGAATATTATTTTTAGGCAACTTGTTAACCTCATATAGCATAAAATTTTAAAAATATATCCCAAAAAGGCTATCTTAAAACTTTAACAATTTATTAATTTTTTTATATGTCTATGTAAATTAGTTTAATTTTATGAAACACTAAAAAGTATTTTATATTTTATTTTTTAAATCAATATTTGATCATACATTGAGTTTTTCAAAAATCTATGAAGTTGTAAATGATATGTCCCCAAATTTTTATGAGGATTATAACATATATAAAAGGGTAATAATTTTAAACTTTACATAGATATAGCTTGAATTTCATTGCATTGATTTTCCTAAACTTACTTAGTTTTATGAGGGCTTGTTATATGTATAACAAAATATATCATAAGGTCATTTTTGTCATATGCAGAGGCACAACACACATAGGTTGTACAAAAATGTAATTAAACAAGTCTGTGACATAATAATTTGGTGAAATTTTGTATGTTTAAATTTGAAAAGGTTTAATAGGTCATTGCTAAAGTATATATATTTTTTATAGCTTGTTTTGTTAGAGTGTAATTTTCAATTATTTTATAGCCAGATTTATGTGAAATAGAAACTGTTTTATTAACTTTATCAGCCACAAAATGGAAATCATTTAATGTTTGTATTTCTAGGTTTTAGCAAACTGTAACTGTTTTATCTACATGCACGTTATACATATGTGAAAAAATAATTTAATAAAAATGTGGTAATTGTAAATCTATGAAAAAGTGGCATGTAGGTTTTGACATAAGCACAAATTACAATAAATTTTTTTTACACAGCTTGGAAAATTGCAATTTATTATACCCTGTATTTAATGGTTAATGAATGTTTGTCCAATATCAGTTGTTATATTTAAATATGATTTTATTGAAGGAATTCATCTATAAAGATAACTAAACGAAAGCATTTTTTGCTGGGTTTAATAACCTAACATTATTAAATATTTAAAAGGCTTATATAATTATAAAAAAAAACCTTTTTCAATATTTACCTGGAAAATAATTTAATATACATTCAAAAAAAAATTTCTATGAAGCAGATAAAGAATTACTTTTAGCTGATACACCAAGCTAATAATTTATGGCTGACCTATATTAGCTTAATGTTTAATATTTATATATTTTTGATTTTCTTGGAACAAAATAATATATTAATATATTGTCGTTTATTGGCAATATAACCCTTTTATATATACAACATTCATTTCTTAATTTATTTATATTGTATTAAAGGATATGAAGCTGCAGCCATACGTAAGTACGAAAGATGTGTTAAAAATATTAAACCAGATAAAGAATTATACGAGGAAATGAAAAAGCGAATGTAATATATCTTTTTTAAATTACTTTATAATTCTGGATTTTTTTTTTGTTATTTGTTTTACTATTTTAAGTCATTTCTTTTAAATAAATAAATTCACTTTTAACTAACAAACTTCGTGAGAATATTTGGGGTCTTCATTGCAAAGCTACAATTATAAGCAATATTCCTTTTTTTCACCTGTTTTTAATTTTATTTTAGTCTATTACACAGGTCAACAAATATCAATGGCACAACGGTGAATATTATGAAAACATAGAATTTATCCACATGATGGCCTTATCTCATATATATTTCGTTTTTCATAGTTTCTTCCGACCTTGGCTCCTTACATCCGTCCATATCAAAAAAAATGGCCTTTTTTGACCAAATTGACAGATCGAGAATACCTTAAAAAGAAAAAATTCAAGAATCTTTTTTTCATATAAAAAACCCCTTGTAACTTATAATTATCATATCAAATAATAAGAAATAAAAAAAATTAGTATATCAAGCTCTTACATCAGCATTTAGATAACAAAAAATATTTCGCGTCCAAACTTAAATACAACATTATATATCATCGGTTTTTAATAATATTTGAAGTTTGAATTAAACAGTTTAGCTGTTGTAAATATGCTAAAAAAAATTTAATTTATATTTGTTTTTAAATCTTTTTTGTTTTTTTGGCATTTTTTCTAAAATTTTCAATGTTTATAGCTGACTAACTAAGATTTAGAAAAAACGGTAAACGGATTTGAAAATCTCTAAGATGGCAGGTTTGATCTCCGTAGTTAGCTCATAACTCTCATAAATTTGTTGATCTGTGTTATATATACTTATGTTATTAACAAAATATTAACAATATCAGTAAAGGTAAAGTTTGATATACATAGAGCCTTTATTTCTTATTCCAAATATTTTCTATTAAGATGTTAGCTAAATTTTGCAATGCACCTTGGCCAATTCAGGATTTAAGATGTTTTTTTAATAAAAAAATAGGCTTTAATTAATATCTATATACATTATAATGGTCCAGCACAATTAGAAGTTAGTAATTCAAAAGATGAAAGTAAATAGTTGCCTATAACTCCCTTTATCATTTCCTTTCCCATCTTTTTATGCTATTTCAACATCTTCCGTGGTTACGCCCATAAATTTTTTTGCACCAATAATCAGAAATTTAATTTGTTATAAAGAATTTTATTTAGTATGGCAAGCAAGTTGAAAGGGTAAAAGCAAATAGTAGCTTAACTGCCTAGCTTGACGATTTATGCGTGTTCCAGTAATTTTTTTAATTATGCAGGAAACAAATAAATTATATATGTAAGGCTCATAAAAATAAGTATTAGCATCACTAGCTCTATAACCTTTGGCATGCCCTTAAACAAGTATTTACATGAATATTGCTTTGAACTTGGGTTAAAATTTGTATTGTTTGAATTAATGTTTTAAATATTAACACTGATTAAATATCTTTATTTGTATATTTAGCGGGGAAGAGGAATTCTACCCTACCGCTAATACCCTGTTAACTCACCTGGAACCTGACCCTGAGGAAAATATTGAAAGAATGGCAGAGGATCTTAAAGAACAGTAATAATTTAAATGATGAGTTATTACTTCTGTATATATAAAAGAAATGTATGTAATTATATAGCCATGCTCTTTATAATTTCAAATAATTTTTTGTTTATATTTTGTAATTATAGTTGTATTTAATGAAAATATTTTTTTAAATTCAAAAAATCTTCATATAACACAGGTCAACAAATATCGATGTCAGAAGCGTGAATTTTATGAGAACATAAAAGAATGCATCTCCATGATGGCTTAATCTCATATATATTTTTCGTTTTTCTTAGTTTCTTCCGTCTTTGGCTCCTTAGATCCGTCTATAACGAAAAATGGCCTTTTTTGACCAAATTGACGGATCTAAATATACCCTAAAAAGCAAAAATTTAAATTTTTTTGCATATTCAATCCCCTGTAACTTATATTTTTGAACACAAATAATATAAAATAATCAAGCTCTTACATCGGCATTTAATAATTACAAAATATTTCGCGTCCAAACTTAAATACGACACGATATATTATTTGTTTTGAATGAAAATATTATTTGAAGTTTGAATTTAACAGATTAACTATTAAGAATATGCAAAAATAAAATTTCAATTTATTTTTGTTTTTGAATCTTATTTGGTTTTTTGACCTTTAATTCTATAATTTTTAATGTTTATAACTGACTAACTAAGTTTGATTAGTAAAAACGGTAAACGGATTTGATATTCCCTAAGATGGCAGGTTTGATCTATGTAGTTAACTCATCACTCCAAAAAATTGTTGACCTGTGTTATGATTCGAAAAAATTGCAAAATAATTTAATATAAGGTCAAAAGGTTGATTATTTTGCTGCAATTTACCATTCATAAATATTTGTAAACCTGTGTAACTGATTGAAAAAATTCGTATGTTTTAATAACCAAGTTTAAATACTAACAATCCCATTATAAATGTCATTTGTTTTTAAAATTTAGAATTGAGCGTCGTGAACGAAATAGTCGTAGGCGCACTTTCAATCCCGACGAAGACATAGATTACATCAATGACCGAAATATGAAATTCAATAAAAAATTGGAGAAATATTACGGTTTTTACACCGAGGAAATTAAACAAAATTTGGAACGCGGCACAGCTATTTAATACTATATCAATATAAAATTTTTATCATTTTAATAATATGTACCCACAATATTTATTTTGTTATTTAATTATGCCAACGTAGGCAATATACTCGACAAATATCAAATTTATTTAGAACCGAGTTATATGGACTAAGGACTTGGTCAATAGTTTTTTAATTACTTAATTTCTGGAACCTATGTAAAACCGTTAGCCTCCCTTGCAACAAAAATTATTTTCATATTCAAAAGCCATTAATGTCAAAAAAATTTGCAAAACTAGACGAGTTTCTACATTCGAGCTGGCATTTTTTACCAAGGTTTGAACCAGTTTGAAAAAATAAAAGTTTACGTTTTTTTAGTTTCGTTATTAATCTTTCTTTATAGTTTTTATTGACAAACGAATAAAAGTTTTGCACTTAAAAAGTCCTTTGTTTGGTTAGGTAACAGCGTTTAATTTAATTTATATATTTTTTTTTTCAAAAAATAAAAGCTTAAAATTTGTTGTATAAAAAGTATTATTATATAGTTATGTTTTATTTCATTTCAATTATCGATATCGTTTCTTGTTATACACCTTTAACAACTGTTGTTTATAACTTGTTTTTATATAAAAGACATTAAAACATTTTTGATGTCGCTAAACATGTGATTTTTGCCATTTTTTATATATGATTTTACAATTTTGTTACTAAAATGGTCCAGGGCCGGTTCCTGCGGTGACCCAAAGTAAACTTAAATTAAGCTCCTAAAGGATACATTTTAAGTTTTATATTTAATTTGTCATTTACAGCGATGCGTTATAAAGGACATAAATTTCATATATACATATATTATTATAATTTAAGATATATGTGAATAAATTATAAATATAGGGTGTGTGACCTTCCTTAACTAATAAAATGGAGATCATTGGAGGAATGATTGATCTTATATAAAATTTGCTAATATTTAAAATTTCTAATATATGTTTGTTAAGCTATGTTCTATTCCCAATTCAAGATAAAAAAAAATTGGTTAACATTTATCAAATACACGGCGTATATTTTTAAACATTTAATTAGGAAATTACTTTATAAACGTAAAATCTTATATTTTACAATCTATTTACGAAAAATATGCTCGTGCACTTTGGCTGTGTCTTACTTTGAAAATTTTAACAATTAAAGTTTTGCAAAACCATTTTTTTTTTGCTCTTTTAATTTTTTTAAACATTTAGAATAGAACATAATCTTTAATAAGTAAATAACAGACAACAAAAAAAACAACATTAACGATTTGTACTACAGGGTTTTGTAGAGAATTTTTTTGCGATTACGATCTGGGTTAAAATTTTCTCCCAATGCCTTTAATTTTTTTATGATGGGTAAAGTTCAGAAAAAGTCCATAAAATTTCTAAAACTATTAAGTTTTCAAAAAATCAATTGACAGATTACTCATAATTAACAATTTACTTTTAAAATAGTTAGGAACAAATGATGTAAAAAATATTAATTTTAGAAAATAAAAAATTTAGGAAAAAATTCAAACGTTCCCACCCATAGGTTTTATAATAAGTCCAAAAATAGGAAATTCTCATTTATGACATCAAATAAAAAGAGGCGTTGACTAAAATTCTAATTTCGCATTCGTAATCAGCACCTAAAACTTGCCATAAATGATGCTTATCGTCCGAATTCTGTTGTCCCCGGTGTTCTTATTTTAAATAAAATATTTTATTAAAGTACGTTTAATTAAATTTCTTATTGTAAATATTATATAATTTTGGCTGATTTTAATATATATAGAAATGTTAGTGCGAGGGAAAATATAGTTTTAATAATTTTAATATTTTGGTAAACGTTTCTACGATTGCAATTTACCTATCTCTTTCACTTTTTGACACAAAAAATCATATAAAAAAAAATATAAAAATACATATTTTCGAGATCTTAATTTTTAAAAAAAAATTTTTGCAGGTTCTAGGTTAATACGAATATGTTAAAGAGCCCAATAGGGAGCAGGGCACACCCATATCTAGGATTTCTTATTGTTGATAGCGTGAAGATGCGTCACCATAGTGGCCGTAACTGCTTCTTTGGACCCTATTCCAATCCCTTAAAGAAGGCGAATGGTAAGGAGCATTTTCATCCGAATATATGCCATCGCCCTTGCAGTAATGTTCCTCGACCCATTTCCTACATTCCTGGCATCGGAGTTTGCAACACCATTCGAATTTGCAATGGCATTTGTAAACACGTAGGGCGAGTTGAGTTTCGTAGCCACGTCCGCAACAAAGGAGCTCACAACTGTCGGGTCCGATTGAGTCCCGTTTGCAAAGACGGCCGGCCGTACCGAGTGAGCCTTGGGTTAATAAATTTTAAAAAAATGAAACATCTAAATAAATATCATGCTTCTCTAATAAAATTCAACCCGGGCCGTGATAATCCGTGTCGCTCGAATTTTTCAACTTAGGCCCACCCAGTCCCGCCTGAACCTGCGGATGGGTCCCCCTTTGTGGCCCAAAATTCTGTTTTTAATTTTCGACCCGGCCCAAAATATTTGGTATTTGAAGCTATAATTTTTTGCTATCGTTTTTCGGGTGGGCTGGGACTGGCTGACTTTTGGTTGTTAAGTTCTAAGCGAAGTCTAGAATATTTTGTGGAACATTAATTGTGGGCGCAAACTTTGGCATTTAAAGCGTTTGCTCTGTATTTTTTTCTTTGCTGTTCCTTGAGCTATCCCACGTAGCTTAACTTTGAATTTTGAGACTATAGTTAGGTGTGCCAAATTTATTTATAATTTTACCTGTCATAGAGTTTTTCCCACAGTAACTCGGGGACTCTTCTAGGTAGACTAAATCGGAATATCTTGGTCTCTTCCATCGACTCGTGTCTCGTTTCACAATAAGTCCCGTCCCGTCTTGATTAATCATTATGGCATTGCTTCGATCGTATTTTGTTTTAAGATATTTTCCTACATATATATATCCAATTAAGTATTATTACCGTGATCCAAGGCACGTTCATATTCATATTTTGAAATAACAATGTGTACTTTGGCGAATTATTTAAAAATAACGTATTTAGCTGAAAATAAACCTAATATTTTTCAGCTATTGTAAATAGATAACAATAGTTTTGTTCTATAGCTTTAATGTAAAAACTGGATATTGTCAAAAAAAAGTATTTTTATCCAGGGTTGGGAAAAAAAACTAAATGGGCTTTTTTTTAACAAGTTTTTGGGTTTTTTTTTTCCAAATGCCCACAAACTCGTGGGCATGGCAAAAGAAAAGCCCCTTTTCTTGCTTAAAGAAAAGGGGCATGTTTAAAAAAAGCCCCTTTTTTTAAAAAAAAACTCCTAGGAGCTTTAAGAAAAAATAACCCAACCATCAAAATTTTTTGAAATCATTATAGAAAACATAAAATGGGTTTTTTGGGGCTCTTTTTAAGAGCTACTTATTGTGGGTTTTTTTTGCCCCTTTTCTTACTAAGGGATTTTTTTGAATTCTTATTTTGGCCCTTTATTTTTGCCCCCCTTTCTTTTTTTATGTTTTAGGGGAAAAAATGAGCCAAAGTTTTTTGGCTCATTGTTTTCCCAGCCCTGTTTTTATCTTCGAAAAAATAACATAGTACTTCCAACTTGCAGAAGAAAAAACTTTATTTTAACGTGCCCATAAAGTAAATGTTCAGTTAGGTCAGATATATTTTTAACTCGGCTAATTTGTGCCATGACATTGTTATAAAACTTGTCTTAGAATCTGAGGAGTGTCGCCGTTTATTAACATAAAAATTGTTTTTTGCTTGTGAAATCAATCTCTTTAACTTAATAATTATTTAGACCTACATATTTTGATTATAAAATTTCTAAAAAAAAAATAAATGCCAAGGGCTTACCTATGATGCGGAAATTTTTCATTGTTCTCCAGCATGTGCGTATATTGCAGCTACCGCTGACACCGTGGCATTTGCATTCCAATTTTACGGACTTTTTGACAGCCTGTGGAATATGAAATTAAATCAAAATATATATTTACATTGAAAAATCGTATGTCACAGGGGTTGTTAAGATAGTTATAAAGCGTATTTAGACCAGAGTTCATAGCCGGGCCGCAGCCCGCCAGACATGTTTTTCAATGGCATGGCCCGGCCATTTTAGGCCCAATCCGAATTTGTAGGGCAAAATTTTTATATTGCAAGCTAAAAATTATTTGATTTAAAATTATCAATAAAATACATAGTGTAGATGTAATACTCTTCTTTATCGTAAAATAAAAAATTAATTATTTTTAGTTCTTATTAATAATATATTCAAATAAGGCAAAATGAAATTTAAAAATTTGACACGGCCCATTTTAATCCAGGCCCGCTCAATCCGTTCCAAATTTTGGCCCGGTCCAATCGGGCGGGCTTTGGGTCCCAAATTTGATCTCAAATTTAGACTTGATACACTATTTTATCAAAGTTTTTGATCAGTTTATATTATTTAATCGTTTCGGATATAGACAAAATATTTTACAACTATTTATTAATGATAGTATATTTTGTTCTAATTAAAATCAGTTTAGTATAGTCGTTGTCGCTTCATTCAAAGTTTTAAAAATGGCAAAAACTGTACTTTTCGCAAATCATAATTATTTAAAATTTTTTACGTAAAACAAAATGGAAGCTTGCCCAAAACGCGCCGGACGGATCGGGCTTGAGCTTGTAAGAAAGAATTACGGGTCGGGCCAGGACAATTTTTATCTTCATACCTTATCTTTTTAACTAGCAAGAACTAAAAAACATTTACGATGTGCAATATGTATTTTCACGTGAAGAATGGTATTTCTTCTACACTCCGCTAATAATTTTGTAACAAAAAATTAATAGCTTCCAAATAAAATTCCGGGCCGTATTAAATTTGGGCCGGGCCTAAAATAAAAAACCAAATTCCTCGCTCCCGAACGGGGCGGCCCTAAGTTGAAAAATATATCGAGTAGCGGGCCGTGATCCGGTTTTAACTCTAATTCAGATACACGTGCCAACACATAATTTGCTATATTATAAAATATAAAATGAAGAAATGCTTATGTAGGATCTATAAACATTTTTTGATATACTCAGCCTCAAAAATTATGTAACCCGCTTGTCCTGAATACAGGTAACTAACAATGTGCATGTATTTAATCTCACTTCAGAAGCCGTTGTAATACTCAATTATAGTTATTACAGCAGGGAAATTAAATTTATAAAACGTGCTCTATTGGGCTTCTTTCAGATTAATTATTTTTTTTTTGCCTTAGTCAAGACCATACAAATTCTAATAGCATTTAATCAATAGGCTCACTATGTATACAGGATTAGTTAGTGTTATGTCAGGAAATTAACTCTCTCCCTACCTATAGCTTCGTCAATGTAATTGTAAACGATTCGAAAATGTAATACTAACAAAACGTTATTATTCTATCAAAGGGGCTTCACTATTAACCTGTTATTTTATTATTTTTATTTATATAGTTTATACTACTATGTTGGTCTATAAAATTTTAGTATTTGATAGCTCAGGTGGTCACATTAAGCTCTAAATCTCTCAAATTTTTTATAGAAAAAAATGGGTCGATTAGCGTATCCTTATTACACAGGTCGACCAATATCATTGTTAAACAAGATGTTTTGACACTGAGATCAATGGATTCCCATGATGGCCGTATCTCATATATATTTTTCTTTTTTTCTTAGTTTCTTTCGCCTTCGGAGATTTCGCTCCGTTCATATCATAAAAATGGCCTTTTTGACCGAATTAACAGATTCGACCTTGAGAATACCCTAAGGAAAAAAAATTCAAAAATAGATCATTTTTATTCTGTCCGAAGCGTAAATTGTGAATGTTGGCAGAGGAGGGTGAGCCAATTTAACAATTGTAATTATGGGCAATATTGAGCCAAAAAACTTCGCGAGACCCTATCCCACTTTAATACATAAAATGTAAATTAAATTAATGTCCTACTCAAACAAAACTGGTAATTAATTTTTTTTTGTTTGACATCTAATATCTGAGCATTGCCAGTGTATATTTCTGGCATAAAGGCTTAATGTAAAAATTGATTAAATGTTAATTATGAAATTTACTTACTTTTCTGCCGACTTTATTGTTATGAATGTTCATGAGTGATCGGGCGTCCCTTTGTTCCTTGTCACGCCCGTCTATAAATGCACGAGAAAATTTGCACCCAAAGTCGACGTTGTCAGAGCAACCGGCCCAGTTGAACACCTGACCCGTGTAATCGATTGCCGGTGGTCGTCCGGCCCTTTTGTTCGGGTCGCAGGCACAACCCCGGAGCTCGCCCCGACTGCAAGACCTGATGAGGGCGTAGGCCGAACTGGCTGAGGATATGGAGTAGAGAAAGGCCGTTTCCTTCGTACCTGGAAAGATTTAAGCGAGAGAGCAGTTAGATGTACAAAATGTAACACTTGGAAATAAAATCAATGACTAAAGTTGCAGCGACATTAGCTTATTGCCCTGTGAATTGATTGGTCGCATTTTGTTAACAAATCGAAATATTTTTTATTTTTTTTTAATTGTGTTTAATAATAGGTCTCCTCTAATACTCGGAGGTATTATTTTGTATAATTTGCTTAATTTTATTTGTAGTTTGAGGTTTATTGACAAAAATGGCAATATTATTTAAAAATTTTCTGGAGTAGTAAATTAGTAAAATGAAACTTCTATTTTAGCATATTTAGGTAGTTACCTAGAAATTTTGGACAGAGGAAACAAACCGGGCCGTCCATAATTGCAACAAGAAATTCTTGAGGCGCCAGACAATTTTTTATAGATATAATAGGGGCTTTAAACTATATTTTAAAAATAGGTATTTTAGGCGCCTTAGTTGGCTTAGGGGTTTTAATAAGCCATGGACCGGTCCTGATACGATATATACAAAGCATTTTTTGAGCATGTCCAAATCACTAGCCCTAGTCAAATAAATTCCCTGATCGCTTAGTGGCCAACAACACATATATATTCAGGAAAATCTAGATATACATAAGGAAGTAGGTATTAAATATCTCGTTCGCTCGAATTATATGATAATTACCAAAATAAGTCAAAAATAATTTTTTTCCATTCATTTAAATTTTAAATATATGCAAGGTAATTGGTTTATACCGTTTCGATATTAATTTGCATGTTAATTTACGTACTTAACTTGGCCAGTTTTACATCGCAAAAGTTAGAATTTGGTTTTGCCAGATATAGGGTTAAGTCATATACAAAATTATGATTGTGTGCCAACTTACCCCACCTTAACATTTAGCATTAAAGTAAATGCCATATAATATAGTCGATTTCCCTCCAAAAGGGTTGTTGACATATCTTAATAAACAAGTCAAAACTCATGGCTTGAATTTCCAATCATCCATTAAAAAGGTAGACCGCTTAATACCACGAGGTGCTAAATTATTTACGGTTGATTAAAGGTAGGCTAGCCACATTTTCTTTTCTAATTTACCGATAGTCTCAAAGGCCCGTGCGGATAATAGGGGCCTGTAAATTAGACCAGCGGGGTTGGGTCGATAGGTGGTAACAAAACGAGTCGGTATATAATTTTTGTTTTTAATATATAAGGCATTCCTTGGCTAGCCACATTTCATATCTTTTTGTTGTATTAACCGATTGTTTATATATTTTGTTTAATAAACAATATTATAAGAAAAACATCAGAAAGATTTTAGGATCCATTGGAACAAAAATTTAAACTCAGCTGCCTGACGGGAAAACATTCGGTCTTTGGTTTACTTTTTTTCTGATATGGAACACTCAAGAGCTTTTGATAATCGATAAACCCTCCAAATACATTTAACATTTAAATTATTATCTGATGATTCCCAAATTTACGCTAGTTGTGACATTTCTAATTGAAATAAACTAATACCTCGAGCCAGAAATTTATCAAATGCTGCGGCATTGTGCTCGAATTCGGAGCAATTCCAACGGTGTTCGTAGAATTGGGTTTGGCATTCTTGGAGTCCCATTTTTAGTCCGTTCCGGAGGATCAAAATAGTCTCCGGGTAATTGTAGCATATGAATTTTTGGGACCGTATAAGGCCAGGGATCGTATTACAAATCATTGGGCCCATATTAAACATGTGGGCCGGAAGCTTACCGATCATCCTAAATTACGAGGAGATGGAAAAAGTAAAATGTATATGTTAAATGTTTGGGCAAAAATAAAGGGTTTGAGGTTTCTCCTATACCTTTAACCATATAGCGGCGCCATACCCGTTTAGGACTTTGGCTCTTTTAACCCGAACAATGGACTATCTTGAGCGCATGTAAACTCGGTTTTGTTCTACAATTTAAGTTAAGCAGCGTTGAGCCTGGTTAGTAGTTGGATGGGTGACCGCTAACGAATTCTAAAGCCGTTCATTTTTCTGAGAGCCAGACCTAAAAACCTAGGTTACCGGCGAGATTTAAATCTTATTTAACTCTGCGGGATGCTGTAGAGTTAAGGTGGCAAAGCCCTAACGGGTAAGCCGGTTTCTAATGGGAAAAAAGGTCTGGAGAAAGTTCTTTTACAACAAATTTTTTTAACGCGCAAAAAATTAAATTTGTCGATGGGTTATATAGTAAGATTTGCTCGCCAGCCGGCAACTTTAGTTTTTAGTCTAGACTATCACTGCAGGCATAACGCTTAGGGCCTACCGCCTAAGCAGGCCACTTGCCAGCTTTAATGTGGTTATACTGTGAATTTTACGAAGAAAAAAGGCGAATATTTACGGGATTGACCCAAACCTCTTACGTGTAAGACAGGGATGTTTGCCATCCATTAAACTATCTGAGCTGGTTAAATAGGGCACAAATTTAATATATGATGACGGCACCATATTTAAAACGTCTACATGTACCAACACGTCGATATACTAATTATTAAAACCGTTTTTTGAGGCCTATGCGCCCACACTAGGCACATCCTTTATGCATTTTGCCAGATCCATTAACTTTAAGTTTACTAACATTTTATTTAAAAAATGCATAATTAAAAAAATTATTTATCAAAGATTAATGAATGATTTAGAATCAGGCTAGTGATATATTTTTGGACGATGTGCACTACGTCCAAAAAGATGTGTCAAACCTAATTAAAGATTTGAGTGCGCTACACCATGTCACTAATAATTTCTAAAAAAAAATCTTTTTTAAATAATTCACCCAAATTTGAAAAAAAATATCGCTTTACAAAAGGCACCTCGCTAAGTTATTATTCATACATCAGCGGTATGCCTTCAAGAAGCCTGACAACTGAGCTTTTAAGCGGATATCTTTCGAAGGTATACTAGCTCATATTTATTTAGCCAATTTATAGGTTATATTTCTTGAGTGAAATAAGAATATTATAGACAAACTTACCACCATGTGCTCGAATACGGTTCAATGACCAGGATAATTAGGACAAGTGGCAAAGTCAAAAAATTAAAATTCTCGTAGCTAAAAAACCGAGAAAAAAAGGTGGTGGGAATTAACTGTCGTCGATGATCCATGTCAAACGCTCAAATTTTGTATTTAAATTATTACAAAAAATGGAAAATAATACCATATTTACATTTTGCAACAAAAAAAAATATTTTGGAAATTTACTCAAATATAAAAATTAAATAATTTTTTTTATTCAAAACATTCATAAATTAAAATACCGTTTTGAGCTTGCAAAAAGTTAATAATAATTTAAGAAAGCCTTATTTATTTATAATATATGTCCGATCATTTGCCCCCCAATTGAAAAAAAATTATACAAATTAAAAAATAAGTGTATTTCAAAACAGTTAGTTTCAAATGTTTGATTAATAGTAAAGTGTCTTCTCATGTTTTTTTTCCGGATATTAAGCGGCTTGTCTTTTTGGTGATATATTAACATTTTTTTTTTGTATTGTATTAACATTGGATTATTTTGTATAACACACGATAACTAACCCTTTGTCATCAAATAATGTAGACTCCAATCAACAAAATGCATCAATTTTATCGCAAATTAATCAGTTTTTACATGAAATATTTAAGTTTATATGGTGGAACCTGCGTAACACGACATCCTAAATGTTCGGGACCCCTGGGCGACTAAGGCATAGATTACAAAAACTATATACAGTTGATGGATGTATCTCGTAGACCAAAAATTTTGTAAAAAGCGAAATTTCCTTCATAATTAAAGGAAAATCTAAACGGGTTTTAGCATTAGTTACCTACCTACATAAATAATTATGATAAAGGGGGCATTTTTGAATCCCTGCGCTTTTATAGTAAAGTAAGCGGTCTTTTTCAGTAGTAAGTTATACTCTGTTCAAATTACATAATAATAATAAGTCTTTCATTTAAATTACAAGAGTAATTCTCTTTGAAAACTAATCACCTATCAAAGTGATAAGAGTCGGCGCGCACCTTTTGTGTTTTATAATTATTGTATAGCACTTTTACAAATAATTTTGATTAAATCAATTAGATAAGAGAGTTGATAGAATTCCGGTTTTATTTTGTAGTTAAAATACGAGTTTATAGTAAGTTGGGCAATTAGTTTAGATATTTATCGACCAACATGCAGTTCTTGATAAAACCGGGAAAATTTTACCTCAAATTCGTAGTAGCTATTATATTAAAAGCGTAAATTGCCTATAACGAATCTTATTTGAAAATCAACAAATTTATTGTGTTGCTGTGCTGTAACAGACTTCTTTGCACTAATTCAAAATTCAGGAAATTATTTTAAATAGTATAAAAAAAAGGTAAGATAATTTAGACGAAATCCATTCGCTCGTCCAAATCTAATCTACTAAAGCTTACAAATTTCCAAATCTAAACTACAATACCCTACAAATTTTGTATACTGGCAGGTTAATAACTTAAAAAATTCATATTCATGCTTGAGGCTAATTAAATTTTTTTTATGAATTTTCAATCAAGTTGTGGGTCATTGGTGAAAAAAATGAATTTACATACTGGATGTACTGGATAAGAGACAATTGTTAATACCCAAAGCCAAATTTAAAGGCAAAATCAGACCTAAGTAAAGAGTGGGCCAATGAGAAAAAAATGAAACTATATATAAAAGGCATAATTTTTTAAGGGAGATGGAAGAAGAGGGGGGGGGGGGGGGGGTAAGGAATAAATTAGGAAAATATTTTGGAAAAACGTTTAAGGTAAGTTGTCATATAGGTCTAATTTTTATTGTATTTTGAAACGTTTTACAAGTATGATCATTTAGCAAAGGGGGTATGCGCACAAAGTTCACCCCACGTCGATAATTTGAACTTAAATTAAAAATGCAATTTTCTTAAAACTTATATTAATAGGTAAAAGAAAGCTTTATTTTCTAATGGAATATTAAAATATTTTTCGCTTATTAAATATAATAAAATTTCAATTTTTATTGTGAATATTGCAATGATATTAATAAATCATTAGTTTTTTTTATAGATTTTTCACTGAATGTTCTGCTAAATCTAAAACACAAACAATTTAATTTAATAATAGTTATTAGTATAATTATATTTATCTAATGTAATATAGAGAATAAAAAATTTTTGTTTTTTAGATTTGTTTCTTCTTCATGTCAAATAAAATTTGCAGTATTAATTAGTGATAACTAAAATTGTAAGTAGGTGCACGTAGTCTTCTCTGAAATAATATGAAAGCAAAGTTCATAGCATTAAAACTCTTGTATAGAACATAATTGGGGTTTAACCCGTTAAAACGTTCGCGTTACAACCTTTTTACCCAGCTGCGCTTCTAACATAGAATAAAATAGGCCGTTAATCGATTTGATTGGCCAATAAAATTTTTCGATAAACCATCACACCCAACCACACCTATGACAATTGTGGTCGACGAATCGCAAAGGGCAGGTGTTTAGAAAACAAACATTAACTTAACCCTATAAGATAGAGAGCATTCTATTTTTATATATACGTCCTATTATTATTTTTTACATTAAATTTCTTATTACCATTTTTTTATAATTTCCCCTTCATTTTTGGTCCTTCGGGCCGGATATAGTCTCTTTATACATCGGATTTGTGCTCCTCTTACAAGGGACCAAATCAAATGCGTGCGGCACTTTTTCGATTCGGAAATTTCGTGACGGTATGTCAAAACGACGCTAACGATACTAATCTGAAAACCCTAAAGCTACGTCGAGCACGGATCGAATATTTGTTCACCGAATTCGAAGAACTACAAGCCAAATTAGAATCGGAAGGTAAGGAGAATGATGATAAGGTAATAGAGGAGGTCGAGAATCAATACTTTGAGTTGATGGTTGAGACCGATGAATTATTACAACTGCAAGCTGAGGTAGCATCTTATTCCAAACAGCGAATACGTCTTCCTAAGATTCAACTTCCAACATTCTCTGGATCATATGATGACTGGTATAACTTCTACGATAAGTTCAACTCATTAATTCATTCACAGAATATTACAGGTATTGAAAAGTTGAATTACCTCAAAGCGTCTGTTAAGGGAAGCGCAGCGGAAGTTTTCCAATCGCTCGAAATCTCGGAAGCAAACTACCAAAAAGCGTGGAATGCTCTCAAAGAGAGATACGACAACAAACGACTTATATTGCAAAAACACTTAGATGCAATACTCGAGCTTCCAGTGATGCATGAGGAAAACTATCAACTATTAAAACAATTCGTAGACGGGCTGAACAAACATACGAAAGCGATAGAAGCCATGAAGCGGCCAGTAGAACACTGGGACGACATCTTGGTACATACGGTCTCCAAGAAACTAGATTCAGTCACGATCAAGGCGTGGGAAACATCGTTAGCGAAAGATGTTCCCACCCAAAAGCAATTTGTTGAATTTCTCAAACGCCGTTGCCAAATTCTTAAAGCCACTTATATTGCAGAGGTAGACAATCGCAAGAATACAGTCCACAGCTTAACATCTGAACCAACATCGATGCAGGACATTCAAAACATAAACAGATGCAATTCACGGAACTCACCGGGGGATCGCGAACAAGCCGTCATTGATGAACGGCCAAGCGCAAAGGTAGCGATCGTTGTTGACTTGAAGCAGATGTGTCGGCAAATTCTTATGCACCAGTCGCATTGCCAATTACAGCGGATTTTTGGGAAAGAGAATCCGTCAGAAAAAGTAGTTTCTGTTTATTTGAAGACAGTTACATACGGTATTTCTTCAGCGCCCGATTTAGCGATCAAAACTTTGAAACAGTTTGCTCATGAAAAAGTCAAAGAATTTCTTATCGGTTCAAAAATCGCTCTGAGATATTTACACGTTGATGATCTCTTGATAGGAGCCGATACGGTATCTGACTCTTTCGAAGTCATACGGCGGATTAAAACTATGCCAAACCATGAGGGTTTTACCCTACACAAATGGAAGACGAACAATCGTGGGTTACTTCATGATACTGCAGTAAATCTGACGAAACAAAGCCCTATCTCCATGAGCGACGATCAGAACGATACCTGCGTAATCAGTATTAGATCTAACACATTCTTTCTAGCAACGAAACGTAAAATATCATCGACCATTGCCCGAGTTTTCGACTCGCTTGGATTGGTAGGACCCATCACGGTCCAAACTAAAATGATGCCGAAATTATGGGTCTTAAAATGGGATTGGGGTGATCCCATACACAATATCACTGCTAAGGATTGGTTCCAACTTACGAGTCAACTGTTGCATATTAATGCGATCACAATTCCGCGACTACAACCAATCATCTTAGCCCACCATGCATGGAGATTCACGCATTTTCGGATGACAGTGAGAAGGCATATGGAGCTGCAAAGTATCAAAGGGCCTAGTCGCATCGTTCAAATTTGTTTAATATCTCGTGTGGCAGCACTTTTAAAGGTCGTTCCTATTCCCAAACTTGAATTGCGCAGGGCATTACTTTTGACAAGATTGCTCTTAACAACTATACGATCACTCCCAATAGATTTGACTGTATTATATGTTGGTCTGATCCCACAATCGTTTTAGCCTGGATCGCAGCCTCAACACGTTTTTGCCTCAATTAAATTCTCATAAAACGCTAACCATGTTTTTATCTGTAGATAATTTCATTGTTCTCTAATCAACTTTTAATCGTTTACAAAAGGCGCTTACTGTTTACGCTCCATTCACGTATAATTGCCTACTGTTCGAATTATTTTTCAACCGTTCGCCTCTTTTTGCGTTGATCACTGTGGTCCTCTTGCAATAAAGGAAGCCACACGAAGAAAATACTGCCAAATCTGACGGATATCCCAATTTGTCATCTGAAGTGGTAGCATATCGAAATGATGCATTACAACTTTTGGTCTGGTCGCACAAAAATTTAACGCATCTACAACGTCCAAACAAATGGAAAGGGGCATCTACCAATTTAAAACTAGGCCAACTTGTACTAGTTGCCGAAGACAACTTACCCCTTTTTATGTGGAAAACCGGTCGAGTAATTTACTTACACCCAGGCAAGGATTCGATAATTCGCGTTGCCACAATAACCTGTGCTAACGGTACCTACAAGAGGCGCGTGATCAAATTATGTCCCTTCCCAATTACAGCTGAACGTGATTTATTGGAAGATTAGTTCTTCCAATCCCGGGGAGTATGTTTAGAAAACAAACATTAACTTAACCCTATAAGATAGAGAGCATTCTATTTTTATATATACGTCCTATTATTATTTTTTACATTAAATTTCTTATTACCATTTTTTTATAATTTTCCCCTCCAGCAGGGCTAGCTGAAACATATTTTAAACATGAATACTTTGAGATATAAAGGTTTAATATTGGGATAAGCTCGTCCCCCACAAAACACTTGGTATAACTTTTTTTCACATATCCAACCAAGGGTAAAAAGAATCAATTAAAAATGGGCCGGGGTATCAGACTTCTACCCGATCGCGGATTAAAAAGTTATAGTATTTTTATCTTAATAGAATATATTCTAAGAGGTAACATAGAAAATTACAACAAGCTCTATTATTCAGACGTTGTAAAAGATTTTAACCCGCGATCAGTATTGTGACTGTATGGACCCTAGCATATCCTATAAATGAATATTTTCAAAAATATACCTTTAGTCACAATTTTGTGACTTTTTAAATATACGATAAACAAAGTAATTATTTGATCTAGGTCTAATAAAAGAATTTGTTTAAAAATTTTATCGAAGCCTACATAAACCTCACATCGTCAATTTTAATAATGTAAACCATGGTATTGCCTAATAACTGAAAAATTGCAACCTCATTATTTAGGTATTTTTTATAATAGTTTCACATATAAAATACATAAAATGTTTGTATAGAGTATAATAAAAACAAATTATTTTTTCTCGATAAAATATTTAGTTCTTAGGGTACGATACAAATTTTTTTATTTTATTATATTTTTTTTGACAAATCTTTATTAAAATGTTTTACTTGACTTAAAAATACAATTTAATCAATAATATTGGTAAATTTATTTTATTGACAAGAATTAAATGTAATTTAAAATAATAAAAAATTCTTTTGAGATATTTTTCTACTTTGTGTTAAATAAAATTTACAATATACATCAATAACAACCTATATTTAATTAAACACGTAATTTTCTTCAAATTAATTAAAATAAAGTGTATAGCTTTTAAAACTCCTAAAGTTATAATATGTTTAGAATTTAATAGCAACCTAGCATTTGCAGGTTAACAAAGTTTTATATGAAAGTAATTATAGAAATAAAAACTTTGCCAATATATTGTTTGCAAACATAAGTTTAAAAAATGGTTAAAAAATTAACATCAACTAAAAATAGCAAAAAACACTTAAAGAAAATGCTAAATCAATATTAAGTTTAAAAATAGGTATAATTAATACTCAATAATTTCTATATTCAAAAATCCATTACAAAAAACCTTGCTACCATTATATAAGAAATAAAAAATATTTCCATAAATATTACAATTTAAATGCATCTCGTATCATACCACTTAATGTAAAAAAGCTTAAATATTTTTAAATTAGTCGGGTACGTGGGTGTAGGTACCCCAAATTCACTTCAAAATTAATATTAAGATACATTGAAATAAATTTTATTAAATACTAATTATAAATACTTAACTTAAAGACATAAATTAAATATTTGTGTTTGCTTGCCAAAAGATTTACAATTAAAAAAGGAATGGAATTTCTAGATTTTCCACCAATCGTGGATTAAATATACTAAATATTTAAATTGTTTTGCAATGATGTATATATTTATTAATTAAATACAAATATATATAATAGAAGCTGGCTCTTAAGAGAAAGGACATATTATACGTGTTATTCTGCATTCAAAAAAACGATAGGACATTATGCTATAATTTCCTCACGTATATTTTTGATTCGACCATTTTGTATATTGCCGATTTGGAATTTTTATCTCACCAAACATGGATAATAAACCCCAATTAATTGCGTACGACTATTCAACTGAAGAGGACGAAGATATTTCACCAAAAATTGCAGTCGGAAATATGATTTTGGTAAATGATAGCAGTATTGATTTTGAGTTTGAATCAAAAATTGATATAAAGGTTGATATAAGTGTCCCTGTTGAGATTATTAGCGCCCTTTCACCCCCCTTAGTTGTATCCGCAGAAACGGGTATAGCTGGGTTGGCCGATAATTTAGATATATCTGGTAAGTTTTATTTTATATAAAATGGATATCATCTATTGATATATGGGTGTTTTTAGATTCTGATAAAGGAGAAATCACAGATGAAGAAGAGATAAATGAAGGAGAGTCTGAAGATTCTACAGTTCGAAGTCGGGAGGAAACAGATGCTTTTGAAGGCAATTGTATATAATTTAAAATAGCTTACTTTTTATTTTGAATTTTGCTATATCTCTTTTAATAGCTCAATCTACAGCTATAAAAAGTCTGCTCAGTTATCAAAATCTTGATAATACTATTAATGAAAATCACAACTCTTTCACCATAGAGCCAGATAACCTTGACCTTAAAGATATAAAAGATACTAATGATCAGAAAAGAAGTAGAATTCAATCTGAAAATTGGTCAGATAACAAAGGTATTTTTTGCTTGATTAAAAATTTTATATATTTGACTACAAAAAATTATAAAACTAAATCCTAAAAAATGATATGCTATAAGTTAGGTTTCAGGGAACATATTAGCTATTATTAAAATTAAACCAAGTCAACAACCTAACCACTTTATTTTCAAAAGTGGATTTATTTTTACTTATTTAAGCCAAATAACTCTGATGAAAATATAATGAGATTGTAGGCAACATGTGGTTAAAAAATTACAGAAAATACACAATAATGTTTATTATATTTATTATATAAAATTATACTTGCAAAATTAACTTAAACGATGTATTTAAATATACAATAGTAATATTTGATTTTAACATTTTTTAAAAAATATACGTTTGCAAATAATGCTAAATAAAATTAATATTCTTTATATATTAAAAAAAAGTATTTTTTTAACACAATTGCTTTATGTCACAATTTAAAAACATTTTTTCTACCACATGAGTTTACGTACCATTAAAATCTCCCATATTGAAAGCCTTACTTAACTTTTAAGCAACCTTTTGTATATATTATTTTTAATATCTAAAAATGTAATTTTTTTTTAAGCAATCTTACAAAATATAATTGATATAAACTAATTTAGTAAGCTAAATGATTGTTTTTTATTGTTTGTTTAAGTAAATAAATAATTATGATATTATTGCTTAACAATATATATGATTAATGAATTAATTAATAAAATACAACTATTCAATCTTTAATACTCTCTCTGTACCTACAATTTACTCTTTGTTATATAAACCTTAATTGGGGAAACCACAGATAAGATTTTTATATATTGATAATTTTTATATCTAAAAATATTTATTAAATATATACTTTACCATTTTTTAAAATTTCATCAAACTTCTTGTATTTTGAGTTGAAATTTTATATACATGTTTAAAAATGCTATCCACATTTTTTTTATTGGTCATGATTAATAATCATTAAATTTTTTATATTTATATGGATTTTGTATTTAATTGCTCTTTAAATTAGCAAAAACTTTTTTTAAATTTACATAATAGCTCATTTTCTTTGTCCTAATTTTTTGTTAATTCTTCTTTTTTGGCTAAAACTAATTATTTGTAAATTAGTAAAAAATTGTAAATATCTATAAACTGGCAAAATTATTTTTAAAATTATTTAGCAAGTTTAGCCATTCCTAATATTTTTACAATTAAGCTTATTTACATTTTTTTATATTATAAAGTTTGGCCCTTTAAAATAAAATCTTAAAAGGCTTTGAAATTTAAAAAAAATTATAACTGCCACTTCAAAGTCATTGCCAACCTTTTTTTCCTTCAAATTTATAATTTTTTATTTTAAAAACTATAACAATTAAAAACATCTCGATTAATTACATTACTATGCCACAAAACTTTGTTTTCTGTTTTACTTATTTAATCTGAAATAATAATTTGTTGAAAATAAGGGTATGCAAACTTTATAATTAATAGTTTATTTTTACATTGAAGGGGGGGGGGAATATTTTTTTGAGCTAATTAATATTTTTATCAAATTTTTTATCCTTAATTATCTTGGGGTGTAGCCCAACTATTTTAACCCAAGCCTATAATAATAAAATCACCCAACAAGATAAGAAATTTTTGCTATTTGGCAACCTTGTCGATTCTATCTTCATCTTTTCAGCTTCTATTTTCTTCCAAGCATACTTTGTCAAAATGGCATAATATGCTATAAAAATAGATTTCTATTCAAATATGACAGTGTTATTTACAATGCTTAATCTCGAACATTCACTAATCACCAAATTATCTTGGATATTAAAGCTATTGGTCAACCTTTTTTCCCTTTTAAACATTATCACTTTAATGCAATTTTTTTTTAAATCAGATCAATTACTGAATAAGGCTCTTTTATTGTCAGGACCATTCATATCGCCTAAGCTTACTTTTATTGTGCATATATAACTTTTTGGCAGACAACTTGCTAAAAGTACGTTTTTATTTAAAGACCTTTTTGTATTATGTTGGCCGGCTTCTTTTATTAAATTTTAAAAAACTTTAATTTTGATACATCAAAGCTTTAACTATTTTTGCATATTTAAATTTAAATCTTTGCACATTGGGGATGTTTAGGTTACATATTTTTGAATTATGCCTAAATTATGTTAATTACCTTGGGGGCAACTATCATTAGATTAATAGTGAAATTGCAGAGGATAGAGACTTAAGATGACAAAAATTTTACTTTTTGTTATTATGGGGTTGATTGAAAATGAACAATTTTTTGCATAATTTTAAAAATAAAATTTCCTTTTTCGTTTTGAAACTTATCTTTAAATTAAATCACCAAAACTTAATGAAATTGTGCATATATATAAGTATAATATACACCCCTTAAAACCAAACATTAAAGTTATGCCATTTTTCTAAAAAAAGTAGCATTCGCAAAGTTTTTTAGCTGCAATAGTCTATAATTAAAATTAAAAACCTTTTTTATACAGTTTTATTAGTTTGGCCAACAAAATAACCTCGAAGAAAAATTAACAAAAAATCTAAGATTAAACAAGCTTTCTGTATAGCGTAAAAATGTTTATTTTGTAAATGAATTCCGGAAGTGATATAGAATAAGTGCAAACGAATTCTAGAGATTGCACAGATCTTTATTGCAATATCGTATAGGTTATTTATTCATTATACTGACTGAAAATTATAATGTATTTTTTAAGTTTAATTATATTCCAAATTCTGCTATTTTTGATGTGGTACATACATATTTAGACTCTGGAGCTAAGTTAAAGATTTAATTAGTTATATTGGTGAAAAAAAAATTAATTAAATTTTTTAATTTTGCCCCAATAAAGGCATTTTTTTATTTTTGATTCCGGATGCGCATGACCAAAAGTTTTATAAAAAACGGAAAAAAACATTGAGAATTTTGTAAAACTTTGAGGTTTCATTTCCTATTATCCTCTTAAATTTTTGTATTTGATAGCCAATTCATAAGTTTTAGCTTCTGTAATTTTATTTTTATCAAGTATATGCCTGATATTTTAATTTATGTTGTAAGTTTTGGAAGTGACTAATTTTCTCTATATACACTACCTTATTTATTTCTTTAAGATCGTATTTATATCCTTTAATCCAAATTTGATAGCTAGTAATTAATGTTTATACAATACCGTTATTATTTTAATATATTTACAAACCCTAAATTTCGAGTTACATGAAAATTTTAATATTCTTATAATAAAAAAATTTAAAAATATTTTCAAAGCTTTTTTTCTTTTTAGTGTCAAATTATGTTTAATCTATTTAAATAAGCTATTAAATATAATTTATGGCAATGACCATAGCTCTTATTTTTTACTAATTTGCAAAATAATTGAATTACTCTATTTATATGCTTTATAATAGTTTTACATTTTACCTAGATAATTCTGAAAGTGAGGCATCTGGTTCATCTGTTCAGTCTGAGCACCCTAAAATTACCTCTAACGATGATGAAAATGGCGCAAACCAAAAAGCAGAGGAACAACAAAAGTTGAGCTTATATGGAGAAGAACTGATAGACGTTGCTAAAGAAAATTCTACCAATTTGTCTCCTGGTTTACAAAGTTAGTTTTAATTATGGCGTTTATAAAACAATTATTTACCATTGCTTGTGATTAATTTTTTAATTAAAACTATTTTATGCTTTATTTACTAATTAATTGAAGATATGAATATTCAAACTGTTTACTTTTATATGATTTGACCTCTTATTCAACTATTATTTTGAACAGAATCTATAGCTAAAGATCAATCACCTGATTCACAAACAATTAATAAAAGTTATATAGAACAGTTTAAAAGGGAAACCATAAAAAGCCAAAATTCTCCATTAAAAACCGCTTCTCCACAAAAAAATGATAGTCCTAACATAAATTTTGACCAAATTATGGATGAAAATAGCACATCGACCGAGAACATGTTTAGTGACAAGTATGAAGCTTCTAGAATTTTTTGGGATTTCAATGGGCCTGTTTGGAGTTTGCCACATGCTGTAAAATCGGTACTCGACGGTCCAAAACCAGATATTTTAGGTATTATGTTGAAGATATATGAAATAAATAATACAATCTCGGTATAAAAAACTTTAAACTCTTGCATTTTGAGGTCGCAAATAACGTCATTTTTCATGATTTGTTATTTTTTTATCTCCTACTTTCATTTCAAAGGCCATTATTGAAAAATTTATCAAAAAACATGGTAAGGCCAAACCTTTAATAAATTCACGTTAATTTTAAATTTCACAAGACTTTTATATATTTTTATAGGCAAGTGTTATTTATAGAATAAAATTTAGGCACAATTTTATTTGTTAGATTCTACAGTTGATCACTTCTTACCCGAACCTCCTGGCAGATGTAGTGACGCGCTACAGGCCAAGTTTCGTTCTCTTCACGAAAGGAGAAAACGTTTTTTAAGACAGCAAGCTAACCCTGGGTATATATTTCTTTATGTACATGTTAAAAATTAATTGAGTCAGCAAAAGTTTTATGACTAAATAGCTAATAAAATAACTGAATTTTTTACCCTCATTATTTTACATAAGATTTAGGATTTTATTTTGATTTTTAGGGACTCTGAAATGCCACGTGAAAAAGATTTCAACGATGTTATTTGTGATAATAAAGCCTTCCGTAACCCTAGCATCTACGAGAAACTACTCCAGTATTGTGATATTGATGACTCGGGCACAAATACCATACCCTCCCGTGATTTCTTTAACTATAACGCAATAGGCGCTAAAAATCACAATGACGGGAGCTCTATCGTCAACGTACCTAAATACGGACATGGCATATATAATATCAAAAGGTAGATTAACACATATATAAATATCCTATTAAATTATTTTTGCTACAATTAAATGATGATATTTTGCGCTATTTAATTATAACAACTTATAATCAAAAAAGATCCACCGGCAAACGCATATGGGGTCGGGCCTCCTACTACGAGGAACTTGCCAAAGCTCAAAAAATTGAGATGGAAAAATGGGAGAAAGAACGTCTCTTACAAAAAACTAACACTGCCACAAACATTGCAGCTTCAATTACATCTGGCCACGCAAATGCCTTTATGACATCTTCCAGTGGTATTTTTTCGCGCGGCGAACAAACAAATTCTCAAAGCATCTCTATAACCGAGCAAAAGTAGGCGTTAATTTATAATTAATTATAAGCATGACCTAATGTATTCTTTCAATACTTATATTGTTTACTATTTTTAAAAGTTGGTTGACTTCTATACTAATTAGTATATGGGACATGTATCATTTTTTTATGTAGGTTGCCAACATTTTTTTTAAAGTTTTTTTCCTTACAAATATTGACTTTAACCTCATTTTTTTCTATATTTTAGAAATTCAAAAAACGTCGAATTCTCACAACCATTACCAAAGCACAAAAGTGATAATGACAAGCAGGATACCACCACACGCGTTGCACACATAAAGCCTTCCGAAGCTCTACAGCAATTGTCGAGCAATAAAGAACGCGACAAAGGCACATCACCCAAGGAAGATGAAAATGATCGTCGGGCTAAGAATGGACCTCAATACAAAAAGCGTCATTACAGGGGACGACACAGTCATAGCTCTTCTCCCAGATCCCGGAGCCGGAGTTCTTCGCCTCGCGAACGACGCAACAAAAAGTCTTTGAAAGTTGTTGCTCACATAACTGCAACTTCCAAAGACGATTTTTTGCCTCCTTCTGCCACTTCCTCCTCTACAACGTCCTCGACCAGTGCCAAAAATGTAGTCGCTTCTCTGAAAAGTACCCTCAAATCTCCGATCAGATTTCCCGAATCCACTGTGTCAACTGATTCTATACCCCTGCCACCTTTGGAAAATCCTAAAAAATTGGCTGAACCTAGTTATAGTACACAATTTGGGAATCCGTTTGATATCTCTACCAACGCTTTGACCGCTCACAAGGCTCGCAAAACTAAATGGGACAATTAGTCTATGTTTTATATCTATCTTGCATTACATTTTTATACCCTTACATTATGAATAGTATTTAATCTAATAAATATTAAAATCTATTGAAGGTGTTTTTAAGTAGTCAAAATGGGTTATATTATATATGCAATTTTTGCTGATTATTTTTTATTTCACAATTTCAAATCATCACTATGCTCGAACATGTTGGATCGGTCATGATTGGTGTTGTACTTTGAATATAAAAATGGAGTATTGCACTGTTTATGGCCTATTCAATGTGTTTATTTGTGCCTGCCTCATGTTTTACGATGTAATAATCATGCGAAGTTATCGTTGCAATTTATTATATATTATCAAACATTTTTTTTTTGATTTGCAACAATCAAATCACTGTTATTAATGAAAAGACTTGTTATACATATTTTAATGATAATTGCCTCGATGAAGAATCAACATCCCCTTTACGAGGTTAACGGACAATCTATTACAAAAGGTTTTGTCAATGGTTTAACAAATATTTCATTTCTCCCCGCTTACGACAAACTCCCCAAGGGGGGAGCCTTAGCTAGCGCCAGCAATAAGCGACTCATCGAAGCAGCTAAATTTATGCCTCTCGCTGCACTAGGTCCCCAGCCATATACGCCTCACGCTTTATGCGATAACGTGTATCCCATCTTGTTGCTCGCAGTAGCAGCTGTCATACTCATTTACATGGCCGTCATATTTGCCAAGCTCTGTTACTTTATTCGTAAGGGGTCGGGTCGACCTCCGTTTGATGCTAAACATGGCGGAGGTAATGAATATTGGTTTTGAGGTGCTCTTTTGATTGAGGCCTTTAAACAGAGTTGATTCACATATCATTTTTTCTGCGTTTTTGGCGGCGGCCTTCATTAAAAATTAAAACAAAAAAGAATATATAAAACATACAAGATTTTGATACTAACATTCGTCCTAATTTTTCATTCTCATAAATGAGTTTGGTCAATTTTTTAAAAATTAAGTATTAACAATTCATAAATCAATACAACAGTTTTTCCTGTAGTATAGGAATTTCCTTCTTTTTCCCGGTGAGGAAACGGCTCACCCCTTAGTTTGCCCCTTTTACCTCTACAGCATATCCCACATAGTTAAATGAAATTTAACACGCGTTGGTGACCTAGGCTCCTATAAGAATGAATCTTTGGTATTCGTTGATGGTCACCCATCCAACTACTAATAAGGCTCAACGCTCCTTAACTTGAATTGTAGAACACGACAAAGTTTGTGCTCGAGGTCGTATTTATTGAAAAATAGGCACACATTAGAGATTAAAGTCAGGGACAGCCGAAATTTAAAACTGGCCGGGTTGAAAAAAAAATTACGTGCCAGGCCGTATTTTCAAATCTATTTTGCCTTATTTTTAACTATTCTTAACAAGACCTAAAAATGAAAATTTTATAATTACAAAATTAAGGGTATTATTTCTACAATCTGGAATTTATTGATAATTTTGAAGTAAAAATTTTTTGGCTTGTAATTTAGGGCCATGTTTTTAAATTTATGCCGCGGCCTTAAACAGATTATTAAACTCGGGGGCTGGCAGGTTCAAGGGGGGGGGGGGGGAGCTAATTTGAAAAACATTTACCGAAATATCACGGCTCGATTTGAACTCTAGCACAAATTTTCATCCTAATTTAGTACAATCTATACGATAATTTAAGATTTGACGACTTTTCTAATGAAATCCTTATTAACAGACTTTAAACCTTGGTTGAATTCTTTGCATAAAATACTTTGATAAAAAAGTCTTAATTTTTAATTCGCCTTTTTAGAATCCTTTTTAAAACATCTTATTTACATGTGAATGACTAACACGAGTGCGTGTTTGAGCCCTCAATAAATACATCCTTTGATGTATTATACCGATAGTACCTATTTTTAACATATAAAATCATTTTAATCCATAAATACACGAATTCTAATAAAATTAATAAAGAACACCATGGCCATAGGACAGCTAAAATAACGACAAAAGCGACGAAAAATCACCCAATGCATAGTTATCAGATCCAAATGGAAAATGCGCGGGAGGGGGCCGGTGGGGAACGCCAAATCGTGAAATCGATGGCACTCCAGGATTTAGAGGAGAGGGCAGATGGAGGCGTTAAAGGAGCTGGGGGCCATATCTTAGATCGGATGATGCCGCCAAGGGAAATGGAGGTAAAGATATGACAAACTCCGTGCCTTTGTATTTTTCGAAATTCCTTTTATTCCTAATAATGTTAACAGTCGGTACCCGAAGGCCCGCTCGAAAAACGGGCTTGGTCGCTTGAATTAGAAAACATAAGAATTAAGGGCAGGGCCGATTTTTGATATCTCATTTTGATTTTTGTTGAGACGAAAACTAAAAATGATAAATTTATTATCACGAGATGATGGGTATCACTTCTTGAGTTAATGATTAATAGCGAAAAATTTATAGTTTGCAATATAAAATTTCCTGGCCGTATTGTCGATTATTTATTTCCCCAAAATTGATGAGGGCAGTGTCGGGCAGATGGTGCCAACTTTAGAGTGTACTCTACGACAAGCCTAGCACAATTTTTTTTTAATTATCTCTCTTCCCGCAAAACTAACCACCCGGTATGTAATGTAACATTAGAGTTCAATACCCAAACACGTGGGATGCTTTAAGACGATTTGAATTATCATATCAAAATTTTGAATTATTCAAAAAATTTGTAAATAATTTTATCTTTTTTTCTAAAAAATACTTTTATCTTATATAAACTATTTTCACTACTAATAATTAGAAGGGCAACCTTTCAAAAAAAATGGGACACAACCTTTGGTAAAAATGCGGTTTGTTAAATTTAAAAATTAGCACAACTTTGAACGCGCCCATATATAGGTTAGTATATTTACATATATCATCATCATAAAGGCTAATATCACCGTTCCACTGCTAAGTACGTCGAGCAAAGTAAAAATTGCGAACGAGAATGGGCAACAGATGATAAGCATTCGGAGCACGGCATCTAAACGAAAGCTTTCAAAGGTGGCCAATATGAACGCCAAAAGATTTCATCGGGCCAATGAAGAAGGCTCAGATGCTATCAGTTTACCGTGAATATTTATAAGTGTGAACAACGAATAATAAATGTGCCATTTACAAAATTTAGAGGGTCATAATTTTGTTGCCTGATAGTTTACTATTAATTTCCGTTCATAATTTTCAAGCCCGTTGCGAGCTCTCAGCTGAATTTGAATCAGCTCGGTCCTATTACCCGGTTTATAGACAATACCCTTTTTCAAGTTTTTTTAAGTATATATAAACATTTAATTTGAATTTCAGCTTATAAAACTTAAAACTGGTAATTCCACTAACATCACAATTTAGCATTTTGAAATGTGTTTTTTTAAACAAAAGGTAGAGAAATTAGTATAGTGATTGCCATGCTAAGGCTCTAATTGGTTTTTTAATTAAATCATTGTAGTCTGGTGCTAACCTACTCACAACTTAACACCAACCATTTCATTGAATATTAAAATGTTTCACGTTCCGATAAATATATGTGAAGAATTAGCGGTGAAAATAAAGTAATTCGTTAAACTTTACTTGGTTAAATTTTTGACTTTAATGCTAAATTTAATATTTTTTGGCAAATGTAAAAATAAATTTTTTATTCTACCTACCTTATTACTAATTAAAATTTGAAGAAATAGAAGCTCTTCGTTTGTATATGAGTTCAAATATCTCAGTACATGGCTTGTAACTAGGAACATAATAATGATTTACATCTAAATGCTGGCATTCAATACGCCTATTAAATTTGGTCAAATGCCTTTGGATCTACAAAAATTAATGAATATTAAGAGGTTAATGAAATTTAAGCAAAATTATCTACATTGTAACTTTATCTCTAATATTTTACCCGTTTGTCGAATATCTTTTTGGGCCCTAATGCTCACATCGAAAAAGGATTAAATTAATAGAACACCTACATGTCTTATTCCAAATATTCTTCTGTTTAAATCACCATTTGAGCCCGGCCCATCGATGACAATCGGAATAATGAAAAAATTAGGCAATTTGCCACCCCAAAATCCCTACAGAGAAATAATTAATTTTGTTTTTCATATTCATATTAACTGTTACTTATTTTTATATCTAAAATAATGAGAAACAAAATTTATAAGTGCTCTTAGACGTTTGATACAGAAATTTTGCAACCCCAAACGAAAATGCACTATATATCCTTTAAAAAAGTTTGAGTTTGAATTTAATGGTTTAGCTGCTTTATATACACAAATTCTTTTAATATTCTTAATCTTATATGTTTTTTTAACATTCTTTATTTTCAATGTTTTGAGCAGGCTTACAAAGTTTGATTAAATAAATCGATAAACAGATTTGAAAATCGCTTTGAAGGCAGGTCTGGTCTCTGAAGTGAGCTCTAATACCTCAAAAATTTGTTGAGCTATGTTATCAAATCATTTTTTTTATTAATTAGAGATATTTAATTTAATAAAATTATAACATAAGGACTCAAAAGGTGGGAATGTAATAAAATTATTATAATTTTGAATAATAATAAAAAATATAAATTAATTCAAACATTAATAAACATTTAAACATGTAATTTCAAATAAAAAATCATATAGGTAGAATGTCATTCAATTGGTTAGCAAAATTTAAATGTTTATTAGCAAAGTGGGAAAGAAATTCATTCAAAGCCGCTATATTAGTTTCTTTGGCATATTTAGTAGCTCCAATTTGACTATTATCAGGTTCAGTTGATTTGTAAAATTGTCCATCTCTAACATTTCCATTCGTGACTATGAGTAGGTAAAGGTAACCACCCAGCAAGTTTGTCATGAAAAACGTGACGTCTAGGCTCTAAATAAAAAGATAAATATTTAATACTCGCATTAGAATTATCAAAAGAATTTTATTATATAGTAAAAATAATTAGTTTTTTTTTATTTGAATGAAGCTAAATACTTTAAAACTAATACTCCATAGAAAATTGTCGCGTTAATACTCTTAACACTAGATTTTTTAGGACTTGGTTTATGTGTGGACAAAAAAAAACGTATTTGTTTATAAATTCTAAGTATCTTTTTGCGTACTGTTTTATTCGACACAATGCAGAAATAAATTAAAAAAAAACAAATTTAAAATTTTATATACTATCTTCATTTTAACTGTAATTAAAATTAATTATAACGTTATAAGAAAAATTTACGAAAAAAACATGAATAAATTAAAATTAATTTTGGCTATCATTTACTCTAAAAAATTAATGGATATTCATTTATACAATACAAACCTTTTTTTATAACAATAAAATTAATTTCAATTAAATTTTGAGGTTAAATTGACCATGTACCCAATAGAGCTTCTAATGTATAAATAAATATCAGACTTAGAGCGATTTAGTCTTAAATTTTATGTATTCAAGAAAAAAAGTAACGATAAGAAAACTTTAGCGGATATAATACCAGAGATGTATTCAATTTAAGATGTGCTGAGGTCCGCAAGGAAAGCACCATTACCTATCGCGGATTAATTTACAAATAACCTTTCATCGTATAGAGGGTAAAGAATTAAAAATTTAAAGTTTTAAAAAGCGGATCTTATGTAACCAACCCTTATATTTTATAGATATTATTAATTTTATCAGGAGCCAGTCAACATTTAACTAATAAATTACATAATTACTTTGTCGTAAAAACATTTGGTTTGAAGTTTAAGTGAGGGTAAAGAGGCTAATCTAAATTGAGATTTATCGGCTCTTTCTAAACATTCGACGAGAGATGGCAATATGGAATTACACAAAGTGGTAGGTGACTCTGGTTCCTTGCCAAATATAATTTCATCCTCCAAACTACCAACGGGGGCAGTTATGCTATAATCATCTGTTATGAATCATTAAAAACGAATAAAATTTAAAACACAATTAGAAAATTAACAAAAAAGAACGTAATTTTTTTTTTGATTTTAAATTAATGAATATTATATATGTAACACTGTTTGACAAATTAAACATCAAATCAGAGGCTGCAATCATTCAAGTATTTAACAAGTTATACCCTTATTTGTCATTTTAATCCTGCGTCAAGGAATATATATGAAAAAAGGTTGAAAACACAAATGAGATTTTTAATAGCTAAATATCATATTAGTTTCATTTGCGCTTAAGCGGAACAAACTAAATTTGGTGGAACATAATGTACCTATTCAATCATACCTAATTTCAGATGAAAAAATAAGTTTTATTATTTTTGGAATCGCAAGGTCGCGAACGTGTTATTTTTTTTTATAATTTGTCATTTTTACGACACGAATTTGTGGGCCAAAATGTGAGATATAATAACGGGAGGTAACTGTAGATTAGTTCACTCCAGTTTCATAAACTTCCCAGAACGGTCATAAATGTGTTAAATACTTATTTATTATACTGATATAAAATTATAAAAAGAATAATCTATTTAATGTTTAAAATTAAGTCATCAAACTTAAATGTCCAATTAGCAAAAACACTGTAAAGTGTCGTTTGTGGTTGAAATAATGTCCCATACCTGGTAATTTGTCTTTTTCACCCATGGAAGATTCCTCACTGAAGTAGTGGGTAAATACGTCGAAAAGGTTTGGTTTAGGTTTTTCACTTTTAAAGAGCGGGAACCCCGAAAGGGCCAAGCTGGTTACGGAGTTGCTAATATCAATAGCGGGGACAGAATTTTTGGTTGAACAAAGTACAGTATTCGAATTATGGTAGAAATTCCGCGTAAATATCTGTGGGACGGTGGCGCTGGTTGACGGTTTATCCAAGGACGGTCTAAGATTATTTTGGGAGCTTTGTTGTTGGTATCGCAGCGTGGGCGGACAATGATAAGTATTGTAATTACTGTGATTGAGAAAGAGTTCAGCCTCCATGCCCGGTAAAAGGTGTGGAGAGGTTGGGACTGCTAGATTTTCGGAACCCTTTTATGTAAAATTTGAACGTTCAAGACGTATATATAACACAGGTCGACCAAAATCAATGAGTGAATTAAGACACTAGGGGGAAATAATCATTACGATGGTCTTATCTCATATAAATATTTTTCGTATTTCAAATTCCTCAAACTTCGACTATTTTCTTAGGTATAAATAAAAAAAAATGGTCAAAGAAATTTACTAATTTGGCAACGTTGAGGATACCAAATAAGAAAAAAATTTTTTTACAATAAAATCACTTGTAACTTATGTTTTTTTTTTCAAATAATGAGAAATATCATTTTTAATAATATCAAGCTCTCATTTAGGTTATACAGAATTTTTGGCACCCTAACCATAGAGGATACGATATTTATCGGTTAAAATATTATTTAAATTTTGAACTTAACAGTTTAGCTGTTTTATATAAAAATAACTTTTCAATATATTTTTGTATTTAAATCTTTTTTGTTATTAGAACATTTTTTCAAAAATTTTCAAAGCAGGCTTACAAATTTAATTAAAATAAAACGGTAAACGAGGTCTGGTCTTTGTTCATACTTCTAATTCATTGACCTTTTTTAATATTTAAATGATAAACTTTGAAATACTAAGATGGTTATTCCTTGAAAAGTGAGGCATCCGACATGGAAGATTTGGTAGTAATAAGATTAGTAGATGAGGAAATATAAAATTTAAAAGGTTGTGGGCTAATTTAATGACATTTTAGGTCTAAGAAATGTTCAAACAAATTAGGTTAATTTTACATTTTTTGATTTTAAATGATAAATCGATAATTTGTTTTCCAAAGCGCATTTTTAAAAATGCAAAATAATACTAATTTGTATAATTTTACATAATTACAAATTTATATTTAAAAATTAATATTTTTTTGATTTTTCTATTTTGTCTACCAATTGGTTTTGCCTCTTCCACTGTGCTATATACGGCTATAGCAAGCTATGTTATATTAAAATCTATCATCAATTAACGGCGTTAAAGAAGGTCAAAAAGTATTTTAAAGGTGAATCGATAATTAAAATAAGCGATTGATGACATTACTTACAATATATGAATGCAATCCTTAATTAAATCCAAGAAAAAAAAATTATACTTTTTGATGATGAATCGACGAAATGCTTGATTTTAGTCGTCTTCTCCTTATTAATAATTGTTCAATCAAGTTTGGTTTTGTCAAGGGGTACGAGGAGTTGGGAAAATGCTCGCTCGGCTTTGAGTTGGTGGAATAAATGCCTTTAATAAAAGTATTATAAATTTGTTATTATAAGAATTTACTTCTCTTTAATTTTTGAATCCTAATTTTTGGGTTTAGTAGCGCAAGTGATTGAAACTATTGGTACATGATACCGAGTTATTTAAATTTGTATATAAAACGAGACAATTAGCCAAAATTTGCCTATTTTATGAATTTTTACAAAATATATGTAAATTTATTAAGCCATTTGATATGCAAACAAAGATAAAAATTTAAATTTAAAATGCGTTGCGAAATTGGACAATAAATTGTATTTTTGCCAAATCTTGTCAAGATAATATGGTATTTAAAATATTAATAAACAAATTTAGCTGATAGCAAATGTTGGTCCTAATTTTTAGAAGGTACAAGTACCAAGCAGCCTATAAAAACACAATCAGGCCCAAATTTGTGATCTTTATAATTGCCATAAATTGATACTTAAGGTGGTTTAAATTTTGTTGTTCGGTGTTATATTACACAGGTCAACAAATATCAATGTCAGAAACGAGATTGTTATGAGAACAGAAAAAGAATGCAACCCCATGATGGCCCAATTTCAAGTATACTTTTCGTTTTTATTGGTTTCTTCCATCTTTGGCATCCGTCTATAACGAAAAGTGGCCTTTTTTGACCAAATTTACAGATCTAAATATACCAAGAAGAAAAAATATAAAAATTTACATTGCATATATAAACTCCTTGTCACTTATATTTTTAATCACAAATAATGGAAAATAAATTTTATTAATATAAAGCTTTTACATCGGCATTTAGATAATACAAAATATTTCGCGTCCAAACTTAAATACGACACGATATATTATCGGTTTTTAATGAAAATATTATTTGAAGTTTGAATTTAACAGTTTACCTTGTGTGAATATGCAAAAATAAATTTTCATTTTATTTTTGTTTTTGAATCTTTTTTATTTTTTTTGACCTTTTTTTCTAAAATTTACAATGTTTATACCTGACTAGGTAAACGGAATTAATATTCCCTAAGATGGCAGGTTTGATCTCTGTAGTTAACTAATAACTCTCAAAAAATTGTTGACCTGTGTTAGGGAGAATAAACACAAATTTTGTTTACCACATATTATTTTTAATTATTTGATAAGAATCTAAGTCAAGCTTGAATGCGTCTCATGAAAGCAAATTTATAATATAATTTAAAACCCTTGGCAGCGATGCTAATATTACGTAACGCTTCACCATCGAAAGTCATTGTATGGTTATCGCGGAGGTCTCCAAAAACACGCACTGCGTCTCCCTTTTCATCATTTTGCCTTTCCGTATCCAACATACAACACCGATGTCCCGTAGATCCATTCCCGTTCGGCTCAACCTGAGACCCATCTGAGGTGGAAATAAAAGGCTTATCGACCAAATTGGTTGAACTGTTACTTGCTTGAAGAAGCATTACGAACGCCGGTAAGTAATGTGAATAAAGCCGCGAAGGGTGTACCGTTGATGAACAAACTTTGTCGACAGAATGATGGTCCCTAAGTTTGGTTAATTTAGTAGTTGAAGGCATAGTGGTTTTTTGCTTCTAAAACGCAGTTTTTAAATAGCCAAGAAATACGGGTATGATATAAAGCTATTTGCATCAGCTTTTTCATCAATTAAATTCTTTAATAGAAAATACTTTCTGGTTTGCAAGGATAAAGTAAGCTCCGAATGTTAAAACATTTTTTAGAAAAACCTTCTTACATATATAATAATTAAAGAGGCTTAATGTAAATTTAATATTTTTACGACAATTCAAAGTACCTTTACCTCATTTGATAATGCAGCAGATTTTGCTAAAGGATAAGTTGCTAAGACTTGGTATGATGCGTGGAGACCATTACTAACTTTTTGAATATTATGTCCAATATTATTTTGCTTTATATCGTCATTGTCATTATTATTGTATGGCTCATTAAGATTGACACAATCTATATTTTTGTATGGGTTTGTTAGGTATTGCTTTACAATGTCATATATCTCGCCCTCGTTTGCATTTTCAGGTGGACTGTCATTGATAACGTTTAAATCTGTATTTGATCCTATTTATATAAAAAATATTTTAATTTACATATATAGCACACCAGTATTTCTTTAATTACTTGTTACTTACCATTGCCATAACGTTAACGTCAATTTCATGAAAGAAAATTAATATTGTATTTAGATACGATGAATGAAATTTATAAAAAATAATTCCCCCAAAAACGTGTGATTTATTTCGCAAAAATAATACATACCAGACAATATTATTAGATATAAATTTTTATGAATTAAAAATAGTAATTTATTGATGTTAAAAAATGGTTCCACTTTTTTTTCAGGATTGCGGCGTAGTACACAGGTTAACAAAATTTAAAATATGCAAAGGTTTGTGAATTTGACAGAAAACAATCTAAATAATAGCCCTTTCTCAAATATTATTTTAGTTTTTCGATTCTTCTTTAAACAGGGCCCAACAAATCCTGTACTACCAAAAAATGGCATACTGTTTTTGCAGAGCCGAAAAACCCCAACCTAAAAATGAAAGAGATTTTATCGGAAGATAATTTTATATTTGCTGTCTTATAAATATATATAATTTTATTCCAAACTTTTTTTCAAAAATTCTTATGGTAATTAATTAGCAAAATGTAAAAAAATTGGCTAGCGGATTTATATTCTAAGGTAATAGGTTTTATCTTAAAAATTAATATATATCAAAAATTTGTCGAAATGTATTAAAAGGGCATTGATCCTTTTAACTCGAGCATATCAACAAGTATTGTCCTAAAATAATGATTTTAAGCATAGTACCTATGTAGAATTTATCGAATCTCTGCTTGTCAAGAATAACTGAAACGCTCATAGCTCCATTACAGTCTATTAAGTTTTGAAACCTATGTAAAATATAAAAAATATATTTTTTTCATAAACAATCAAAATTTCGAAATTTTAATAAATTAATATTTACAATTTCATGTTACAGAGCAAAACTTTTAAACCCAAAAAACATAGTATTCATTTTTATTCAAATAATACAAATAACATTTTTGATATATTATTTAGATGTGGCTGAAACAAATTGCTTAAAAATTACGTATTATTTAATTTTTGTCCTGCAGTGTATGCATGTTCGCGGCCTTTTTTAGAAGAAACATCGGTGGAGATTAATGATTGATCGTGCAAAGTTTTTGAAAGAAAGTAAAGGTAAATCTAACACATAAAAATAAAAAAACAAAATAAAACAATAATTAATATAGAAATACTTATAATAAAATAGATAAGATAAATAAAGATATATACATTTTTTTATTAACCTGTTCCTTTAAAGCGGACAAATGTGCCTCTAAAACTTCACCGAGGGGATTTAATTTACATTTGTCGGGTTTAACAGGTAGCTTTTCGTTTTTAGTGGATTGCTTTTTTAATGTGGTCGTTTGGTCGATAGGTGCATTCATATCCGACTTATTGCGTGCAAACATATGAGTGAACCAGCCAAACCACTGAGTTTTTTCCTTAAAAATATTTATATGGGAATGCATTTAAAATGAATGTTATTTTGAGTGAAAATCAATAAACAAAATTAAAGTATAGTTTGTAGGAATGGGACGAAACTTTCTTGCATGAAAAGATTTATACGTTTTAAAAATAATTTTGCGCATTTTGATTTTTTTTTATAATCTTATTTTTACTTCCCTTGTTCAGTTTTTCAATGTTAGAAATATTTCATTTTACAATATATTTATTCAATGCCATCAAGTCTAATATTTTCAAATTCTTTTATTTTGTCCATATGTCCTCTATAATATGCATTGTTTTCTAATTAATTACACTTAAATTTTTAAGTTAACACCAATTTCAAGCAGAAGTTGCAATTCATGAGTAGCTTAAACTCAATGTATTCGCAGCGGGATAATTGAGGTAAGGGTAAAATCTTTATTTATTAAAATTTTTTGTCAATTTTGTTTTTTAATTTTACATTTTATGGTGTGACAATTTAATTTTTTTGGCCTCATTAATAAATTGTTATAACATACAATTCAAAATCGAAAGGGTACCATTAAAATTAATGAGTTGCAAACACTCTCAAAATAAGTGAGCTCACCACTCTGAGCTCAAAAACCTACCTTTGGTTTCAAGTTAGTCTTTATATTCTTATTTAAACTTTTTTTGTTGTTTCAAGTATTTAAGATATAAATATACACAATAATTTAGGGCGCGTTCAAAATTCATTCAGGTTTTCAAAAAATTTCAATTATAAAATTTTTTCACTTTGACATACCCAAAGTTGCCATTTCGAGAGCGGATTTTTAAAAAACTAATATAAACAGTTAAAATTAGTAAAAAATTTATTAAAATTAAAATATGCGAACATCCTAATTCAATTTTGTCTAATACATCTATAAAATCTTTTGTTCATGCAAAACTAATTATAAAAATATAAAAAAATAAACGATTAAAATAAAACACAAAAATTTTAATTATTAAGCATTAAAAACAATCAAACCTCTATTGATTCAGATCTAGTTAAGTTTGCTTCACTTATGACTGAACTTTTAGTAGTGGTAGTGGCCATTGCTTGAAGGGCTTGACTGTAAAGAGTGCATGATTTTAATTTTTCCAGAATTTGATGAGCAGAATTGAGAGCTATAACGGACGGCAGATAATCCAAACGGGCCAAATGGTAATGTGCGTTTAATATATGAGCAAAAATTTGACATTCATAGCTATATAAGTAAAGATTAGGAAATTTTAAAACCAGAAAATTATCTTACATTTACTGATTATATCATATCTTATACAATTTCTTGTACTATTGGCTGATTATCGTTAAAAACCTTTTCCACAATAAATTAAATCAAAGCACATTATACTAATCATATTGCATTCTTTCTTTTTGGTTTAATTTCATCTTTCTTAAATACTTTTTATTAATTTTATTAATGTTTTAATATCAAATTATTATATGGACTTTTATAACAATTATGTTTTGTTATTCTATGCTTTATTTATAAATCATATTCATTCTCTATTACATATGGGCGCGTTCATAGTTAGTTCAACTTTCCAAAATTTTTTGCATGTTGAGACTTAATTCAAAAAATTAAAAAAAAAAAATAATACTTGTGGAAATTTTCTTTTAATTGATTTAGATATTTACCAAGATTTTTAATACTTAGAAAACTTGTTCTGAGTAAAAAGCAAAATCAAAATAATTAATTTTAAATTTTCAGAATTTTTAAATTTTTTTTGTAAAAATGAATGAAATTTGTACGCATCCTATTAAAATTTCTTTTTATATAACTTGCATTTAGCATCTATAAAATGCCTAAAGTTGTGCTTTTAGTTAAAGAAATTAAGTCAAATTATTGTTTTTTATAAATAAAATTATATAATTTTTTTATTATTTTTTACAAATTTAAGGTAAACTTAATCATGCAGAAAAAAACTTTCAATAAACATAACTCTATGAAAGTAATTATAAAATTTATATTTTGTTAGATAGTTAACAAAGTTATATTGCACACAAAAAATAAACACAAAAAATAAACATAAAAAATAATTTTTGCATGGCCACAAGGCCTAGAGCATTAAGCTATTGTAGTAATACACTAATGCCCTACAAAAAATAATAAATAGTTATCTAAGAATAAGGTAAAGGTTCACTTTGAGCTCAGAGGTGAGCCATATTTGAAGAATAAGAGAAATATTGCAATTTAAGTAAAAAATCTTTTTATTCCCCATAGAACATATTCAAATGACTCTAAAAATTCAAATTTATTTACAAAACTCTTTATAAAATTAGTAAATAAAACTGGTTAGCTCCTTAAGTATTGAAAACTCTGGAATAATGACTTACAATTTTAGCTAACATAAATTTTTTGATTAAAATATAAAATTTATGCAAAATGCTCTCTAAACCTATGCTGCAACAATACTAAAGTTGTTTTTTTATAACGCAAGTCTTCATAATTCTGTAAGTTAAGAAATAATTATTTAAAAAAAAACAAGTATCCAGCTTTCCAATTCTATTTTGTATTTTAAAAAAAAATTCTGCTCTAAATTTTTTGCAAGATAAATGTGATATTATGTGACCTCAACTTGAGACATACACTTTTTTTAAAAATTAAGAGCATGCAAGAAAACTCTAAAATTAAAAAAGAGCTTGCGTTTTTATTAATATTTTAAAGGCAAATGTAAAAAAAATGTTAATTAAAAGTAAATTATAATTTTTTTTTCCTTTTTATTTTTGAGTGTGTCATCATATTAATGAAAAAAAAATACCTACAAATTGGTAAATTGATAAATAAAAATGTTAAGATCTGGCTAATGGAATTAAATGTAGTTATAATCTGAGTAACAAAATTGAATTTTATCAATATATGTAATTTAATTGAAATCATAATAAATGACTAATCTATAAACAAAATTTTCATACTTATGTAGGGTGACAAGAGGTTTAAGCAATAAATTGAAATATTGAAATAGTTGAAGTTCAGAGTTTGATGATATATTTTGATTGGGTAGGGTGGACAATTTATTATCTAATCGATTGTAGGCTGGGGAGTAATTTTTGACAATTGTACATTTTTCAAAGAGTTCTTTGGAAGTTAGTTGAATTTGGTTAAATAATATTTCATGTAAAATTTTGACAATGGTTGCTAATTGTAAGTTATTATCAGTGTCAACAGAAATGATTTTACAATACAAGCATATGCTGTTTAATTGAGCTAAATTGGAGGCTATTGTGATAACTAAAAAAATTTATCATATTACAGCATATAAATTATACAAAGTTTTTTTATATAATAAATATATAAAAACTTGACTCTTCCAAAGAATTTTCATCACCACAAGAAATCAAATTAACTTTATTAATGTAAACTTGCAAATTATTAAGCCTAAAATACAAATTTAAAATGCAAACTTTTGTAACATATCTAATCTGTGCTCTACATACCATAAAACAATTTCACAAAATGAATAATAAAATTTAATTTCAGTTAATTTCTCTAAATATTGAGTCACAATTGTGTGTATATTTTCTGGAGTTCCCATAGAAGTTTGAGATGAAATTTTAAAAAGTTTATGATTTGATAGTTTAAACTTATTATATAAATTAGTTGTAGTAATGATGGCAGGTTCTGGAGTCTTATTCAAATTTAAGCTAAAACTAGTTAATTGTTCTAGCTTTTGCAATTTTTTCTTTAAATTCTGTGAGGTAATATCAATACTGTTTTTTAAAAGACTACCATCTTTTAAAAACAAATTAAAATTCTGCATATAAAAGAAAATTAAAGTTTATTCCAAATATTAACAAAAATTATTTTTTACATACCTTAAAATCAAATATCCTAGGATTCACCAAATATTCATATTCCAATTTGGCTAGCTGAGATATAAACATAAGTATATTTCTCCATATTTTTGTTAAATTATTAATAAGTTCAAGGTTAAAGGAGGCCTTTTTCTTTTTGATATCTTTATATTCAAAATCTGCTATTTTCTCACTTATTTTTTCTTTAACCTACAATATGTAATTGCAAAGAATAAATCAAAAATATAGAAGAGAAATTATTTTATATGATTACAATAACGTAATTTAATTTTTCCTTGTCAAAAAAATATTGAAATAATTTTGTTAAGGTTTTTATTCTCTTGCTATTTAATTCAAAATTTTTTTTTCTTTCCATATGTTTATATATAAATCCAAAGAAATTATTAAATATTTTTAATATATTATTATTTTTTGCATATGTTTTTATAACGTTATTGATCGGGTTAGTATGAAGAAATTTTTAATCAAGCTTTTGTTATTTGTTATATGGCTCTCTATCTTTTTAGGGGCATCTTATATGATTTTAAAAGAGATTCGCACGAATGATTTTTCCAAACTTACAAAGGTTTGGATGGTATCAACTATTTTTATTTTAGTTGCTTTGCCTATCTCTTTGTATGGAATTTTACAACATCTTATAAATTATAATAAACCATATCTTCAACTCTATATTATTCGAATTCTTTGGATGGTACCTATATATGCCATGAACGCTTGGGTTGCATTGAGATTTCCTAAATCAGCAATTTATTTAGACACATTGCGGGAGTGTTATGAAGCATACGTGATCTATAATTTTACAACATTTCTGTTAAATTACCTTAAATGTAGTTTGGACCTTGTTGCTACTTTAGAAGAAAAACGCAGTGTTTCACACATATTTCCTGCAAATCTTATATTACCAAAATGGAAACCTGGATGGCCATTTATTCAGAATTGTAAAAGAGGTGTTTTGCAATATACTGTTGTGAGACCTCTAATGACAGTTATAGCTTTTATCACTGAAATGTTTGGTGTATATAATGAGGGTATTTTCTCATTTAAATTTGCATGGATTTATACTGTACTCATCAATAATATTTCACAAATTTTTGCAATGTATTGTCTCATTGTGTTTTACAAGGCCACTTATCAAGAATTAAAGCCTATGAAACCATTAGGAAAGTTTTTTTGTGTTAAGGCTATTGTCTTTGCATCATTTTGGCAAAGTGTGCTTATAGCCTTTTTAGTCCATAGTCATATTCTGACTGAAAGTAATACATGGCAAACTAGAGATTCTCAAAGCCTTCAAGCAAGCCTACAAGATTTTTGCATTTGTATTGAAATGTTTATAGCCTCTATTGCACACTACTTTTGTTTTCCTGCCCAACCATATGTAATGGAGTGTCCCCAACCAAATGCTAATGAAACAAATATACTTAATGGGAATCAACCATCATCTGGTAACATTATTAATGGTTATACAGATCCAAACGGAATTCAAACTTTTGACGATGTGACTATTATAAGTAATACTACCTCTTGTAATGAAGCCCCTCATACATTCCTAGGTTCAGTTTGGCACTCCCTCAAACTTATGTTTAATGTTTCAGATGTTTATGAGGATGTTCACCAGCAGGTTAACATTATGATTAAATCAGGGGCTCTAAAAAATAGATATAGAGATAAATTGCTTCAAAATACTAATATAATGGCAACCTTACCAAGAGATGATAATAAAATACTTTATACCAACAAAAATAATAATTTTGGGGGAAATAATTTTTCCATCCTCGATGAGGATGATAGACTTGTGTTAGATGCATGTTGTTCTACTCATAACAATAATACTGATACCTTAGCTTATGCCTCTGCCACCAAAAATACACTCAATAATCTTGATCTTTTCAATGCTTCTGCTAACATTAAGGATCCACTGGCTCCAACCATGAATTACAAAAAGTTAAAGGATGAAATAGCTTAATATGTTACAATAATAATAAAATTAACAAATAAAATAAGTTTGCTTACATTTATTAACAAGTAAAAATCTCAATTGTCACACATTATATATATCACAAATATTAATATTTATTTGCTAATAATAGTAACAAGATTTTATTATTTTCTTATTGCAAGTTGTTGATTTTAATATTTTAATTTATATTATAACGTTAATATATATTTTGCAATATAAAATAAAACAAAAATTACATGTCTTAATTATTCTAGGTATATTATCTAACTTTTGGTCGATATAAAGTCAGTCTATGTAACTTTACGATAAAGTTTCATATTAACATTTTTAAAATATGTTATAACACAGGTCAACAATTTTTTGAAAGTTATAAGTTTACTACAGAGATCAATCCTGCCTTCTTAGGGAATATTCCGTTTACCGTTTTTTCTAATCAAACTTGGTTAGTCAGTTATAAACACTGAAAATTTTAGAAAAAGGTTATTCACAATAGTTAAACTGTTAAATTCAAACTTCAAATAATATTTTTATTAAAAACCGATAATATTTCGTGTCGTATATAGATATATTTTGTATTATCTAAATGCCGATGCAAGAGCTTGATATATTAAAAAAATTTATTATTCATTATTTGTGATTAAAAACATAAGTTACAAGGGATTTATTTATACATTTAAAAAAGGTTATCAAATTTATTCTTTTTAGGGTATATTTAGATCTGTCAATTTGGTCAAAAAAGGCCTTTTCGTGATAGACGGATCTAAGGAGCCAAAAACGGAAGTTACTAAGATAAACGAAAAATTTATGTGAGATTAGGCCAGGGGATGCATTCTTTTATGTCTTCATAAAATTCACGTTTTTGACAATAATATTTGTTGACCTGTGTAATGTGAGAAATTCATGTGAAAATAAACATGCAAAAGCTTAAGGTGCTGTTTAACCCAGGTCCTAAGATTTTTAAATTGGATTCAAAAGTATTTTTTTTCCGGCAAGATTGGAAGAATTGTTTTGTTTAGGTGCAACTGAGTTTGAATGTTGTTATAAACATATATTTTAAAAAAATCACTTTTTATTTGTATGTAAGCTCATTTTAGAAAATAATTAGTATTTTTATGGAGGCTTAAAAAATTTAATTTTAAAGATTATAAGTCTTGGGAAAAATGGCAATTTAACTATGTTGACACGCGTTTTCTGGTTTAAGTTTCTGACTTTGAACTACCAGGCTTCAATTTTAGCGAGTGGGGACACTTTACCATAATCTCCGCGTAAGCTTGCGATAATACTTATCTAACTCCCATACCCTAACTCTTACTTAATACTGTAATTAATCTAGCGCCCTTTATTAAGACATTCCCCTAAATTTGATCCTACTCCCTTATTCTAACTTTATTTTGAATCTTTCTAATTGGTCACAATATAAAACAAACCCAAACATTTGCAACAAAAACCACAAAATGCGAGAGTGCCGCGAACCAATATTTAATAAAATATATCTTTTTAAGATTTGATTAGCGTTAGAGGGTTTATTTTTTATAAATATAAAAATAGAGACATATATATTCAATGGTTTTTTAACCAAAAAAGCAAAGGTTTATTTTTATAATAGTTATAGTTACAAAAAATTTTTGTAAGAATTATGTAAACATTTTAAAATTTAGTGTAAAACAATGTCAAAAATTAATTGATAATGAATATTTGATGTACTTTTAGCTAAAAGTAAATTTTTTACGTTATACAATTTTACAATTTTTTTTATCCAACAAAAATAAAAATCTGCTGCCGGCTTGAAGCCTTTGATGCACGACCGAGTCTATATACCTAATTTTGACTATAATTTTTTTTGATTAGAATTTAAACCGTACCGTAATATTACGGCCGGCCCGCCTGATATATTTCTTGGGCCCGGCCCGTTAGCCAGTATTTATATTACTAGCTTAAAATTTTGCTTTAAAATTTAAGGCACAATGAGATACGAAAAAACAGCCTGGCTAGGCCCCTATTTCTTTTCGTAATTCAGGCCCGGCCTGTTTTATTTTCCGGGCGGGCTTTCGAGTCCCGAGTTGGATCTCTAATATGGATCTCATCCTCTTATTATCAATTCGAATCGGTTCAGTGGCAAACATTCATGTTTTACTGGAGGTAGGGAATTTAAATCTGGGCATAAGCGTCTTTTTCTTCGGAAAATAAAACACATGTGCAACCGCTTTGAAGCTGCTTAGTGGCCTACTAAGGCAGCAGGCCCTAAACGATGTGCCTTAAGTGGGAGCCTAGGCAAAAATAGGTCGTTGGCGTGCGAGAAAATCTTACTATAATTCAACTCTATATGAGAAAAAATGTCCAAAACCTAGGGCTCCGGCCATTTGAAATTACGTAAAAATGTCATTTTAGGAATTAAAGTATTAAAAACTATTAGAGAGCGATAAATCCAAAAAAAAAGGAATGTTTAATTAAATGTTCAGAGATTAACTTAGCAGAAAATGCAATTTTTGCTCTTGTTTTAGGTTTTAGCGTTGCGGTACCCCTTTAATTAATATTTGAATCTTGACTAAAAACAAATACAAACCAGGCCGTGATAGTTCGGGTCGACTTATTTTTTATCTTAGGCCACCTTAAGTGGGTTAACCCCGTCGAGCTCGAAAATAGGTGCCCAGAAAATTTAAAATTTCTTCAACAAGTTGTTTGCTATCAATCAAACAAAGTGTGTTGTTACATTTTGTAATGTAATAATTTTGTCCATAGGCCACGGTGAGTTTTTGTTTTTGAAAAATCGCGAAATTCAAAAACCTATGTATTTTTATTGAGAGGAAAAAAAATCGTTCAAGTCGTTTTATATTTTCGACAATGCCGTTTTTAAACTAAGGTTGTACAATAAAATTAATATTGATAAATACCTAAATTTATAGTCATTATTTCTTATGTAATCAAATTTAAAAAAAAAATATGAAAATTTAGGCTGATAAGAAGGCTATCAAGAGATTAAATTAGGTTAAAAAAATGTAAAAAGTCGCGTTTGGTTTAGCTATTAGCTCAAAAAACTTCCTGTTTGAGAACTATTCACATTTTATAGATCAGTAACGTAATACAATTTGGGTTGAGACTAAATTAATGTAAAGTTAATTTGTAATTATTATAATTCTATGGAAACACAAATCCTCACTTCAAATGCTCAAGTCCGACAGCCCGAAATTACAAAAATTATGAATTCTTTTAAAACTTTGAAAAGGGTTAAAAAGATATTAAATCATAACGGCCCGTGAATTTAAAAGCCATCTGTTTTTAAAATTAATTTTGGAAAAGAATAGGGCTGCAGCAACGCACAGCATATATGAATTATTTGTGTGCGAAAAAATATTTACTATTTTAGGAATTTATCTTAACCGGGGGCCAAGATAAACTTGGGTCGGCCACCCGAATGCTACGGCAAAAAATTTTTCAAACAAATTAATGAACTAGCTCGACTGCAATACGAAGAATCGTAGTTGTATGACTAAAATAAGCGAGTTGCTATACTATAAGATATTTGAAATACACCTATCACACTCACTGTTTTTCCCGTATTCACAGTGCTACCGGCGTTGACAGCACAAAGGGGTTTCCTGATCAAGAAAGCGTATAAGCGCGCTTGCATGCTTAGGAGATTCGAACACTCTTTCGTGACAAATAATAATGTTTCCGTCGTAGAAAAACAATGTTAAAAAAATATGCAACGTTAATCGATACAGCACCAGTAATGCAATATGCAAGTTATAAAAATATGCGTCGATGAATAATGCTAATCTATATTGAAATCTCTCAATAATAACTATTCAAAAAAAATGTTTAAAATTTATTTAATAAAAAAATAAAAATTTATTCGAAAAAAAAAATAATAAAATGTTAAAATAAATCGATTTGGATTAATTTATTGAATGTGTATAAAACGTATAAAGGTTAAGATTCATACGGCAAAGCAGTAGAAAAAGTATTAAAATTAAAATCACATAAACCGCATGTTAAAATCAGTGCGATGTATAAAATGTTTAAAAAAATTTTACACGTAAATTTGAAATGTTAAATTATTTTTTTCATTATATCAATACTTTTAGTGTTTTAATTTTATTATTATTATGTTTTAATATTTATGTGTCAACGGGTTTATTTAATAAACATTTATTATAAATTATTTAAATTATTCTGATGGAAAAACTAGCTATTAATTCGATTCAATATTCCTATCAATTACATCTTAATCCTTTAATAAAATCAACTTTATAACCAAAATGGAATCGAATGTTGCAGACGCAGCGGGTTCTGAAAATGAAGATGTTTCATTTTTGAGAACGGTAAAATTTTTATTTAGACTTTTTTTTTCGCATTTGACCTATAAAAGTGTAACAGTGAAGAGTTATATTTAAATTTGACATTGACTTTTTTTTTAAATATCTATGAGTGATGCCTGAATGGAAGGTGGTAGCGTACTAAATGCCTTCATTAGGATACTTTTTTGTAAATTATGTGTGATCGTCGCCAAACCTCTTTAACCTAGCTCGATTTAATTGGGGATGCCCTAAATTTTTATCATTTTTTAATCAAGATATTTGTCATTTTGACCCTATTGTGTGTAATATTGATCTTATTCAACAACTTTTATTTCTTAAAATTATTTAGAATGATATGGTGACCCTGAGTTGCGTTCAGGTTTCGAACATAGGACAAAACGAACGTTTTTCTCTTGCAGCTGAAGGTTTTGGTAATCGAAATTGTTACATGGAAAATCTTAGCGATAAAGTATTTATATACATAATACATTTATTTCTTTCAAAATATTTAAATTGTCTGTTTTTTGGTAAAAATGTTTAAAAGAGCTTATAACGCTTTAAAATTTGGTAGATTAACGAATCCTTGAGCGAAAATTCTCCTCTTGCTTTTTTGCCAGATTTTTTCCTGTAAATTTATGATCGCAGGCATTCACCGCTTTTGATTTTTTCTGTGGTTAGCCTTTCGACAGCTGTACATCAGAAATGTATGGTTTTTGGCGGCTTTTGTTACACATACCGACAATAAATTTAAAAATAGTGTAATACCTGAATAGTATATTATATGATATTTTCGTTTTAGTATATTTTTTTCGCTATATGGTTAATCCGCCGTTTTCACTTGTTGAAAGGACATTAGATAAATTTTTTGCGAATATAGCTTTCTTTTTAAAAAAAAAGTTTTGATTTTCTTTTGTTAATGCATAAAACATTGTTTAATTTTTTTCTCAATAATATTGCCAATTTAAAAAAAAACAAATTAGTCAAAAAATCTTTTGGCCTTATTAAGCCGTTAGCTATTTCAAACTTATTCTCCATTTGTAATGCACATTTATGTCGTAATAATGGTACTTTCCTATATTAACCATGTTAGTTTTGGGCCGCCTTTTTATTTTCCCTTTACATGCATCTTAATTATTTACTTGCAATGTAATTGCTATCTTTTCTCAATGTGTCACCATACCGTCGTAGGTGAGGTCAGATTTGTATAATTCTATTATATTAAACTTTCCAGAATATCTGAGAAGTGATCTTTTAGATACTTATGCAAAACTTCTTGGCATTTTTATCCATGTTGTTTGTAGCTAGTTTCGATTGTAAAGAATATAATGTCGATGTACTGCCTTTTATTTTTCCTGGATCAAACAATCCCCTTTATTATTTCATTATCCCTTATTAATATACTCTTATATCAACTTCTTACAACTCTTAAATTTGGTGATTGATTAAATATGAGGGTCCATAAATTTATTAATTTTTCAATGGTACCTGTACCCAATAATTAGAACGACCGCATCGTTTTTTTTGTCTTACTTACTTTCTTTTTATATTTTAATTTTCTTTTGTTGAAAGGATTTTTGGCGATTGAATTTGCCTGCTTGGAGTAGGTGCTTAACCCACGAATGCTAGGGTGATAAATTTTTAACGCGAATGCTACAGTGGGGTCCAGTGGGGTCCATACGGACGCCAAATTTAAACCTTTATAACTACGAGAGTTTAAAGCTATGAACTTTCTTTTTTTATTATTTTGAATATAAAAACGTTCTCTTTAATCTAAATTAAATATAAGTTATCATTAATGTATATTGCATTAAAGTTAAGTACTCAAAATTGAAATTTTATTTATTTTTCTTATCACATTATATAATTCTTCTCAATAAATTAAATGTATCATTATTATTGATTAAATTATGTTTTTAGGTCAGATAGAACAATTTTTGAAAGATGAAAAAAAAATTTATGAAATAAAAAATTAATTTTGGTTATATTCACCTTAAAAACTAGATAATTTATAAAGAAAAAAAAAATTATCCTTGTTATATAATACAAACATTTATATACCTAATATGTGAAACTATTATGTAAGAAAACCTAAAAATAAGTTGCAATTTTTTCAGTTTAAATTTACATTGAGGCAACATCATGGTTTTCATCATTAAAATTAACAGTGTGGGGTCCATAGAGACTCCAATAGAACTTCAACGAATTTTGTTTTTAGAAATGGACCAAACTTTAATTGTTAATTTTGTTTATTATATATTTAAGAAAAAAGTCACAAAAATTTGACCCATATTACACAGTTCATATCAACGGCACAACCGTAAATTTTATGAAAACATAAAAGAATTTATCCCCATGATGGTCTCATATTTTTCTTAGTTTCTTCCGGCCTTGGCTCCTTATATCCGTCCTATCGAAAAAATGATCTTTTTGGACCAAATCGACAGATCGAGAATACCCTAAAAAGAAAAAATTTAAGAATCTTTTTTTTTATTTAAAAATCCCATGTAACTTATATTTATAATATCAGATAATGAGAAACACAATTTTTTAGTATATTAAACTTTTACATCAGCATTTAGATAATACAAAATATTTCGCGTCCAAACTTAAATACGACACGATATATTAACGGTTTTAAATAAAAGTTATATTTGAAATTTGAATTTAACAGTTTAGCTTTTGTAAATATGCAATAAAAATTTTAATTTATTTTTATTTTTGAATCTTTTTTGTTTTTTTGGCATTTTTTCTAAAATTTTTAATGTTTATAGCTGACCAACTAAGCTTAATTAGAAAAAACGGTAAACAAATTTGAAAATCCCTAAGATGGCAAGTTTAATCTCCGTAGTTTGCCCATGACTCTCAAAAATTTTTTGACCTGTGTTATATAATATTTTTAAAGATATTCTTCAATATGTGTTGGGGTTCATATGGACCCCACAGTGCTATTCGCGGGTTAAGTAAAATTTTTAATCTCTTGATTATAACATCTAGAACAGCAATTTAGATTAGAGTTACAAAATGACTTTGGTGCCCCCTTCGTTTAACATTAGGCATGTTAATGATCCAGTCATTTTGTTTTAATTTGTCAAAAAATATTTGCTTTTAAAAATTGTCATAAATGGGTTTACCAATTTTAATATTTTGAAACATAATTTAGAATAACATAAAAAAAATGCAGAAGATAGGTAACTTAATCGAATAATTTGGTAAACTTTTTATTATCCTATTGTATTGTACATCTCTCCTGTGATATTAATTAGATAATATATGTTATAGCATAAAGGTGTCGGATTACCAATCTAAATCGTTCACTTCAAAATTAGTCAAACTCTAAAAAATTTTGCTGAAATTGTAGAAAATTTATTATTTAATTCAGTCCGTTGAAGTTTATTAAGCGTAAGTTTAAAAAATATTCAATTTTCATATATTTTTTTAAATTAACAATCAAAACCATCAAAATTACAGTTATTACTACACTAATTACTAATAAGATCAAGTTGTTTTTAAATATTTTGTTGATATTTGTTATAAAATAAAAATTAAAATTGTGGCCAAAAAAACGAATAAATGGGGAGTTTTAGGATCAAACCAACTAAATACCTCTATTCATAGGGTGCGTTGAACGTTAATATATATTTTTTAAAAATTGTTAATATTGAAAAAAAAAATCGTATAATGTAAATTCTTAACTGTGAACTTTTTAAGTGTTAAAATGATTTATTAGCAAGCTTGTCTGAAGAAGTAATAATTTATTAAAGTTCTTAAGTATATTTAAAGCAGATCATGCTAAAAACATTTCAAAAAAAAATGTAATTTAATTTAAATCTAAAAAATTACATTTATTAAAAGTTTTTAAAATTTATTAAATTTTTTAAAAAATTAAATCATCTAGTTTACGTCCGAAGGTGTAAAAAAATATTTAGCCAATATTTTATTAACTTAAGTCCAGCCCAGTGGACCTATCCATGTGTGCCTTCGTAATTGATCAAGCATTATCTGTCAGGGCTTTGCAAGAACTACTCTCTTCCAAAGAGGAATCTGACAAAACGGTAACTTAAAACTTATAAACTAATGATGCGATTACGGAAGTGGGAAAAAATTAGTAAAACAAAAAAATAAAGTGAAATTATTGTGACGATAATAAAATTATATTTATTTAAATTGGCGTTATGCGATGCGAATTATTAGAAATTTAATATTTAACATGCTCAACATAAGTTACTAAAACATAGTTTTGTCAGCAATTACGTAAATAAAATTATATGTTTATAGGGGTCACAGGCACATAAAACCCTGCTGTACGGTAACGCCGTCCTACTCAAACATGCCCACAGCAAGATGGTATAACGGCAAGCCTCAAATTTATATATATTTCATAATTTACGTTTAAATAAACAAAACTGACATTTGCAGATTTAAAAAAAAATCGAATTAGGGGAATTTTAGATATAATAATCATTCAAAAAAATTAATTAGTTAATATATATATTACACAAACGCTTAACTAGTATTTATCGTGTCTTTCGTCAACCTCCTCGATGGACAAGCTCGCTTTTGACGTAGGATTAAATGACCGTTCCAAATTAACAGGTAAATTTTTGTAGATAAACCATTTGTTTTTTTTTTAATTTGTAAAAAAAAACCTTGGCGCGTGAATTATATAAATATTTTTCTTCGTTAAAACATGGTGGTTCGTAATTTTTATCGACTTCAAAACTCCTTAATTCAAGATAAAACATTATTTTGGTACTCCCGTTTTCAGGTATATTTCTTTGGGGTCTGGATCCGGGCAATTGCTAATTTAAGTCTGGTGAGATTCACGGTCAACTTCATTTTATTAAATTTAGATCTAACTATACAACATTTTTAGGCGAATCTTGCTGGTGGACGGTTCACCCGGCATCGAAACAGCGTTCCGAAGGCGAAAAAGTCAGGATCGGTGACGATCTCATTGTTATAAGCGTATCATCCGAAAGATATTTGGTAAAAAACGCACAATATCTTAAATGTTAAAGTGAAATAAAATAAATGAAGAAAGCCTCGAGGGATCTAACTAAAGTTATAAAAGTTACTAAATATAAAGTTGATACTAGTCTAATCAGCTTTTTTTTTGAATATTTTTTCTACATAATTTTTTTTGTAAATAAATTTTAGCTTTTCGTTGTTTGCCATGCCTTTTTAAATACCTTTAGTGAATGCGTACAGATTGCTTAATATTTTTATTATTTTTTTTTGATTGAAGATGTCAATTTTACAATTTTTCTACATAAACAACGATGCATTTTTCATAGAAAAAGTTTGGCAATTTCGTTATATTCAATCCCAAAAATAAAATATAAAGCTTTGTGTTTTCATTTTAACAATGCGAAATGGAATAGTAATTTGTGCTATAATAATCACTTAAGGTAAAATTCGGGATCGAAGCCCGCCCGGCCCTACGCCAGTCTGCCAAAAAATGGCCGGGCCAGGCATTAATTTAGAAAGGGCGGTAATGGCGTAAAATAGAAAAAAGGAATTACGGGCTGGGCCGTTTTTAAAATCTCATTTTGTCTTATTATATTTTTAACAATTTTTAATAGGACAACAGAACTTAAAATGTTGAATTTATTCGGAGGGTATATAACGTAACTCTGTATTTTATTAGTAATTTAATAGCAAATAATCTTTAGCTTGTAATTTTTTTATTGGGTTTTTTTTATAAATCCGGGTCTAAAAGAAAATTTGTCGGAACAAAATATCACGCGATTTATAAATGGGCACTAATTAGGAAATAAAGCTACTGTAATTGAGTTTACATTTAATATTAATTTGGTCGAAATTAATTTATATGAACACTTGATTGATGCATTAAAAATCATAATAATTTTAACAGCCTCCTGTTAATTTTGGGGCCCTTTGGCAACAAAATTACTTTTAAGCACTAAGTTGAATAATAAATACTTTAATCATGATTAATTTTATAAATGCGAAAATGAATAAAAATGTTTAAAATTATCAACTCATTCCTATCATATAAACATTTTAAGATTTATTTATTATAAATAATAATTTAAAATAGTTAATTCAACTACAAAATAGCATAATTAGCTTTTTATCGGTAACCTACCCTAGCAAATATTAAAGGAATTATTTAAACCTTTAATTTGTGATCGTGCTATCATTTGTGCAATTATGTATTTTTTTAAAGCATACCGTGAAAAACAAGAATGAAAATTCTCAGGTGATTGCCTCTTTTTCGCAAACTATTTGGAGTATTGGACCTTACGCCAATGGCAATATACGGAATAAATACATGGGTAAACAAATTGACGAATATTATCAATTGCGTGTTGAGTGTTTAGTAAAATATATTTTTTTATAAGATGACGATTTGTTTTATGTTGATCCAAAAAGGTCTATATTAGGTTAGGGTTTAAGATCACCGATTTTAAGTTTACTAGAAAAACAGATGAATTAAATAGACATTTTAGTTAATTCCTTTTTAATTTAATTGTGTAATACTCAATTAATTTCTCCAAATTTTGACATATATTTAGATTCCAGAGGATACTAAAATTAAACCTTTTTTTCCCCAAATTTTAGTACATATCTCATATAATTTTTCTCAATATTTAAATAATTACAATTAACATTGTTAAATTCTTATACCAATGTTAATGCTAATAAACACATAATAAAATATTAATCAACTTACATTTCCCGACTTCAGGCTACGTTTTTGGTGGTCAAGTCCTACGGCTCTTTCACGGTCAAGACGAATGCCTAACCCTTTCCACGGGTATCGATGATTCGGCCCTGGGCGGTTCCCGCCGTAATTCTCGGGGAATCTTGCAAAGTCCAGGCCCTGCTGGTACCGCGAATGATCCGAACACAATGGCGACCTCATTTAACAGCTCACAACCTTCGGCTATGTTTTCGGCCCTCAACGCGACGCTCAATTCTTACGGCATGGGCGGGACTATGGGAGTCGGGGGTTTGACCGTGCCAGGTCAATCATATGATGCGACTGGAGATGGTAAAAATTGTCATACATATAGCTTTCTGACTGTTTGTAAGATATATAAGGTTTAAAAAAATATTAAATTTATTTTTAAAAACCTTGTTTAAACTATTAGGAAATTAGATACATTAAAAGTTTCTTGAATAAATTTGAATATAAAATTCTTTGTTTTATTTTATATGTAAAAAAAGTTTTGTTCGACCCGCAAAAATATTTTTAACCCAGCGCCCATCAGCTTAACTATAAAATTTTTTCGGTTTAGTTTTTTCGGCGGTTTTGAGTTTTTTTTAGCCAGATCCATTGTATTTGATTGATTTGAAAATAAATATGGACTATGAATTAGATTGATTTATGAATAGAGATTGATATAATATTTTTTTGATGCTGCGAATAAAGCTTAAAATATTTTATAGAAAAGATTGAATATACTATAATAAGTTCTTGTTTCAAATATTTTAAATCGGTTTGAATATGCCTATCTGCCCTATTTAGGGAATAAAAATAAACAACCCGGAGTCCTTAAATTAACAGGTGCCGTCATAAATGCACAACAACCTTAATACCTTTTTTTCTTTTCTTTTTCCCAGCCCCATTCGCCAAATCGGTCATGTACGAATCTGGGGAAGCCTGTCACCAGGCTCGATCACTGTGGCAATTCGAATTTCTAAAGACGAAATACAATGGCGGTCTTATGGGTTGGGCCTCACCCATGAGAATCAAGCATTTGACCTCGGGTGATTACCTCGGATTTACGCCAGCGCTCACTGGACGTTTGAGCATGTTGGAAAACGTGGAACAGCTCGCGAATAGTTAGTTGTAGTTTACTTTTATTTTAAATTCGCTCTTAACTTTGCTCATTTTACTAAAACCGCGCAGAATAATCATCATTTTAAATTTAACCCTTGATTTTAGGATCTTGTAAACTTTTTTATGCCCTAGCTTTTGGAAATAAAGACTGTTAGATAAAAGTTTGCACCCCCTGCCCACCTTTTCAACGAATCCTAGTTATAGATGATCTTCATTGCTACAAAAAACCTACCTATTATTTTATAGAAAATATTAAAGAGTGGACGTTAGCCCTTATACCCAAGGAGGTTGCCACTCCAGCTGATACCTTGTTTTGTTTGCGGCCGTCGAAAGATGACAAACGCCAAACTAATCTGGATGAGGATAAAGAGGAAGAATCTATGGGGAACCCTGTTATAAAGTACGGCGACACGATGGTTTACATTCAACACGTTGCCACGAGTTGGTGGCTTTCGTATGAGGTAAACCCTACTTTGTTTCATAAATAAATGTATGGAATAGAAAGTGGGACAATTAAAACAAATTAATTTTTGCACAGTGTTTTAACTTAGTACGATTTCATTTTTGGGCACGTTCAACAAGAATTTTTGTGTTTTTTTTTGCAGAAAAAGTTAAAGTTATGTTGTTGTTCTCACATTCGAGGGGAAAATTAAACACAAAGTTTTAATTTAAAAATAAAATGCTGTTTATGAACAAAGTGGGATAAAACAATATTACTTATAATATATTATTTGTATTTTTAGCTAAATAAGTTTTTTACAATTTGTCAAAATAGAAAAAAAAAATATATCAGAATTTGACTTACAAAATAGTTTTTTATAATCGTTTATTTTGACAAGTATAAAACAAAATAGAACCCATTATATATTTTTCTGCGAAAGAAATAGATGTAAGATTTAGCCCAAGTTGGTCAGTGAAGAACGCCCTTCTGAAATTATTTGCCGATTTTACAATTATCTCTAATATAGGTTACAGCATTCAATTTTAGACCAAAGTATCAGATCAAAAAAAATTATGCCAAAATATTAGCGGTGGTTTTTGAACAATATGATGATTATTAATACATTTTATTTTAATTAAAATCACATAAGCTTGGATGCGCCCTTCTTAGCCGTGCTTTCATTAAAATTGCAAATAAGTGGTTATAATTTGTTTTGACATAGACTTACGAAACTAAGAAAAGGGGTGTCGGTAGGGTAGAGGAAAAGAAGGCATTAATGTTGGAGGAAGGTCACATGGACGATGGATTTACCTTTACCATGGCTCTTGATGAGGAGGCCCGATCAGCCCGTGTAATCAAGAAGAGTACATCTGTTTTCAACCTATTTTTAAGGTTATATTACAAATAATTCTTGATTATTATTATATATTATTTAAATCACAATTGTAGGTTATAAATATACATTATTTTAATTTTTTTATCCTTTTTCATATGAAAAATTTTGAGAACTTTGTTTTTCTTCTCACGAGATCTTTGACCAGGAAAAGTATATTTGTTGTATAATATTTGACAGAATGTTTTTAAAATCCTAAAACCCTCGTTTTTTTTACAAGCTGTTTAATGATTTTAATCGATACTTTCCTTAAAGTTGATCGGTAAATTGATTTTATAAATTAGGGCGGGAAGGTCGACAGCTTGGGATCATTATTTTTATATAACATTTTTAATTTAAATTTGGTTCTAAATAAAATTATGCTTATTTAATGAACTTATGTATCAATTTTTGTTACAGTTTCTGAATCTCAATTGTTTTTTAGCATTTTTTCATAAATTTTCGATGTCTATAGAATACAAAATTTTGCTTAATTGTTTTTCAATATTATTTCATAAATTTTCTATTTTTGTAGCATACAAAATTTTGCCAGAAAAAAAACGGTGTATAATATAAAAATTGATCGATATAAAGAAATCTTTTGAATGTTAATAAATATAGGGAAATTACTCAGCTAATTTACCAGCAAAAATCAATGTCATTAAACTTCAACGATATGCGACGTTTTCTGGATGATCTAGTCATGTATTTCTCAACACCAGGCCCAGATTTAAGTTTGAATACTACATAAATGGATTAATTATCTTTAAGCCTGAAAAAGCAATTATGTAGAGGCTCATGTAATTTGATTATAAATTGCAAGAAAAAATTAAATATAATTTTCGAATTTGGAAACCAATAGTTATTTATTCTAAAATGTTATTTTTTCAATTTATAATATAAGTTGTTTATCGTGGCCAAACTCCTTTGTAATAAATCTTAACTAGTTTTGACATTTGCTGAAATTAATCGGGTACGGTAAATATTTAAATTTTTTAACCTGTCGGATTGCTTTCTTTTATGAATAAACGCCTAATATATGGATATATCTGATCTTTGACAATAAAAAGAGTTGAAACAAAAAAGGCTAAATGTGTATGACTATAAGACATTTCAAGTTAGAGGAGTAATTATTCAGCCCTACCCGGTTAATAATTATAAGAGGCTCATGGCCGACCGGACTTACATATGTCGGTGAAAAATTTTAATTCATAAGTTTTATCTTTAATTTTTAGCTCATGAAAATCGACAGATTCGGCTGAAAGCCCTCAAAAACCGGCAAGATTTGTTTCAAGAAGAAGGAATAATTTCAATCGTATTGGAGGCAATTGATCGGTTTAGTTCGCGCGACGTTAAAAGCAAAGTAATTAACTATGGCATTTACCATATTTTATGGTAAAAAAATTTAACATTTAAAAACTTTTACAGGATTAAAACTAACGATTTCTGAAAAAGTTGTTGTGTAAAAAAACCGAATTATGTTATAAAATTGAACATATTGTTATTCTTTTGACCTTATTTTAACTCAAATATGACATTTTTATAGCTTACCATGTTGGAGGGTGAAAAGAATATCGAAATAATTGACGAAATATCCAATCAACTTTACACGTTACTCGCGGCCATTATAAGGGGCAATCGATCGAATTGTGCCCAGTTCGCGCAATTTAACCGTCTTGATTGGTTATTTAATCAACTCGAGAATCAACAAGCATCTAAAGGTGTTACTATTTGCATTGTATTTAAAAATTGTAAAATGCCATAACATATCTTCACAATCTAATGTAAAAATAATTAGAATGTTACGAACAGAAATAGGTCCTTTTTCTTATAGGAAAATATGTATTAACCAATTGAAACTCTATCCTTGAACGGTCCTAACGGTTTAGATGATATAAAACCGGTTTGGCCCCATTTTTTAATGCAGGCCAGTACTGATCATCTAATCTGAGGCGATAGTTGTGTAACCTTATTGTCGCCAAATAATTGTAACATAATAAAATGCTTATGAAATTCTACTGCATAGGTGCATTAGACGTCCTGCAATACATCCTAGTGGATAGCCCCGAAGTGCTAAACATGATAACAGTCGACCACATCAAAATCATTATCAGTATGCTCTACAAGCAAGGCCGAGATCCCAAAATCCTGCACGTGCTTTGTTCCCTTTGCGTTGGGAACGGCGTCGCCGTACGAAATAATCAAAAACTTATTTACGATCATTTGATACCCCCGAAAGATATTCTCTTACAAACCCAGCTCGTTAATTATGTTGTCTGGTAAATCGACACTAAAAATTACGTTTTAATTTTTTTTTTAAATTATTATACATAGCGGGCCTAGCAAGAATTTGGGATTAAACAAAAATGTAAGTATTTATAAGTGTTGTAGTTAATAAAGACTTGAGGGTGGGTGGACAAATTATAAAATTTTGCTGCCTAACATAATAATTGATGCTTTAATGACAAAAAATTTCACAGGTTCGAATAAAAATAAGGGTGGGGAAAGAAGGGGTAAATGCTATTTTTATAGGGGAAAATGTAATAAAATTTAATCCTAAAAACACTTCTTGAGAAATGGTACGGATATGAGGCTTTTTTTAGGTATATGATGTTTTTCCCCCCATATGTTTGACACTTTTTTGCCAAGTGGCAGCTGCACTTTTTTTTTAGCTACATGGGATTCGGTGTAACCGGTATGACCTTTTATCCATATTTAGCATGCGGGCAAATATCGAAGTTGGCTTGGTCAATAATTCATCCATGTACAACAAGTGGTATTACGAAGTATTGGTCGACTGCGTCCCCTCTCTATATGAGCATCTGAGTGTAGCCAACCTGGACGAGGTGTTTTATTAAATTTTAAACATGATTGGCGGGAAGTGGGTGGCTTAAAAATGTCATAATACAACTATTTTACAACATATTAAATAAATATAGCGAATAATAGGGAAATGTAAGTATTAAAAACCTCTGGTAAAGGAGTTTCCTCCAAACCTTTTTCCCTATTAGAGAGCGACATACCCTTTAGGGCTTTGCCTCTTTTAATTCTACAGCAGGCCCTGCAAAGTGTAATGAGATTTAACACGCACCGGTGACCTAGGCGTTTTTAGGCTTAGGCTACTCTCAGAAAAATGGACGCCTTTGGGATTCGTTGGCGGTTACCCATCCAAGTACTAACCAGGCTCAACGGTAAGTAACTTCAGTGTAGAACACAACCAAATTAACATGCGCTCAAGGTCGTATGACCTAATGTAAAAGTAATTAACAAACTGAAAAATCAAAAAATTTATACCTGGTTTATTTTTATGTTAAATTTTATAGTTCGAAATATATTAGTGATTTTATTGTGCCATTTTTTGCAGAAATTATCGCTTATTTATAAACCATGATGTTTGCGTTTCATTGAAAGATATAAAATTTTTTTTTTAAATCAGTGTATCCACGTTTGAAACCTGAAAGCTTGCTCAAATGGGTTTTAGCCCGTCCGAATCCGGCCGCGATAAACCATTTTAATCCCCGTCCTATTGGACTGGGCCCTGAATAGAAAAATTTTAAGCCCGGCCGATTTTTTTATTTATTCGTTATCTTGCAAAAAATTTATTAGTTATTTTGTTTTTTAAGCTTTTAATTATCTAGTAACTTTTTATGCTAATCACAAAGGTGGGTTGGCTATAATTTCAGTTAAAGTGTTTTAAATATTTTTATTTAATGCTTTCATAGAAATGCCTGATAATTAAGAAAAATAACACGTACAATCGGCGATTCAGTATATAATTTTTACAGAATTTTGTTGAATATTAGCATGAATATAAACTTTCTACCCACTAGGAAAATTGTTTGACCATATTTGGCATTTATTATTATTTAATCGAGCTTGAGTAAATTTATTCTATAGGCATATCGTTTAGGCCTACATTTAGCAGGCCACTGAGCAACACTTCAAAGTTATTGCGAATGTGCTTTCTGCAGAAAAAAACCGCTTTATGCACGGATTCGAACCAGGCCCGATTCTAGCTTATCCAATTTGGGGGGGAGGGGGGGAGGCAAAAAAAACTTGTGGGGGGCAGAAAAAAAATCTTTCGTGACCTTCGGTCACGGCAAAAAATAATGTACACCATTTGAATCCATGGTCAAACTTTTTATTATTAAAAATGTGGCCTCACAACTCGACGTCGAAGAGCCAAATAACAAACTTATAGAAAAAATGTTAAATAAATTAGGAAACGCAATTATCAAAAAATTTAACAAAATCATTAGTAACACATTTTTGTAATTATGAAGTTTTTTTAATTAAAATTTTTTTTGCTACGTTAATTTCTTTAGACAATGAATTTTTATCAATATTACTTATTTTTAAAAGAGGCTCTAGTTTATTTATATCTATAAAAAAGAGTAATTAAAGTTATAAAGGGAATTTAAAGATTCTAAATAAATATTATCTGTAAAAAATCTATTATAAAAGAATCAATAAATGTATCAATAATATTAAAATAAATACTTTTTAAGTCATCATTAATTATTCTCGAACTTATGAGTAGAAAATAAATAAAAATCAGAAAAATCTTTAGGTTTAGTTTTTCTTTTATCCATAGATAAATTATTGTCATTTAAAAAAGTATTATATATATCAAAACAGTTTTTAAATAAATCTTCAAATGTATTTGTATTTCTTAATTGTTTAATTTCTAACAAACAATGGTGTATTAAATCAAAAGATTTAGTAACATAAATTGGTTTGCTTTGAAATTGATCATTAATTATTTTTAATAAATAAAATAATTTTTTAAATGATAAATACAAAAAAATAAATTGATGATTTTAAATATGGTAAAAAAAACCCGACGCTTCGGCCCTGTGACCTGAAGATATTAAAACTTTTTTATTTTTAATTTTTAAAAGAGTATATGGAAAAATAATGGCGTCCTAGTGACCACACCACCGATGGGGCAACAGCCGGGGTATGATCCAGCATTCACTAACTTCCTTGATTGCATCATGTTGAAAAAATTTATGGAGGGAAGAAAAAATATCAAAAAAATCTTTCCCTTCACTTAAAATTTCAAGACAATCTTTTACAACAAGATGCAATCGGTGGTTAAAGCAGTGAATATACGGGACATGGTGTCCAGCCATTTTGCTACTTAAACACCACTTTTTTCCCCGAACATTACATTCGCCCCATTAGCATTGTGCCATCAGGTTCTTTGGTTCTAGATTGTATTCTAACAAAAGTTTGTTGACAAGATTTCTCTGGCATCAAATTTAAGAATTGCTTTCACAAATATACAGCCTTCTGTAACATCATATTTTTCAATATATCTAATAACAACAGAAATAATTTCTGTGTTAGTTAGGTCTCTTTAGCGGATGAGAAGTGTTGAGAATGAAAACACTTTTCAAAAAAAGTAAATATGTAAAATAATAATTTTTAGATATTTTTGGGGTAGCAAATTTAATTTTATGGAGGTGGAAGGGCAAAAATTTATACGTATTTTTTTTTTTTTTTGGGGGGGGGGGGGGGGGGGGGGCAAAATTTAATGTATTTGGGGAGGGGGGGCAAATTAAAATTTTTTTTGGGGGCAATAAAAACTTTTGAGGGGCAACCCCCCCCCCCCCAAAAAAGGGGTCTAGAATCGTGCCTGATTCGAACCCATACCTCCTGTGTGTAAGGCAGAGATGTTTCTGGGCTTTTATAGTACTTAAAATAATAACTAATCTCAAAAAATAAAAATTGACTTTCAGTTTTTTGTGGTGCATCCGATTTTCATGAGACCAAAAATTCATTATCTTTGCAAATAAAGATACATTTTAAAAATTCCTATATAAAAATAATTTCTGGTTCATGTGTATGTAATTAAAATCAAAATTTTACACACTTTGTTTAATTATTACGCAGGAGTGCAGAAATTTACGAAGTTTAAAATTTGGTAAAACAATCTACTATGTGGTCATATCTGTCTTGGTTTTTCTTTTTGCCAAAATGTTAAAATCAATTGCAACTTCAATTTTTTGTTTAAAGTAGTAAAATATTTATTTTAAAGTATACCCTAATTAATTTTTTTTTCATTATTTTTAGATTTTTGAGTCTCTTTGTTTTTTTTTACATTTTTCATAAATTTTCAATAATGATAGCTGGCTAACAAATTTCAACCAAAAAAAATGGTAAACGTTATTAAAAATCCGATATGCCTTGATTTAATTACTATATATATTCAAAAATTTAGCTGTGTTATGCATTTTATTATTATCATATACCGTTATTATTAATAGATGGATGAAGATGAGCTGGAGCGACCTCATCTTCGAGTAGGTTGGGGCAATAACACCTGCCCAGCTCGGTTTCCTGGTTCAGGTATCAATTGGGGCGCCCCTGGGGTAGGTGACGATTTCTTTAGCTATGGGTACGATGGTGCTCACCTAATCACAGGTTAGATTACTATATGCTTAATCTATCTTTTGGCATTTACGAATAAATGATGTTATTCCTGAATAAATTGAAATTATTAAGCGAAACCTAAACAAAATTTAAATAATATTATCATTTTATTAAAAACAATTTGTTAAATGGCAGAGGTATTTTTAACCGTTAAATTACATTTTGGTGATGTTTATCTATTGACAAAATGTTGAGCAGGAAATCAAAAATATTCAGTCAAAATATCGGACACCCATGGGCAAATCGTCGGCGGTCGTTATCTTAAAAAGGGTGATATCATTGGATGCCTACTTGACCTTTCCATCCCCGAGATAAAGTTTAGCCTAAATGGCCAGCTCGTGATGGGTGAAATCAGAAATTTTTCCACTGGAGGGATGTTTTACCCGATGATCAGTTTGACCTCCAAAGTCAGGTGAACAACTAATTGTAATGGCCATTATTTGACGACAATTTTTTCAAACAAAGCAATTTATTGCTATAAGTCGCCTCCCCTCAATAATTATTTATTACACATATCGACAAAAAATTTTACAAAGTAAGGTATGGTTTCAATTGTATATTGTTTTATCATTAAATTCCGCTTATTACTTTAAAGAATAAAAAGTGTACTTTGTACGAGTTAATAACATTTATTTATTTATGAGATTTTTAATTTTTGAAAATGCACAACATATTTTGATTCTGAAATGTAATTTGAGTTTTTTATTTTGTTAAACTATTTGTTAAAAATCAATTAACAAAACCAAGTTTGGAAAATTCATTAAACATTATCACTGATGAGGTTGGCCAATTAGTGAACATCAAGTTTGTACAACTTAAAACATAAAGTAGAGTAATAGTTAAAGAATATTTTTTTAACAAATTTAAAATTATTTTTGAGTTTGGCCAAAATTTCTTATATGTTCAATACAAAACTGAAAGGAACGTAAACGGATTTGAAATGAAAGCACAAATATTCTCATATGTTACAGGTCATCATTGTTCCGACCAAAAGTTAAAGTTGGGCAATATATATACTTGTGGATAATTGTATTAAATAAATATACAAAAATCTAGCGTGAGATATATGTTTGGAGACGACCAAGGACGCCTCAAGTATGGACCACCTCCGAGGTTTGCCTCTTTAACTGAAAGTCGGTCATGGATTGATAAAATAAAAATATTACCAACCTATGATTTTGGGAATGTCAAAAAGGGCATATTTCATGGTCCTTATCCTATAAGCATGAGCGCTGCACCGTTCGTGCCGCAAATTATACCTATTAATAAAGTAATTCGTAGTCTTTTTGTATGTTAAACTACTAATTTTACCTGCTTTCTTGGCTTGTTTGTAGGAAATAAATATTTCTATTGGACGGTTTAAATTTTTCCTGCAGCCATTTTCTATTTATCGTCTGTCTTTTAATATCGTCTGCCTTTTTTTAGAAACGAAGCCGTAACTGATTAGGTATTAACACTAAAATTGATGTATAGATTATAGATATTTTAAAATATACTTTATTATCTATTTAATTAATATATTTACATATTTCATAAAATATCGGCTTATTGAAATAGGTGCAATTTCCGGGCGAGCTTGAGGATGTCAAAAATAAGCTGGCAGAAAACCTGCACGAACTGTGGGCTAAAAGCAAAATTGAACAGGGTTGGATTTATGGTCTCGACAGAAGCGACGAAGAAAAAACTCATCCCTTTTTAGTGCCTTATGACAGATTACCATCGGTGGAGAAAACTTATGATCTGCAACAGGCATATGACACTATCAAGTTAACTAACGACCTTTTTTTTAATAACCTTAATCTTAGCCTATATTTCTTCGGGTGGTGGGTGATATATGTTCTGAGAATTATGCATACAACGAGAAGATTTTTTAGTAATATTATATTATGTAATAGCTAAAATTTATTCCTTCTTAAAATTATTTTTTTATTTGACTGAAATTTTATGCTTTTTTAAGGAAGATTTTATTATGGCAAATTAGAACACCGTTAATATATAATAAAAAATTTGCTGTGTTATGAGTTAAACTTGGTATAATTTGACAATTGCCTTTGCTGACCATAGAATTAATCAAAATGTTTAGTAATTGATTTTTAACTATGAGAGGTTGAATGGCAATTTGATTTCTGTTTTTAAAATGTTTTTAGCTAGAAATATGGGAATTAAAAACATTTCTTTTATATATTATCACGTGGTAGCATTGGGTTGAGCGTCCTATGTAGATTTATCACAATTTAAAATAAGTAAATTTATTTTTCTAAAGAAACTATATAGTTAATAGGTAAATGTAAGGCTGTGCTTATGGCACAAACGCAATCAAAAATAGGAGTATTAAGTTGGTACTGAGTTGTGTAAGCGATATAATGATTTCTCCTGCTTAAAGTATAATTTTAATGAATAATTTATTCTGAGGATTCGAGGAATTAGGTTTTCTAGTAGTTTTACAAATTTCTCAGAACATACACCCTTTTTTTCCCTTCCGATTCCCTGGCTTACCAAAAGCAGACGATTTTTACAGTTGTTGTGTTACGGTAATTCGCTAAATTTTGAATTTATTAATTAGGTATATAATTGCCCTTGGATATCAGATAATTTTAAAGAATCCTGGAATCAAAGTCAAAATTCAACGATTGCCAATCAAGTAAAAAATTTATCTCTGTTTATGCGATCACTACTTCTAATCTAATTAATTTAAATTTTGATCATTTTCAGTTATCAGATGCCGAATGGTTTCAAACCGGCTCCCCTTGATCTCAGTAACATTACGGATACACCTATTATAAAGACACTCACGCTAACGTTGGGAGAAAACTTGCATAATATTTGGGCACAAGATCGTATATTAAACGGTTGGAGCTATGGGCCTTACATAGTAGAACATTTTTTTAAATTATTTCAATCGATATATACTTTTAAAACATAAAAAAAATATTAGAAAGTTTTTTTATTTTTATTAACAATTCTCCTTTTGAATCGCATGACACTATATCCAAATTCAAATATTACAAATATATTTTAGGATGATGTACTAAAAAGGACACCCTTTCTGTTGGCTTACAAGCATATTCCATCTTTTATCAAAAAGGCAAATGAGTAAATCTCATCTAAATCATTATAATTTTCTCATTTTCTTAATTTAGGAGCTAATTTCTTTCATATTTTTAATTAGGGATATAGCGCAGGAATCAATAAAAACACTCCTTGCCTACGGGTGCGCAATTGAATTGCCATTGGATAGGAAAGAACAATTAGGTAAATTTTATAAAGTAAAATAAAGAATTAAATTATTTATTTGCTAGAATACTGTTTTTTTTAATGGAAAGATATCTAAAATTTGCATTTTTTTTTTGTAGATATATTTTCACGAACCGTGAATTTATCTCCGGAATATCGAACGTTTAGGGCTGAAAAAACTTACTCTGTCAGGAAAGGAAAATGGTATACTTTATTTATCTAAAATGACTGTAAATAGCGATTAAGTGATTTGTAAACTACGCCCTTATTAGTGTAAACATAATTCTATATTAAAATTTCATCATACCTGGAATATAATATCATTAAGCCTTAGTTTAAATTTTAACATTTAAAATGTTTTTGTTGACGCCACTTAACGAAATAACTTTTTTTTTAATTTCCTAAAAAATTAATAGTTGTATAGGGTTGAATGATATATCATCAAATTTGTCTCCACAGCCCAGATGTTTTGGTATCGCATTAAATGTTGCAGTCTTTATTTTTATTTGTTTTTCTCGTACAAAAAAAATTATGTTTACTTTCACACAAGGTTACTGACTTTTTTGAAAAAAAAAATGTTTGTTGGCCCTCTCAGGTATTTCGAAATCGAGATCGTCAATTTACTCAGGCCCGAGTTGGAGATGGGCCCACTGCTCAAATGTGGATGGGCTTCGCCTCACATTTCGTGCTTGAAGGATATCGGAAGTGATGAGTTGGCCTACGTGTTTGATTGTCACACCTCCCAGATTTGGCATAATGGACAGGCCGATGCCTTTGACACCGGCAAATCCTGGAGACCTGGCAACGTGGTAGGTTGCTTGATCGATCTGCACGATTGGAACATCTTGTTTACGTTGAACGGGGAAATCCTAGTTGACATTCACAATAATAGCAAGGAAGTTACATTTGAATCGGTGAACCAAACTATGCAAGGTTTGATTTTTTTGTTTGCCCCCCTTTACATTAGATCAATCAAATTGTCTTTTGCCAACCAAATTTTATAACCAGCCCTTCTGTAGCCTCAAAATTTTTTCGTGCCTAATTAAACTAAGGTATAGATAGGCATTTGTTGCCCCGTTTTAAGAAAAGCTGAGATTAATCAATACAATATCGATTTGATTTTAAATAATAAAATATAATTAGTTACTGAATTTTTTTACATAACGATTTACAACGTGCGGGTGGACCTTTGGGAAGGGCTGATTTATCCATTAGGACAACCCAAGCAATGCTTGGGGCGCTTTGCTTATACTAGGATGTTAAGCTAAAATTTAAAAATAAACGTATTTTAGGCGCCTAGAGTGCTTAGGGGCGCCAATGAGTTACGGACTGGACCGACCCTGCGTTTATGACAGGCCAAAACCTTTATTTTATAAAGCAATTACAAATATTTCATTAATAAAAAATATTCAAATTTTATTTTCATATGTCGTAAAATATATTTTTAGCAGGTTACCTTAACTTTTTGTGAAATTTTATTTGCGATTTAAACAACGAAGATGTCTTAAATTTTATTTTGTATTTTATTAAATCAGGCGGTTATATTCCGGTCTTTAGCCTAGGTGAGTGTCAAGAAGTCAAAGCCAATTTTGGCCACGATGTCCGAACTCTAAAATACTTTACGAATTACGGTCTTAAAGAAGGCTACGAGCCCTTCGGAGTGTAATTTTTTTTTCATTACACTCAAATGTTTTGTATTCATAGCTTATCTCTAAGGATTATACACTTTGGTTATAATGCATAAATAAAATTAAGATCAATAAGCAAACAGCTTAGTTTACCAGATTCTATTAAATATTGATTACTGTTATTAGAAACATGAGCCGAAATATACCCATATGGGTAGATAAACCAATCGGGGTGTTCCTAAATCACGCCGAAAATCGGGAAGAAAATATCGTTATTACCAGGATTGCACCGAAGTAATGTGTTTGACATGACTCATTTTACAATTCTATGTAAGTATAATAGCATTCATTGCGACGTCGCCTGTTCTACCAGGCAAATCGTGGCCCTTTGTTTAGATATTATTTTTTTTAATTCATACGATAGGATGTATACCAATCGGCATCAGGTCTAGAAAAAGTCTAGGCTAATGGGGGAATAATGGGTTTTTTTGATCGAGCAAAGCAAGAATAAGACCTTGATGATCTCATAAAGAAAAAAAAAGAGCCCCGAAAGCAATATAAAAGTCCTTGGCATAAAAGAGGGATATAAAGCCCATAAAATTACGCATTATACCCAATTATATATTATTAAATTTTACTAATTTGGAAAATTTCAAGCCTTTACTTTTTAAAATTTTATGTTTATATATATACGATAAATTTAATTCAATTGGTTAATTTTTAGCGACTTTCAAATTTAGAATTTTTATTTTTTACAAAGCCAAGTATTCAATTAATAAGAACACACAAGCCCACACGACGTAACGTCGACCTGTCCGATAGTAGGGTCGTCGTGCCTGCCCATAATCTTAAACGGGTCATGCCTGAATTAGATGAAATAATTTTGTGCCGGGCCATTTTTTTAATATAGATATTGTTAGTCAGGAATAAAAACACAAAACTATTTACACGTGATAAAGGGTAGTGCCTCTGTAATTAATTTATAATTTTAAACTAAAAATTCATAGCTTTGGATATAAAATTTTCGGGTTTATTTGTAATTACCAGTTAGGCCGAGCAGAAAATATAGAAGAAATTTTGTCGAGTTTATGTATTATTATATAAATGAGCTACCAGCATAGAATGATGAGTAACGTGATATATCACTTTTTTAACCCTCTGCATTACAGTGGCGACAACCCACCTTCATTTAAAATTACAACTAAACCTCAAATTAAAACTGCAATGAACTATGTGCGTATCAATTTGCCTGTGCTCATTGGCTCACCTGCTCCCAAAAAACGAAGGTTTTCAGGAGACGTTTTATTTACAATTTATCTAAAAATCAACTAACTTTATTTTTGCATTCTTAACTATAAATTATTATCTTGAGTCAGCTTTATTTTTCAGATCAAAATTAAAACGATTGTAATATCTATACTATATTTAAGGTCGTCACGTCGACGATCAACGCCTCAATTCCTCTATGTAAACGATGAGGAAAATAAACAGCCGCAGATGCCAAAACTAATTAGTTCTGGTTCAATCGAAGAAAGCCGCGAATTTACGGCCATACCAGGTAAATTTAAAGAGCAGTATGTCAGTTTTTTTGTTACTTCTACTTCTTAAACTTTGAAAAAAAGAAAAATCAGAGATTTACTAAACCTACCAATGTTTTAAATTATACCCTATCACATAGATACACCGCATATTGTAGAGCCAAGCGAACTCAATTCCGATGGCGGAACACAACGACACATGAGCGTACCTTTGATAAGTATAACTCCAGGTCATTTTTTTGCATATAATTTTTAGGTAGCTTCTAAAGTCGAATGAACAACAAAATAAGTTTTTTAAATATATAAATTATATTAGCCGTAAATAGTAATTTAATGCTCTATATATTCAAATAAATGATAAATATCGTGGTATCCTATAATTTTTAATATTTACCAAGTATCATGTTCAATGCAAAAACGAAAAAAATTAAATGTCTCTTAAATATGAAAAATATGCGTTTATAAAGCCCCAAAAATTTGTAGCTAAAACAAAAATTCTTTTTCGTTTTATTTAAAAATACCCAAATTTTTATTTAGTTGGAAAAAGGTAAATCAATTAAAGACACTAAGATATATGAAGTCAATGAATCGAAAAACGAAGAAAAATCTCAAATATTCTTAGTTTCAAAATCATTCTACATGCAAAATTTTAATCTTTTTAATCTGCCCATTGTCACTTTTAACCATTCTATTTATACAATTCGGGGTGTGCGGGTTTAGTTTTGAAGGAAAAAATTCTACCTATTTGACCCATTTCGTCATTATATGCTTATAAGGGATGGGCAAGTTAACTAAAGAAATTAAGTTACGAGAAATTTTATTGAGCTTTTAGTTTATAGTTACCGTATCGTTTAACTTATAGTTAAGTTTTTTTAATTTTAACCATGAATTTAGTAATGTAGGGTAAGAATTATTGTCAATCAATTAATTTTATAAAAATTAATTTAGTTAACTATGCTTTAAACTTGAATACACAATTCTTTTTGACTATATAGTTTGATTTAATTCTATTTTTAGAGATATGATGCTTAAAATTACCAATTTCTTGGACTCCAAAAATATATTTATTTAATTTTATCTCGACTTTTACATTCAATGATTAAGCATTTTTAAATGTTGTTTTCTGCATGATTTTGTGGGTGTACTAGATTATGTCCAAATTAAAATTTTGGAGGAAATTTAAAATACCGCCATTTATAAATCAATTTGTGAAAAGAAAAAAACTAATTATTTTTGTGTCGATTATATTTTAACACGACCCCAAAATACAATGTGCTATGCACCTGCACCGATATTGTAATAACTATAAATCTTAATTTCCCTCTACGAATACATGATTAACGTTTTAATACATTGGATAAAATTTAATATTTGGTACGAAAATATAATTATAAACATATTATAAAAACGAAAAGTGGAAAAGGGGTATAAAAATAGGACATAAAGGTATTAAGATATATAAATTACAAACTAATCGAGGTTTGGTAATTAGGCACGAAAAACAATTGAGGCTCCCATTATAATTCAACAAAACTTTAACATATTTTAATCATTGAACATAAATAAATTTTGCAATGTATTTTATAACGGGAGAATTTTCGCTAAAAATGGGTAGAAGACTGAACGACAATTATTTCTTTTCTAATATATGGAGACGATAACCTCGGAGGCTGATTGGCTGCGAGGTATATGAAAGCACATTCGATCTCCATATATGCTTTATTAGCATTGAATTTTAAGTTTTGTTCTGTAGTTGGAAGGTGAGCATATCCAGGAAGGCGTGAACCTTGCGATTAAATCGCTGTAAGGAAACCCTACTTGTTGGATATCTTAACTTTAAGTGCTTAGTAAAATTTGTTTTTTTTGAAGTTGACGTGGTATTTGAAAAATCTATAACATCTTATGGGCATTTTAAATTTAGATAACTTGGATTCAAAAATGTCCGAGTTAATTTCACGACATATTGACTAAATAATGACAAGTTAGGTCTAATAATAATTTGTTTTACAAAATAAAGAAGTATGTTTGTTTTAGTTAGCTACAAATTTCTGAGCCCTTATGAACATATTTTTCCATCTTTAACAGACATGATTTTTTTAGTACATTCATCCTATTTCTTATACTTATTTGATATAACCCATAAATTATATTGACATTAACATATTAGATTTTGAAATCATTATTTTCATCGAAAGTATAAACCTGCTCTGAACGATTTATTTAAATAATATGCTAAAAAAAATTTGAATTTATTTATTGCAAAATTATATAATTTCATTCTGAACGTTACTCTATGAAAAAGTATATTTTAAAATAATGGTCATGTTAGATATCGACGTTGTTGATGACAGTGTCATATACAGTTCCGTGGCTTCCACTTCGCCCGCCTACCCAAACAACCGCTTTTCCCGAGACAGTGCACCTAATAATTCCGATGATTATTTAAATTCCACCGGTGGGAACACATCAGCTGGGAGAAATCAACCGGTAGCGTCACAACATAACCGAGATGATTCTATTTACGCTAGCCAAGCACCCCATTTCAATAATAACACCTTTCAAGGTGGAATAATACCCGACATAGTGACTTCAAATTACGATAGCTACGCGCTCGGCAACTACAACAACAATAATAGTAACGAAACGGCAAAAGTAGCCCGAAGCCCTAAAACAAAAACTAAGGTAGCCGGAAAAGAGACGCTTGGTGCAACGACCTCAAAATCAACTTCTTCAGAGGCGCCTAAAAAGGATAAAAAAAAGCCTCGGACTCCAAGAGATAAAAGTGAACCGATAAAGTCAACTAAAAAAGAAGCTACCCCAACTTTGGTTATCAAGGAAAAGGGTTTGTTATATTTACACTTTTAGGTAACTTTTTCATTTCCCTCTGAAGTTACAAAAGATAAGAATAGTTTGTTAATAAATGGTACCATTATAGATAATAAAAGACAAGGATGGCTACTTGTCTGAAAAAATGAGGCATTCCTTTATAGAATTTTTTGACATTAGCTCAGGGGAGAAAAGATGTTTTTTCGAATTGTGTGCTGCTAAAATTCTTGCAAAATATTTTTTTAAAAATGAAATTTGAAACTTACTTATTTGTACCAAAATATAACTTTAGACAAAACTCTCCAAATTCTAATATTTTTTACTTTTTCGCAACTACCACCAAGCGTTTTCGCCTAATTTTTCCGTAGTGTTCTTTAAAATTGTAGCAATCTATAAAAATCTATGGGCACCATCAATAAGGATTTTGAATAAAAAAACAATTGGTTTGAGGTTTCCCCCATATCTTTCCCCATTAAGGGGCGCCATACCCGTTAGGGCTTTGACTCTTTTAACCGAGTAAAGCAATTGATATTGCTGACGGGTTAAATAGTAAGGTTTGCTGGCACGCCGGCGACCTAGGTTTTTAGTTTAGGCTCTCACATTAGGCATATCCTTTAAGGCCTATTGCCTAAGCAGGCCACTCATTGCACATGTATGCTATTTTTCCGAAGAAAAAAGTAACTGTGCACGGATTCGAACTCGCAACCTCTTACGTCTAAGACAGAAGGTTTGCCACTGAGCTATTTGAGCCGACTTATTTATTGTGATATTTATTTTTTTTAGGCAAGGAAAAGACATCGAAAGAAAAGGAGTCGGCGTTTAAAGCCTTTCGTAGTAAAAGCAAAGACGAAAGTCTTAACCTATTTAAACGGCTAAAGGGCAAGAAAATGGATGAGAAGCCTAAGAGCTCGAGGTTTGTTGCCGCTCACGACAATGTGACACCCGTCATAAGAAATAAAAGCTCACCCCCTAGGTCTATTGCTATAAGCACTTCCACTACCAATTTACGCAAAGAAAAATCTGAAGGTTGTATTAGTATTTTATAAAGCTATTTTAATTTATAGTCTTTGAAACGGCAGTTTTTTTTTCTTCAAGCTTTTAATACTCTTATTAATTAAAATTTAAGCAAAAAGTATTACCACAACAAGCATCTATTGTATATGAATTGATTTTTATTACGTGATACAGATTTATAAGAGTTTTTTAGTCAAAGTTGACCTGGCTCTTAAAAAAGTTGACTGTGTCAGCGGCCATAATTCATTATTAGTTCAAACTTGATGCCTGTTTAAATTTCCGGCCCTCCTGGATCATTTAAAATTAACCTTATCCCACCTTTAGTAATAAATAATGCAATATTATATTTTTTTATTTAAGCGTGATTAAAATTCATTAATATTTTCAATAATTTTTGAAAATTTTATTAAAATTAGTATTCCATATAAGTATAGCTGGTAATCATTCCAGCATGACTCTTAATAATTCTAATGCTTAAAGACTATCTCAACATTTAACCAATATTTTATTTTCAGAAAAACTTTCCAAAAAGTGAATGAACTCTGAATGCGTCCTTAGATATATGCAAATCAAGAATATTTTTGTGTATGGTCAAATTGACCATATTTTTAAAATACTGCTCGCTTTGCCAGCTTAAATAAAAATTTATATAAATTTGTTGATTTATTAAGATTTATCCTCAAAAAGGAGCTCATCACAATCTCCCAAAAGGACATTGTTACCATCGGACGAGATGGCAAACACGATTGACATAAAGTTTTTTTTGATATTATATTTTAGTTTTTACATAAAGTGTATTGCTCCATTTTTTGTTTTTAGAGACTCCTTGTCAGCCAGTAAATCTAATTTAGGTGCCAATTTGTCTGACTCGGGCTCATTTATGAACAATTTTCGAAGAAGTTTTAGAGGTATATATTGAATTTATCTATTTTTTTGATTTATATATAATTGCTTTAATTCAAAGAAAACATTGTAAGGATATAATAAAAGTATGCCGATGTAGGTGCGCGTAAAAAGGTGGGCGAAATGGCGGATAAAATATCTTCAGCCGTACCCGATGTTAGCGATGTCGGTAAAAATTAAACACTTATATTTTATTGGAAACTCTTTTTCAAAATTGGAAAATATTAAGCTAATCTGATGTTTTGTAAATTTTTATACCCCCATCTTATAAATTTGTTTGTCACATAATCAATGTGGAAACTTATTTATCTTCAAATATTCATAGGTTATGCAAAGGGTGCCGAGTTAAAAAGTCGCCATAGTTTGAAAATTGAGGTTCAGGATTTTTCCGATATGCCTATTAGTTCGGTAGAAGAAGGTACAAATTTAATTTATAAAAATTTTGATTTATAAATAATTTATTAAAGAAAAACAATATAGTTTAAAAATATATTAAAAAAATAAAAAATGCTATATAAGGCTAATGCTTTGCAACGAAAACTTGATAATCATGTAAACATTATCTTTTTTATTCTTTAGATTCGACTACTCAGAGCACTCCATACCCGAAAATTGAATATACCCTTCCTGAACCAGCCCCTGCACCAAAAAAGATTGACACGTTTAATTTCAATACAAGCCAAAATTTTAATGAATTGACATCAAGTAATTTTATTTATTCGTAACTTCAACCGTTTTTTAACCTGCATTAATCTATTATCACAAAATTTTAGATTCGGTTAAATGGAAAGATGTCGACGATTATTACTACGGTGTTCGAATATACCCGGGCCAAAATCTTAAAATGATGTACATCGGTTGGATCACGCCTAATTTTAACCATTTTCGAGATTCATTTAGCTTCGACGACGTAAGATATAACGAAATTCGTGTTGATCAATTAGGTTCACGGGCTTCGAGAGAAATGTAAATTTTTTTAACATAGCTTTCCTTAGGCTCGTCTAAATATCATCAATTTTTCTTATATTAAATTAGGCATTATACCCGCGATTGCATTTTAATTAACGTGGCAAACCTTCAAAAGCATATTGAACAGGAAGTAAAAATGGCAACTAGTACGTTAGTTGGGTGCTACATAAATCCAATAAAGGGCAGGGTGAAGTTTACATTAAATGGAAAGGATTCTGATCATACGACATTTATGGTAACTTATGTTTTTTTTTATTTTCGTTCGATAATTTTATATTATCTTTTTAAAAAAAATTTGTCCTTTGGTCATAGACCGTATCTTAAGAAAACTATTAATGTTTTTAAGATTGAAATTTGAGACAAAATTGGCATTGCGAATAAATTTTAGATAAAATATAAAAAAAGACGTTTTTTTCCAACCTTGTGATTCTAAAAATACAATTTTTAAAATAATAAAATATTGAATAATATATTATTAAACTCTGACAGCATTATTTAGATATTCAAAAACTTTATAAAAATTTAAATCTAAAAAATATATTGATACAATGTCCAAAATTTTTTTGGGTTAGAATTTTTATAAGAGTCATGTTCAAATAATTATCAGCTATGTTTATTATCAATATTTCTAAATATACTTAGAACTGCTCCGATTAATAGTACTGTAGAAACAATGGATGAATCTTATTATTCATTAAATATACTCGTTGTTAATATAAAAATAACATACAGTATAAAAAATAAAAAATGAAAAATATTTCGATAACAAGTGGTTACCTTCTTAAAAAAATATGTAATGGTTGCATATGCAATTCATACATATATAAAAATGCACAATATTAAAAATTTCTTTCTAGTTAAACATTTGCAAAATAATTTGTGATGTAAAAACTCAAAATTTGAATTTTTAAAATTTTTAAAATTTTTTGTTAAAACGAACGAACTCTGAACGCGAAAGAAATAAGAAAACAAAACATTTTCAATAAAATCTAATTTGAATTGCGACACTTGGAAAAGGTCTAAACTCGTTTAATGTTCCTCAAGAATATTTACCATCTTAATTTAATTTTTTCATGATTTGACAAAATGTAAAAAAAAACTTTTAATGTTAAAATCGCAGATAAACATTTTTTTGATTTGTTTGACACCATAAATTGGCTTTATAGGATTAGTACTTTTTTTATGAAATTTTTTTGCTCTATTTTTATATAGCTGGGCGGGCTTTAAAGTCAAACTTCGTTTCAATACTATTAAATGTTGGTCCGGATTAATAAAGAGAAATATTTGAAGTGTTTTTGCCGTGTTGAGCATGTAAAAAAATTGTTTTACTTATTTTAATAGGTTGATCCTGACGTACAATTATATCCGGCTATAATCTTTGAAACTAACTCGACGTGTAACCGGGAGATTTGCAAAATTGAACTTGGGAGTACCAACGATGGTCTACCTTTAACAAATTTTTTCTTTAATAAAACAAATGTCATTACCAGTACTACTAATTTGACAAGCAGTATGACGAGCGATACCAGTAATATGTATTCAGCTATGTGCCCACCTCGATTGTCATGCCAAATTTTGAGTCCTAAAGGTCGATTTATAAAAATAATTATTTGAATTTATTATTACAAATATCAATGTCAGAAAAAATAAGTTTATAAAAACATAAAAGCATACATCCCCATGATGGCCCTATCTCATATATATTTTCCGTTTTTGTAGTTTCCTTCGCCTTCGGCTCCTTAGATCCGTCCATATCGAAAATATGGCCTTTTTGACCAAATTAACAGATTTTGAGACCTCGAGAATACCCCCCAACAAAAAAATTCAAGAATCTTTTTTTTTTCATTTAAAATCGCTTGTAACTTATATTTATCATCTCATAATGAGAAATAAAATTTTTTAGTAAATTAAGCTTTTACATCAGCATTTAAATAAATACAAAATATCCCGCGTCCAAGCGACGATATATTATCGATTTTTTATAAAAATATTATTTGAAGTTTGAAAATAACAGTTTAGCTGTTGTGAACATGCAAAACAAATTTCAATTTAATATTTCTTAATTTCCGTTTTTTGACATTTTTTCTAAAATTTTTAATGTTTATAGCTGACATACTAAGTTTGACTAGAAAAAACGATGAACGGATTTGAAAATTCTTAATATAGCAGGTTTGATCTCTGTAGTTAGCTCACAACTTTTAAAAATTTGTTGAGCTGTGTTATATGTATAAATAATATGTTCATTAAATTTAACTTTTTTTTGGTAAACATAACTCAATTACGAAACTATTATTTTAAAAAGGTTATATTTTTTTGTGTTATTTACTGGGCCGGCCATCCATAAGATAAATACGAACAATGCTTGGGGATGCCGGGCAAATTTAATTAGATTATTTGAAAAAACTGTCGTGGCGCCTGACAGCAGTTACGGGGCGCTAATAAGGTACGAATCAAATTATTTATCTTTTTGTTGTTATAAATCAGTTTGGACACGACTTAATGAAAACTTCACTAAGGTTCATTGCTTGAAGTTGTCAAGTTCGAAAGGTTGGAGTATGTTAGCAGATGATAACAATTACCAGTGGTTAGCTTTGCACATACCGGAAGACAATAGGTGCTTAGATGTAAACGAGATGATTGAAAATCCCCAATTTATGCTCTTCCACTGCAAAACACTCGATTTGTTTATTGCGCTCTGTTCGCATGCCAATACAAATGTCGCGCACCTCATAACAGACGGAGTTATGGACCAGAGACAATTTATTTTTACCTTGCAATCACAATGTAATTATTATAATCATCTATTTTCATATGACAAAGTTGAATGTGTATTATTTATATTTTTTTTAGAAATATTTTAATTTTATATTAAGTCGCAAAAACTGAGATTTTTTTAAAGTAAAATAATGACGAAAAAAAATGTAGGGGCAATTTTTCACCATATTTGTGAATGCAGTTTAAAATATGATTTTAATCAATTCTTTGCCAAAATACGTCCAAGTCGATATTGACTTTCGTTTTTTAGTAATTTTGCACTATATTTTGAGTTGAATGTAAAATGTGGTATAATAAATAAAATAATTAGCCCCGAACAATAAAATCAAATGAATTGATTAAAACGTAGTTTTTATATCTGTGTTTGTAAATATTTGAGCATATAGATAAATAAAAATTATAGAGATTATAATTCTTTCGCTAGGCTAATGCTTTACACTTAACTATAAAATAATACTTTCTACAATATTGTTTTTATGTAAATTTTTTTTGTTCATATAATTAACTGCACCTAAATAATTAAAAACACAAAAATTTTACATTTAATATGTTCGGTATATTTTGATAGCATATAATTTTAATTTTATCTTTACAACAGTCATGCCAGGCCTTTTAAGAAACAAATTTTCTGATCTCATGGTGGCCATGTTCATTGACCCGATATCTCAAAATTTTGAACTTACAAAAGATGAATACATCATACCTCTCAATCGTAACATTCGTTCCTATAAAATGTTTAAAAACCCGGATGCAGAGCAAGACTGGTTCGAATACTTTTTGAAATCACGGTTTTCGATTTCGTTTAAACCCAAATACCCTTCTTCCGTAAAGGCATCCCAGCACGGGTAAAATAATTCAATTTATAACTATATCTATTTTAGCGTTATAACATTTAACCAAGGTATATTTTCAAATAAGCGATTCAGAACAATAGCTTAAATTATTGCCTTAGTTAAGGATTGATACTTATTGGATATTTTCCTGTGCAATAATGGGTAATCAGAAATTTTAAAATAAAATCTATTTAATATAGTTGCGTGAAACAGGTCCTCAAATAAATTTTTTTTTTAAAAAAAATTTGTTAAAAAAAAAAAAAAAAAATATATTTTTTTTTTTTTTTTATAATTTTATAAACAATTATTTGACAAATAGGGTTCTATGCGAATGATTGTTTCATTCCTATAAAGATAATGTCGTCCATCAAATTATTATTGAGACGTTTAATCACCAATGATTACAAATAAGGAAAAATACGTTTGACATTTGAATTAATAAGACTGATATTATGATTATTACTCGTGGATTGAAAACGCGATCTAATTACCTACCATACATAGATTTTAATTTGCTTTTGCCCTAAGCAATTTATTCGTCACTATTTCCATTCCCAAATCTATATGACAGATGAGTAGGTGTTGAAATTTAAACTATTGTTTGCTTCTTTTTGGCTTCTTACAACATTTTCCACATTTGAACACCCATTATGGAAGGTTATTCCTAGCGTCCTGCTTAATTAAGATTGCAGCCAAAGTTATCTTTGTTTTTTAAAGAGCCTTGATAACTGCGGCACAATGTTTGTGTCCGAATTTTATCCAAATTTAAATCTTATCTAAAAATATTACAATTGACAATATTGTTAACAAATATTCGTTAATAAGTCCCATTATAGACAATGAAATAATTAAAATGTTCCTAAAAAACCTAATACAAATCACTGAGACATAAAATTTCTAACATCCAAATTTTAATTTCGAAGCATGTGTCAAAATTGCTACGGGCTCTGTTACGTAAAATAATTTTCTCAATTATTATTTATATTTACTATATTCTGATTACATTTCAACTTGATTACTCCAAATAATGACCATAACTTTGTGCATTACAATCAATTGGAGATACTCTGATTTTAAAAATTAAGTCATCATTGGTAAGTTTAATTTTTTGGATAATAGCTGATATAATTTTAATAGAGTTTTGTGAAAGTTAATCGCTACTTAACATCCGCAATTGTTATACTAAATTATTGAGTTTTTACAATTAGTTAGTTTCTCTATAAAATCTTCCTCAATATTAAAATTTAAATTTCAACAACATTTATTATTTATTTAAATCAAAAAATATATAATTTATATATCAAAGTCGCAATATGGGTGAAAAAAAGTCGCATTATTACAAGGTTAGGGTATGTGACAATTTCATCTTAATAGATTGATGGAAAAAAAGTATTACAACTATGCTATTAATTTTTTCGGTTCATCGTTAGTTCAATTGAAAAAATTTTAAAATTTCTGTATTCATTTTGCTATTGCAAAATCTATACAAAACATAATAAAATATAAATAAGCTATAAAACGAACCCCCTGCCGTCTATTAGATCAATTAGGATTAAGTTAATTGAGGGTTAGGTTATGGTTTATCCATGTTAAAATAATTCATACATTTGAAACTAATATCAGCAAACTATGAGTAATTATGCAGATGCTGATGTAATTATGGATCCAAATAAGCTATAAAATCAAGGTTTTTCTGTAATATCTTTGCGCCCCTAAACAATTTAACTATTTTAGGGCGCGTTCAGACTTATTTCAAATTTTTGAAAAATTTAAAAAATTTTAAAAATTTCGAATATTTTGAAATTATATTTTTTTTTTCAAAATTTTTTAAAAACTTTTCTTTCAGAAAAACTTTTTAAATGCTAATAACAAAAATTGGCAACTTTTTTTAAAAAAATGGTTCAATGTCAAAAGGTAAAAATTCTAGAATTTTTAAAAATTTTTAAATTTTTCAAAAAAACGAACTGAGTCTGAACGCGCCCTTATATAAAAAAATACAAATTACGGCGTAACTATGATTAAATATAACAATGCCACCTAGCTTATTATTACGATCACATAATGTAATATTTTGAGGTAGAATTCGCATTTATTCTATCTTTTATATTTTTTAAATTAATATTTTGTCGTATTGTTATTTTAACCTAATTTGCCTATTTTTAAAATGTACCAAATTAGTAATTATAGGAAATATGCACTCCATATTTAAGACACTTTTAATTACGCTTAGAATAGATTAGAGTTTCTACTTTAATATGTTCACCTAATAACCTTGAATCCATAGTTCTGAATTGTAATATTAGAAAATAAATTTATTTTATCTTATTTATAATTTTTCTTATCGGTTGATTTAATTTTTGAGTGAAGTTATGAACAACCTTATAAATTGAAATTAAGCGAAAAATTCATTTGAGTATGACAAGCATTTTTAATTGTAAGTGGTACAAAAGTGCGGATCGGAACTTAAATTATTTCTATATAGTTTTCGAAAAATATATTTATATTGAATAACACTACGCCGTTCGGATAAACTTAAAAATACCTAGACAATTTTAATTTTATTCTTAGGACTTATGTAGCCTCAAACGTTATGGAACCGCCAGAATTTCCATTGCTGGATTTAAAAAACTACGTTTTAAATTTTTTAAAGGATAGCTTGCAAAAAGGATCTAGTCTTAGCCGTGACCCGATTGGCGGAAATTATGCCATGTTATATGGGTAATTGTTTTACATGATTAGAAAAAAAATCCTTTTTTAAAAAACAGATTGGCCTTGGTTCGATCTTATGTCTGTTATTTTTTAAACCGGGCTGTTATCCCTGCTTGGCCTGCACGATAGGTCCGGCTCGATCAGCCCAACCCTGAGATTACGGCCTGGCACAAATTAAAAATACGATTAGGAAATTTTATTATGCAAGGAATCAATTTTTTGCTATAAAATTATAAATTAAAAAATACAATATGTGGAAGTACCTTTAATTGTGTGATAATAACTGTCAATATCAACATTTGCTTAAAACAATAAGTTAATTATAGAGAATCGGGCACACAATGCCTGGCACGTTTTAGTGTTCCGATTTTTATTCTAAATAACACGGTTAAAAACTTACAGCTTTATACAATATATTTAGCCCCTTACTTAAGGTGTGCAATAAAATGCTTGTTATGGGTTTTATGTCCAGCGGGGATATATCTATGCTACTTTCTATCATTGATTCAAAACATATGAATGGAGCTCTCCACAACGGTGGGATTGTTGATTTAAATATTGAAGAAAGCGTTAAATATCAGGTAATTTTTGCAATCTTTTAAAGGTTAAAGTATTAATTCTGGCCTCCATTCGTGTTTTTTGTTTTTTTTTAGATATGCGTGCTGCTCAAAAATATATGTGACCTAAGACTGCGTTTCAAAATTGAATCTATGATTGGATTTTCAGAGGAATTTTGTCGTAATTTACAACGTGATCAGATGTACCGATACTATGAAATTAAACACTCTGACCTTCCTGCCCCGCTAGCTGCTAAAATGACTAAAGAATTTAGGTTATTATATTATGCCAATTTTAAAATTTATTTTCTTTAATTTTTGGCTTAATTAAGGTAGTAAGCCCCTCACGATATAGTCTCAATCAACACTTTGTGCATTTTAGGGGTTCGTTTTTTCATGCAATTTAACACTTTTTGCTCGTTTGAGCCAGCCTTTTTTGTTGATGAGTTCAAATCGCCGAGATATGTTAAAATTCTGCTTAATGTAAATTAATTTCCATTTTATCATTTTAAAATATACGTATTTATAAGAAATTATGCTTCAGGTGTCCGCCCTTAACTCAAATGCAATCCTTGCTGAATTTTAAAAAAGAACATATAAATGCTAACGTCGCTGGCATGACATCCTTGGAGGAAGAAGAACAGCGCGATGATAATTGTCCCCTAAGAGAAGAGCAGCGAGAGGAACTTATTTCATTTTACGAATCACTTCTTAGTAAACATTATTTATTCTTTCATAATATTTTTGATGCTGGAAGATATTAATTTCATTTACCATCCCTAAGTTTGGTAACATTTTTACGTGCTTAGCTTAAAATTTATAATTTTGTAATGCTAGAATCATTCAATATTCCTGACGAAACAATTATCAAACCGGTCGATCCTTCATCTCAACTCCCATTGGTTGACAAATTTGCCAATTATGTAGTCGCTAAAATCTTCCACTTAAACGCTTTGGAACACTATGAGGCACCAGCCAACACTAAAATTGGCACCAATGATACTCTATGTAACCTTGTAACTAAAATAATGATTAAATGGGCCAAGGCTAAAACCATAGACGATGCCAACTTGGTCAGGGAAATATTTGGATTGCTTTATAGGCAATACAACCCACATCAGGAGGTTTGTATATTTTTTTTTATATTATTCTTTTTTTTATAAAATTTACAAAATTATCTAATAAATTTTGAAAGAGGTGATTGGTGTAAAAAAACAATATTTTTTTTATAATCAATTATGTAATAAGATACAAAAATATGTAATAAAACACAAATATACACCTCATAATTACATTCTGTTAGGCATATGCTCCTTTGTACATTATACCATGGTTAGGAAGTAAGACTTGTAATAGAACAATTGGTGTCAGAATAAAACCATAATGCAGGGTTACTTTAACTTTTTTCTGTTCAGATACGTTCCGTTAAAAGGTCTTAGATCTTAACTATAAAGGATTATTACTTGCTTGCTAAATTTTTGTAAATTTATGCAAATGTATTATTAATTCCCTCCAAGGTTGATATTTGTGTTTAATTTCATGTGTGTCTTATTACATACTACTTAATCCTAATGTATTTTTTAAATTAATCCGCAATCAAACATTTACCATTGAAAAATGATATACAACAATACAAATGGTATTTAAATAAAATAAATTAGTCAGCAAAAAATGGTTAGAGGTTAGCAATATCAAAACAATGGGATGCATGTTCATATTTTTGACAGTTTAACAGGAACGACCAAATTTATTTTTAGACCGTACGTTAATAAACACTTTTGTTTGTATTTAGTTTCACCGCGCCTTGGATAAAACATACATCATAATGGGTACAAGTAATCAAGATTTTAAGGAATTTCTCAATAATCTGGTCAAAATACGATCCCTTTTAAACGTTCAAGTTGATAGCCCAGAGGAAAAAATTATGTGCCAAGGATTATGGTATTAAACCTTTTTTTAATTAAATTATTGAAGATATTTTTCCTAATAAAGTAAATATAGATACATACACATGATTGATTGGGTTTATTTTTAGGGACTTAGCAAACAATAAAATATTCTTCCAGCATCCAAATTTAATTCGTCTACTCAATGTTCACGAAAACGTCATTGAAGTTATGACCAACACCTTAAGTAATATTTCAAACGAGGGGGAAGACAGTTCGCAGGTGAGAAAAAATTACTTTATGAAAAAGCTTTGTCTTGTTTTTAACTCTTAAGGCATTTTATTCTTTTTCTAAATAGGTATGTGATACGCTTATTTAAAGTAAAGGCCACAATACTTTCCGAAGCACATAATTTTTTTTATTTACGTTAGGATGCGAATTCCGACATTATAACAGCGTGTTGCCGTTTCTTATGCTTTTTCTGCCGGACTGGTGCCAAGAATCAGCAAGCAATGTTTGAGCATTTAGGATACATGCTTGATCACGCAGCTATGCTTTTAGGTAGTCTTTTAAAATATTGTTTTGTTCATTTGTGTTATCGTGGAAAAAAATTTTAAGAAATTTGGCAGGTGATGTTTTGAGACCGCTAAATACACCCTTAATTGATGTATTTTAGATCGACCTTCATTAAGAGGATCTACACCTTTGGACGTCGCCTATTCGTCTTTTTTGGATAATACCGAACTATGCTTGGCTCTCAACGAAACACATCTTGAAAAGGTTATTCACTATTTGGCACGGTGTGGAGTTCAGGCCAATTCGAAATTGTTGGCGAAAGGCTATCCCGATATTGGATGGGATCCAGTTGAGGGCGAGCGCTTTTTGGATTTCCTCAAATATAGTGTTTGGGTTAATGGTAAGTAAACTGCTTGGAAGCTATGTAATTTTATGGATTACATATATTTTCAATCGGGTCTCGTAGGACCGCTAGTGAGCCAACATATCTAAAAATATATAACCGAATTGGGCCGATTGAATTTATCTTTTTTTAATATGGTGTCTTTGGGCTAAAAACCACTGTTCACCTTTTATAGTTTTCATAAAAAAATACAATTCCATTGTTCCTTTTTTATTTTCATTAAGGGCGTGTCAAAAGGGCATGCCCGGGCTGAAATATGCTTTATGGACCGGGCGATTGAATCTCGGTACGAATATTTAATGTTGATATTATAGGTTGTTAAACTCGTGGATTATTGAAAAAAATTTGTTGATATTATAGGTTGTTAAACTCTTGGATCATTGAAAAAAATTTGCTTTTAGCATCGAATGTAACATTAAAATATATTTTATCATATTTTAAAGGTGAAAGTTTAGAGGAGAATGCGAATTTATTAATTAGACTCCTTATTCGGAAACCGGAAAGCCTTGGACCGGCTTTAAAAGGCGAAGGCGGTGGGTTACTTAAAGCTATGAAATCTGCCATTAGATTTTCTTATGAAACGTCGCCGATATATTACAATCCGTATATATAAAATGATTAATTTTAAAATAAATTTATTTTTCAAATGTATATGTCACTAGGAAATTCTTAAATATAGGGGAATAACACATCTCACTAGGCTATTAGATTATCTAAAAGGAAAATTACTTTAATGTGATTGCGTAATTTTTTGATAAGAATTTAAACATTTGAATTAACTTATCCAGGTAATATTTATATTTTAAATGTTTTTTACATTAAAGTTATTTTAATAATTGCACTACCTCCTAAAAGTTAGATCTTTACAATCATAATTCTTTTCTCGAAAGTTTGGCAAAATAAAGTCTATGTTTTATATCTCTATTACTTATTTTTAATTTAGAAATGACGAAGATTCGATAGACCTGGGTAAATCGATACTAACTTTTTACTCCGTGTTGATTGAGTTGCTTGGCAAATGTGCGATAGGATCGGATGGTAGCCCAAATTTAGGTAACCATAAAATAAGGTTTAATATTAATTGCTTTTAAACAAATTTTATATGCTTCTTTAAATTTGTCAATATAGATGATAGCATAAGTGTCAATCTGAAAGCAGAGTCCCTCCGTGCAAGAGCTATACTACGAAGCCTAGTTTCGCTTTCCGATCTACAAGGTATCCTGAGCTTACGGTTCCAGCTACCAAGTTTTGGTCAGCGCGATACATTTACAGGTATTAAAATATTCTTGATCTTACATTGACTATATTACACTGATTTACAAATTTTAGAGATATATAAACGAGATTAAACCTCTTATCTTAGGGATTTTTGTTTTGTAACTAAACTTTGGGAGTTAGCCATATCCATTATAGGATTTTTAAAAAGGGCTATTATACAAATTGATTCAATAACAAATAAATATTAAAAAAATTATTAATTTAAGTAAAACCGCTAAAAATAACCTAAAATATTACTATTATTTCAAGCCGGTAAATAATTGTGTCCTATATTGATTGGAGTGCAAAATATTCTGCATAAGGTAAATGTTGGAGCTCTATAACTAAATGCTATTTTTTTGTAAAAAATATTATATTAATTTTGAATTAAAAAGGCTCTGACGGTTGAGGTCTAAGTCAAAAATTATGAGGTAGCAAAGCAAACTCAATAGGTCTTGGGCACCTAACTTTTTACAAATAAAAAAATAACTGTTTAAAGTATCAAGAAATTTCCTACAAAGGCTATATTAAATTTTATAAAATGATAGCCCTGTAACCAAAGAATGAAATGCACATTTTTTTGGCTTGATCACTCATACTTAGTCAAGTCGGCGACGGAAATTTCACACTTTTTAAGATGTGTTAAAGGGTTGAGTGTGAACTCGTTTGATAAATCTACTCTAAAAAATTTACAAAGCTAGTCTATATATAGACCGGGATTGAAATAAATACCCAGGTAATTAAAAAGAAGAACAGATGGATTAGCGCAGTATAAGAAAATGAGAAAGTAAATTTTCCACACTGGATCCGTATTTCTCTGCTAACAAAACCACCTCCTAACGGCCTCTTATTCTTTAAGGCCGCCAGATCTCAAAAATCTTATTCATTAAAATTTTGGTTATGGGACACAAAATGGTGTGATAATATTCCTTTATATTGATATGCGAATCGAGACAATTTGCTTAATAGCATCCGCCGTATTTCTGTATGGATAAAACATGTTAATTCTACAGTTATAAATTAGTATTATGGTGAACGTAAAGCCGAAACCCTATTTTTTTAACCGATCTGAATATAAAGTGTAAGTAGGCAAGTCCGTTAGCGAATGGCTGTAAGATTAAATTAATTCACCATAAAACTAATCAAAACGCCAAGTAAAAAAGCTTTAGGACAAAAAGAGGTAGTAGCGTTGATCTGATTAAATATTTTGGATGCTGAAAAATTTGTCGAGCTATGTATAACAAAAATTGATTACACATCGCCCAATTTTTTAACTATAAATGATATCATATAGTGAGAAGTTTTTAAAACTTATTAATGTGTTTATTGCACATTAATTTAATAATTGCTTGTTTAACATATTTTCTAATAGATAAAAGATATTTTGTAATTTCCTTCAATTTATATGCCTTACCATAATTAAATCTTTATAGGGGAAAGTTCCATTGCAGGATATCCTATGCCTCCGGGTTTAATTCCCGACCATAAGGCATCTATGGTCTTATTTCTCGAACGAGTTTACGGTATCCCTGATCAAGAAGTCCTTTTCCATATCATAGAAAATGGGTTTCTGCTTGATATGCGACAAGCAATCATACTGGATTCAGTAATTATTTTTTTGTCAATGAGAATATTATAATAAAGAATGTTTATACTTACAAATCGTTAAATTAAAGTTATCAGTTTTGACAAATCTAGGCCCATGACCCATCAGTTTTTTGAGTTGACCATGAAGCTGGCCTTACTATAGCTTAAACCATGTTATGACACTTAGAAACAACGCGACTCTAAAAGGTGCTGGATAACAATATGTCAGGGCGGTGAGTCTCCTTGAATTTTTAATTGGTGCCGGTGGCTGATGTGTAAACTGTTTGTGTATCAATTTGGTTATATATAACATCTTAGGAGGAGGCATCTGAATGTGATTTAGCTCTCTCATTAAATCGGTACCTTTGTAACGTTGTTTTCCCATTCCTCGTTCGCAATGGAGTTTACATGCATAATGCCGAACCTTACTATACGTTGATGAATACGGTACTTATGACAACTTATCGATACTCTCTCAATAATTCTTTGACAAAGAATCAACGAAATTCGATTTCCGATTTTCTTTTGTGTTTTGCCAAGTTAGATTTATTTAAATTATCTTAAGATTTATGTCTTTGGCATTTTAGCCTTGCGTTACGCAATGTTACTAAGATTTGAGATAAATTAACTTAGCTCTTTATAGACATTCGATATTTTTAGAGCACTTCCCCCGCTAATGATAATTCCGCTCATGAGAAAATGCTCCATCGACATGCAAATCCTCAATGAATTTTCTTTCGTTCCTCTACGCGTCTTAACTTGGTTCTACTGTGCAAACAAAGCTTATTTTTATCAGCATCACTCCGCATCAATACCGGTATCTGGAACACTAAGTGGTCGAGGTTCCTCTCCTCCAAATGCAATGGTTGGATATGGACAAGACGTAACAAATTATCAAGGGGCCAGCGACGAAGAAAGGAGAATGACTATTCTATTATTTAACGTGTTATTCGATGCTATGGCGCAAGAAGTATTTTTTTTATTTATATATTTAATATCTGAAGGCAAATTAAATTTGACCTATTATTTGGGGCCATTTTATGGTGTGACCGAACCAAATTTTTATAAACATATAAAAATTTTTTAACTGAACAACATTTTTCAAAGTATATATTTTTTATCCAGAAACCAAATTATAAGCTTCAATATTTATTGTTATTGCAAGGACATATTTTCACAATGCAGAATACAGTATATGTTTTTTGTATTTTTAAAATAAATTTGTTTGAATTACGTTACATATAGCCTTATAATGTGTTTGAAATTTTGCTTTAATTCAAGGAATACAATCACGACTTATTTACAATGGCACTTCCTTGTCTTATATCGATTGCTTCGGCGCTACCGCCAGATTACCCCATAGGAACAAATTTTGATGACGAAATGCAAAAAATACATGGCACTTTCCCTCAAGATACACACTATATACCTAATCCTGCAGAAATTATTAGGTTCACACCGCTTTGATCACTTAAATGTTTTGGTAAAAATTGTAAAGGCATCTCATCTGTGAATGAAATTATAAAAGAACAGCTATTGTCAACTTAAAAAATTTAATTTTCTAAAACTTGAACCTCTTTTTATTGTAACTAGAGTTCCCAATGCCGGCGAATACGAATTTGTTGTTAACAAATTTGCCGAACACTACCACAACGCTTGGGCGAGTCGAAAAGTATTACATAATTTTATAGACTTTAATTTTTCTAACCTTAAATAAATTGAAGATCATTAATTTAATTATATTGCTAAGTTTGAACGTGGATGGGTCTACGGTAAAATACGAAATGACGAAGAAAAAACTCACGCTCGATTGCGACCCTTTCAAAAGTTAACAGATTACGTAAGAAAATAAACAAATATTTCATGAATATTTTAAAGCTTAATTTAGTGTTTCTGGATTTTTAAGACTGTTTAAATAATCATTTTTTAAAAAATCATATCCCAAGAATAGTCATTGGTATTTAGCGCAAACACAAAACATTAATCTTGTCAAAAAAAAACAGGCGGCAAAAACAAAATTTAGGTAAAACAAAAATTATTTTAAAAACAAAAATTGCTTATTTTTTAATATTATACCTTAATTTTAAAGAAATATTATAGTTAAACCAATATATATGAATGTGTTACATACGATATTAATTGATATCAATAAAACATTAAAAAACAAAATTAAAATTCTAATTTTATTATTCATTCAGTATAGTTAATTAAAATAAATAGCAAATACACGTGTAATTCACAATTACATAAAGTAAATTTGCAAGAAATATTTTGAAATAAGTTTAAAACTTCTTAAATTTGGTAAATTTTAATTTTTATATTAAAATGGGAAATTTTAAATGCGAAGTTGTTTGATCATTGATTCAATTTATATTATTATATTAAAGTTTTTAGTAACTGTTTAAAAAAACTATCACCATAATCTTTTTAATAGAAAATATGAATTGACCATTGTCAGAATAAGGCAACTTCGCACTTTGTCAAAACTCTTTTTTATTAAAAACTTAAAATTCACCAAAATAAAAAAATATTTAAACTTAATTTAAAATATTTCTTGCAAATGTATAACTTTAGATAGAACTTTAATATGTACACTTTTATGTAGTTTTTGAATTAATTTGTAGAAGGTAATTACTTGTTATCAAAATATTTAATTTTGTTTTTTATTTTTTGGTATATCAATGCTATTTGTTTTTTATTAACGAGTATTTTGATAGTTTTAATTTTTTAACCTTTATGGTGGAGCTTTTATTAGTGTATTTTTAGACACCTTTTGGTAATATTTTAAAAAATTTTTAATTAAAAAAACACTCACGAATTTATTTAATACCTTAGGTTTTTTTTCAATTTAAATAATTTATCCGATGAATATGCACCACAAAATAATGATAATGAGGCACTATTTGGAATTGGCTGATTTCAGCTTAGATCGTAGAAAAGGAGTATTTTCAAAACCAAATTATTTTATATAAACATAAACGTAGTTTAATCCTGAATAATAATTTTAGGTCAAGGACAAAGTAGGGTTGGCATAAAGAATATAAAAGAGACAATTTAAAAAAAAAGTACGATATTGTTGAGCCTACTTTTTTTTTTCAAAAAGTTAAACAAAAGGCAACTCATTTAACAAAGTAAAAAAATATGCATAAATGTAAATCAGATTATTCTGTCAGGATTTAGGGACATCCCCTCCCTTAGGTATTATTGTGCCTTTTAATTGTAAAATTTTAAATCAGATTATTTTTGGGGGAATTTTTAGTTAATTTTTTTATTTTTAACCTAAAATTATTAATTCCCAGTGTATATAAATATATATTCGTGAATATTGAAAGATTTAAACAAATTACGAATAAGGCTATCTGCTTAAAATTACCTAAAAGATTATAAATATTTTTTAAATTTTAAGGTAAATTCGTTCATAAAATCAATATAATTTAGTTAATTAATTTGCTTAGATAATTTCAAAATCTTATGAAAAAAAAATTTATTTTCAAAAAATTATTCATAATGTGCAATCCATTACTTATTTATGAAGAGCTCAAAAAAATGATGTGCAATTTTCACCTTATCGCAGTCTAAAAGATAATTCTGTATTAGGTAAATAAAATAAAAACCTTTATATTAATTTAATTGGATTGAATATCTTATATGAGAAAGAATAAAAATAATGTTTGAAGGTATGTAATCAAAAACAACTCGATTAAACTTGGCATACACAAAAACAAAACAAGTGAAACAAGTGGCAAAAACAAAAACTTTATAAAAACAAAAAATTAATTAAAAACAACTTTATAAATTGAAAAACCCCTTGGTCGAAAACAAAGATGCTAGATATTATTATTTTTGTTTTTAGATGCCGAGCTCTAGTCAGAAGTAGGGTACTAACAGCCTATTTATTTTTTATACTTTGCAACTTTAAACCTAAATAAATATTTAGGAGCGACATAGATACGAAGAACCCCTCCGAGAATATATAAAGGCGATATACGCCCTGGGTTGGAAACTAGATAAAACTCAAACACCTGATAACGCAATTACTACACTTAATTTAATGAGCCGACGAAGATCATCAAAAGCCCAAGTTATACAATTAAATATTTTTGGTTTATAAATTTATTTTAATATGTTTGCGCCTAGAATAGGGCCGGTAATTTTCTTGAGACGAAACGCACCTAAACCAAACAATTTCTTATACCTATCAATTTTTTAGAGAAGAAAGGAACTTGCACCTAAGCTGAGCATGGTGGTTTTTTTTGGTCCTGAAAATATTTAAAAAGGAGGTTTTGTAAGGCACTGTGCACTTTGCCGATAAAATTTTTGTCAATTTTTTTTTGAATGCAGCAAATAGACATAAGTTGAATTTTAAACTCAAAAAACTCACGTCCAACTAATAAAATTTATTTGTAGGAATTAGATCCCAATTACTTTAATCCACGTATGGTAGATATGTCAAACATGACATTGTCACCCGAAATGGAGGATTTCGCAGCCAAGTTAGCAGAAAACGCCCATGAATCTTGGGCTAAAGCTTTTGAAACTGAAATGCTTAACAAACGCATTAATTGTTCAAATAGTTATGTGCCATATGAATTGTTGACACAAAAAGAAAAACGAAAAGAGAGTTATCGAATTGCAGAATTTTTAAAATATCTGCAATTATCTGGATACACTATATCAAAGTACTTATAAACATTTTCCTAATTTACTGAAATATATTTATAAAAGCGCATTTAAACTAAAATATATTGTTCGTGCATTTCTACGAATTATAAATAATTAAAAAAATCAAAAATAAAAAATTATTTTGCACCTCCCTAGGACGAGTTCAGAGTTCATTTGTTTTTGGAAAAATTTTCCTAAAAAAATTTCCAATTCTGAAGTTTTTTTAAAAAAGGATATAAAGGAACGATTTTAAAATGATTATTAACTATATTTATTTGTAACAATGGTTAGTTTTTGGTAAGACCTAAATTTTAAATAATTGAATTTTTTTTAAAAAAGTGAATGAGCTTTCGACGCGCCCTATTTTATATCTATAAATGTAAGTTATCATTATTTTCGGCTATTAGTATTTTTTTTTATATAATACGACAAAATAGAAAAATTAATAGCAAAAGAAAACGTGTATTTTGTAGTGACAAAACTTGTTAAATAAAATTTTGTCAAACAACATGTCTGAGCAATTTTTTTGCTCTATCTTATCTATAAAAACATTTTTTTTGACTGATTATGCAGGCTTTAACTTATTTTTTTTAATTTTGATTGCATTTTTTACTTGATATTAGCCGTAAAAAGGAAACGGAAAAGAACAAGATATATGTTGGTAGCTCTGGTCGTCAAAATTTATTCTCTTGGATCCTGTTAGATAAATGTTTGGGTTATATGGAGAATGCAATTATGACTATTGTGCCTATTAACGCCAGCCAACGCTTTTCACGGATGCGAAGTTTTAAAAGTACCACCAAGGACGTCAAATTTTTTTTCGAGGTTAATATGAATATAATTTTCATTTTATTTTTATTAGTTCCCTAAAATATAAAGTTGCGTTGTTATAGGTCGTGTTGCCACTTGCCAAAGCCTATTTCGAAGCTCACCAATCCTATTTTATATCAAAACTGGATTTGGGACTTAGTGCCTCAACAGTCGCAAACAATGACAAGGAAATATTGTGCAAGTAAGCGAAATTGTTCCAATTTTGTAATTAAAATTATTTTCATAAAACACCAAAGTTGGTTTTAGATTCATGTGCAAACTGGCTGCATTCCTTCGAGACAAATATTTTTCCTTTGGGCCGCACGTTAAATTGGCTGTCGAATGTTTAGAAGCTATCATCAATGCCATTGATTTTGGGTAGCTTTCGCTTCTTAGTTTAAAAAAAAATTATTTGCTATATTGATGTTATATAAATTTGAAATATTTTTTCACCTTTATTAGATCAATTGCCAAATATTTCCCTGACCTTTTGAGAACTCAGCTCCTCCCTTTTTTCGCGAATTATGCAACGGATCTTACTGAGCTAGTGGATAACATTTCAAATCGCAATTTTTCAGACATAAAAATATATTATGGGAGAGGAAATTCAACAATGTATTACGTACAAGGTGTTCTCTATCCCATCTTAACAACGTTGTTTGACCATTTTTACCACAAAAACTATGGGAAAGTCATTTTAAGTTATTTTTAAATATTAATTATTTGAGGAAGCAAACAAAATATGCAATTAACAATTTAAAATTCAAATGTTTGCAAAATGTTTTTTTATTCTGCTTAATATAAATTAAATTTTCCATGTCTACGAAATTTTCATGTCAACACTATATTAATGTTCTTAACTATAGTTAACGATATTCAAATATTGTCCTATAAAATGTTGGTAGCGTTCTACCTCATAACGAAGCAATCACTGACATTACAAAAATATCCTAGTTTAAAAATCGAAATGACCAAGTAATATATGTTTTTTAATATATTTGTAGGAGGGAATTAACTAATTAAACTAATTGATAGATAAGCAAAGCTGGTCATTCTACAATATTTTTAATATAGTCATAGACCTAAAATTGGGCAATGTTTGGCCAAATTTGCGAATTGCTTTCCCGTCGCATTCCTCGAACCTAATCTTAATCGTAACAATAAGTATTCTGTGGCTCGAAACGATGAACATTCTTACGAAGCACAAGGCAAGCATTATCAGCACCAATTTTTTGAGATATTGTTGTATTTTAAATCTCAAACCCGGAGAGCCGGACCGTCTAAAGCAGGGCTTCTTAAACTTTTGTAATTCCCGACCCCATTTATGATTGCGTGTTTCTTAACTACCCCAACAAATATAAAAGAAAAATATATTAATATTTTTTGATGATACATATATTAGGTAACAATATACATATGCATATGAAAATATATAAATTTAGAATTCGTTTTGAAACATATAAAAATCTAAAATTAAAATTTGCACAAAATGTTATAAAAATGTTTTTATTATAGTTTCAATAACAAAAGTGGATTCTGACCGTCTTAATTCTCTCGAATATATTCAAGACATATTGCAGATTGTATTTGATATAATTGTTTTTTTACAAAAGACGTTCCCAGAGACAATCTTTATTTATTTAACTGGCTGGTGGTAGATCCAACAATATAAGAGTATAAATGGAAAAAATTTTTTAAAATGACTAATTCGGAATAACATGCACTTCGTTCACAATCATACAATGGCTAAATGAAAAAAATAAATCTACATATTTATAAATTTCTATAACATCTTCTGATTCATAGTAAATTTATACAAGATATTATAATGATCGGAATAGAAATGCTGGTATAAACAGTCTTTCCGAACCAGAATATGATATATTTAGCTACGATGATTGTTATTTTTTTCTATAACAATAAATTTTACAAGTTAAAAAACATTTTTTGTTAAATTGTATTTTTATCAATCGCGACCCCCTAATTTTGCTACACGACCCTAAATGGGGTCGCGACCCATAGTTTAAGAAGTCCTGGTCTAAAGGGAAAACAAGAGATAAGAAGTGCTTAGGGCTGTTTCAGTTTTTACTAAATAATAGGAATTATAAACCCAAATTTTGGTTGAAATGATTGTTTAAAGCCTTGGCAGCAGCTTGCTTGGGGTTACCGGCCCTGGGCTTGATAACCCTATGTAACATTTTTCGAAACACATGCGAAGGCCTGGCTCTAAAGCCATTTACGGTGATTATGACGCCTTTTGTTTTTTCTCTTGTTTTAAGGTTTTGAAATATTTTACCTTAAATATATCTTTTTTACCTTCTATGACACGTCTTAATCGTTTAAACATCAAGCAAATACTAAATTTGCATAGTATCTAGATTGATTTTTTTCTGACCCTATGTCTTCCTCTTCGAACTACGAATTTTGAGCAAGTGTACGATTAACTACGAGAAAAAGAAATGGAGATACTTATAAAATCATTAAAGCCAGAGATAAGGCAAAGCGCAAAATCGTCAAATTAGTTTTACATTATTTATATATGTTGAATCTAATAATGATTTACTTGCAAGCGGATTCGAGGAATTTTTATGGCGTTACATCTTTATTTTATTTTTCACTTTTATAGTTAATGACATTCAATGTCAAAAATGTATTAGATTTAACATTTTTCGATAATTAAGATACAATTTTTATAATTACTTTAAAACCAAAATTATCATTAGGAAAATTGACCAAATTCCAATTTATCAAGTAATTTCTTTTATTCAGATATCCTTAACAAAGTCACTACCAACTTGCCTACCCTGGAGCCTATGTTAAAAGATCTCTCAACCTTTTCCAACCGCGGTGCACGGCACGAAAGGGCGCCGGATAAAGTTGATGTGCTGGTTCCATTGCTTTGCAGCTACGTGTCTACGTGGTGGAACTTCAAACGCAATCGTCGGAGTTCAAACTCACGCGAAACGTAATATTACATTAATGTTTTTATTTAAATTAAGTTCTGAGAAAATATTTTTTAAGCTTGTCTTTCGTTCTTTTGAAGGGAAGGTAAAAAAGATTGTGAATGCAGAACTAAATTTAAGACAACTAATTTACATGTCTATTACTTTGACTCATTGATAATAATTTATATCACACCCTATATCCTCTATATATACGACACTTAATTGTTACATTTTTAGGATTTACATCATTTAAATGTAACAAATCTAGCTCATAAGGATTTAAAAATTTGTTTTACGGCACCAACTGCACTAATTTAAATGTTTGGAATAAATAGAAAATTACATTCTATCGTAATTTGTGATACATCAAAAATAATTTTATAATTTTGTATTTAGGGTGACGATGATAGATATCGATGATATAAACAAACTTACCTTGTCCATATTTACCATTATTGATAAGAACATTGGTCGAGAAACAGCCACATGGATGCCTATTGTTGCTAGTAATTTATATATTGACCAATTAGCTCATCTTAATTATGTTAGGGGTGGTCCTTTTATTTCACAACTTTAGACAGCAAATTTTTGGCAATTACTCTAGCCTGCGGCTTTATCAGCTCAACAAACTATTTTTTTAAGTCTTTCTTTAGCCGGCGGGAAATTATCCGAAACTTACGATAATTCTTATGACAATCAGGCAGCAAATTTTTTAAAGTAATAGGCATACAATTATTTTAAATTTCTAAGTCGTTTTTAAAGAGGTCGAATTTAAACAGGGATCTGTCACCTAAATTATATATAAACTGGTAAAATCAAGGCGTCTATAGTTTATAATTAGCTTTTTTAGCTAAATGTGTTTAAATTAATTCCTGTAAACGTAAATTTTTCACTAAATCCAGACGTTTTTAAAGATTCTGATAAGATTGCACATTGCCCATTCTTATGACTGTACAAACAATATTAATTTTAGAATATGACATTTGAACCTTATGCCAAATCAAATTTAATTTATTTCTCCAAATAAGTTATTGTTTTTGAAATAATTTAATATAATTAGAAATAAATAAATATTAAATAAAAAATTATTCTTTTTTCTGAGTTATTATACATTTTTATACAGAGATTAAAAATAATGTATATTAAAATTATTAAATAGACAAACATGTCGATGAATTAAAGATATTCAGTTTTCGATTCATACAGGTTTTTTTAAATTTACAGTCGATTTGTAGATATAAAATACCTTTATATTTTTTTTGGCTATTAATAAATTTGAATAAAAGGTACAATTAGTGTGGAGGCAAAAATAATGGCAAAAAGTTTAAAGATTTGTTCCTAGTTACATTTTATGCCGCCAGAATTTGTTTTGGACTACATACAACTTAACAAATAGTCATATTCAATTAATTTAATTATTTATGCAACTATTTTTTAGGCAAGTAAGAAAATTAATCATAACAAAACAGACTGCTATATTGTTCTAATGCCTTGTTTCAATTTGCAATTTACTTTCGTAAGCATGCTATAAACATTTGAAAAAACACACAAATATAGAAGTTTAATTAAATTTTTATATAATTAAAATAACTAAAGCTTTTCTAAACTAAAAATAATATTTTTTTTCTATTATTCGAATAAAAAATTTGGTTTAACATATAACATTTTTATAACTTAAATTTGTGTTATATAAGATTATGTACTACAAAAATCGACCTTTTTCTGGGAACGAAATAAAATTATAAGGTGTTATAGAGTTTTTTATGACAAATCTAATGGCGTTTTTTGATTTATTCTTAGGGGAAAAAAGACATTACCTTAAAAATGTAAGAATGTCCGTTTTAATCCTTTTTGACAATGAATAACTCTGTAGTAATTTATCAGTGGCGACTCGTCATTAGGTGCAAGGTGTTCACTGAACACCCTGGCAAAAATTTATATAGAAATGTTTTTAAAACTATTTAAAATTAGTTTTGGATGGTCTAGCGGGACGGCAGTGATTTGTAAACAAAATAAAAAATTGAAAGTCCCATCGTACCATTTTCTATTTACAAAATTGAATCATACATAAGCTGTTTTATGTTTAAATTAAGAGGATCAACAGCTAGATTCAAAAAACTAACATCGAGTGTCTATCAGAAAATGTGCAATTCAAATATTGAACCGTGCTTAGTCAAATGCAATTTAAAAGCTTAATATTATTAAGCTATTAAGTCTATTTACGAGGTCAACAACTTAAATTTCAGGTAACATAGATTATTTTGTCGTAAGATGTTCAGCGTAAAAATTGAACACGTAATATTAATCTTCGAGCGTGTTCAATTCTAAAATTGATCATATATCGACTATATTTAAAAAAATAAACAAACCGGACAAGAAAGCTAATAATTTTTTATATTGCATTGCACGATGTTCAATCCAAGAACTGAACACGTAATGGTTCACTCCATCCAGCACAGGAGCGTGTTCAATCCACAATTTGAACACTATGTGTGAGTTATAGTTTAGCCTCTTAACATTGAGGATTGAGCCTATAATAACACGCAGAATACAATATACAATATTAAAAAGTTGGTGTTCAATTATTAAATTGAACACCAATTACATATTTAATAACACGAAGACATATAACAGCTAAAAGATGGTGTTCAATTCTAAACACATACATATTGTGTTCAATGCCTAGCATTGAACACTTTATTAACACGAAAAATACAATAGTAAAAAGATTGTGTTCAAATAAAATTAAGCGTCAATGTGTTCAATTTTAGCATTGAACACTTAATAACATAGAAGGGTAAAAAGTTTAAGTTAGCATTAAGTCTCATATTTATAAAAGATTGGGTATATTCGAATGATATATGAGAGAAAGGCCAAATGTGTTACACAAAATTTTAAAGCTTATAATTAAATTGTAGAGACTACACGCTCGTTGAACAATAATGTTAGTATTTTTTTTCACTTCAATATAAAAATTATGTTTAATTTTTGAATTTTAATTAATATAAATGAAAATTCAAGGTTTAATTAATTGACCAAATACTTTGCCCGTCATAAATAGTTTCATATTTTGCAATATTACTACTATAGTTTTATATATAATTCATATGCTTTTATAAATAAATAATGAACAATAAAATTTTGATTTATGATTGAACACCCTGGCTAAAAATCCACGAGTCGCCACTGTAATTTATAGTTTAGAAAGGCGAATAACTTAAACTAATATTTGGTTATTTCGCGCCTATCTGTGTTTTTGATGTAGTTCACAAATATTTTCCTTTCAATCCTTTTACCAACATTACATTTGCTAATTTTTTTGTCAAATTTTTTCTGGCAATTTAAGAGAGGAATATAAAAGAAAACCCACATTCACGGAACAGATAAGAGGCACTAAAAATTGATAAGAATAAGCTTGCATATTTTAAATTTGTTCAACCTTATTTATATTTTTTAAGGGGGGAGGGGGGGGGGGCGTCAGGCTTAAAGTAGTTGTGAGAATTATTATAGGGAAACAATGGCGTGGGGGTATGTTGTCTTATAGGCTTTATTTTTATTGCATTTTTAAACGTTTTACAAGAATGATTATTTAGCCGAGGGGGGGGGTTGCGCATTAGGTTCATTCCAGCTTAAATGATTATATTAGTGTTTTAAGTTTTAGAAGTCTTGAATGAGGTTTCTCCCCTATCTCTACATCCTTGTTTAATATATAAATTTATAATAAAAGTCTATTCAATGTTAGGCAGCTATTGCCCTAAATTGTTTAATGCCATACATACAAAATATTTAATACACCATATATAATAATAATAAAAATAAATAAATTTATTTCGGGAATTTTAATGTTACAGAAAACGCCATTTTTTGATAAGGTTTTGTCATTCGAATTTAAAGTTCCAAATCCGGATAAATTAAAACCGGGAATAAATTTATAATAAGCCTATCTTCTAGATTTAATTATATAAGTTTTTTACTTTATTCAATATTTATATATTGTAGATTTGTGTTTTACTGCTTTTATTTAGATTATGCTAACCTTGTAATAAATCATTCGACGGTCAATCTAACGCGAAGCCATCTTGCAAACGTTATGATCAAAATCAGAGACCATGCGGAGCTGTTGAATACCATAGAGACAAGACTAAAATACGAAACTGTGGATCAGGAAGAAATGACTGAATATGAAATGTACATCCAGGAGGTAATTTTTATTAGGGGTGGGCAAAAAACCAAGAGAATTTTTTGTGCTGTTTAATCACATAATTAAATCATTTTTATCAAATAAACAATTAACATATAACATTAATCTACAAATAGAAAAGTTAAATTTTATCAACAAATTTGAAAATTTAATTTGGGTTAAATTTTATTAATTTTTTTTCTTATTTTTATTGCGTGTTTTTTTTTTCATATTTTTATTGCGTGTTTTTTTTTCCATATTTTTATTGCGTGTTTTTTTTTCTTATTTTTATTGCGTGTTTTTTTTCTTATTTTTATTACGTGAATTAATATAATTTACAGTGTTTTTAACTTTATTATTTTATTGGTGAGGAGGTGGCAAAATTTATTTCTTAAATTTTATAAATGGCTCTTAATACACAGGTTAACAAATATCAATGGCACAATCGTAAATTTTATGAAAACATAAGAATTTATCCCCATGATGGCCTTATCTCATTTATATATTTCGTTTTTCTTAGTTTTTTCCGGTCTTGGCTCGTTACATCCGTATGTATCTAAAAAATGGCCTTTTTTGACCAAATTGGCAGATCGAGAATACCTTAAAAAAAATTTAAGAATTTTTTTTTCATATAAAAATCTCTTGTAACTCATATATATCATATCAAATAATGAGAAATAAAATTTTTTAGTATATCAAGCTCTTACATTAGCATTTAGATAATTTCGCGTCCAAACTTAAATACGACACGATATATTAACGGTTTATAAAAGTTTTATTTGAATTTGGAATTTAACAGCTTAGCTGTTGAAAATATGCAAAAAAAAAAATTTCAATCTATTTTTGTTTTTGAATCTTTTTTGTTTTTTTGGCATTTTTTCTAAAATTTTCAATGTTTATAGCTGACTAACTAGGTTTGATTAGAAAAAATGGTAAAAGGATTTGATAATCACTAAGATGTCAGGTTTGATCTCCGTAGTTAGCTCATAACTCTCAAAAATTTGGTTTAGGATTCCAATACACCCAAAATGTATAAAAGATCGTAAAATTTAGTTAAATAATTGAAAATACGTGCTCTTATGCTATATAAATTCCTATTAAATTTTAAACATGCAGGGTTAGGACTGTTGGCTTCACTACCTAAATACATCCCTAATCAATTAGGCTATTTTGTAGCCAAAGAGTATAATAATTCTCTAAAATTAATAGGTAATAAAATTGACATTGACTTTAAATATCAAATGCTTTTTTGTTGTTAAACTATAACCAATTACTTAATAGTTTACCCATGAAATATTTTAACGAAGCTATCATAATTGTTAAAGAAATACTATAATTTTAACGCTGTTAATTTTTCCGTAGTTAGTGTGCGTCACTGATTAATATTAAAATAAATTTTATTAACTTCAGCCATCTCATATTGCAAAAATGTTTATTACAGAAAATTTTGAAACAGAGTGCCACTTTGATAGGGTAAGATCAATATGCCATTTAGTTGAATTACATTTAATAACACAACAAATTTGTGAGGGTTATGAGCTAACTACAGAGATAAACCTGCCATCTTGGGGATTTTCAAATCCGTTTACCGTTTTTACTAATCAAACTTTGTAAGTCAGCTATAAAAATTGAAAATTTAATAAAAAATTAAAAATAAACAAAAAATATTTATAACAAAAATAAATTAAAATTTTATTTACGACAACTTATTAAATTTAAACTATAATATTTTTTTTTAAACCTATAATATATCGTGTATTAAAATTGGGATATCAAGTATTCTTTATTTTCTAAATGTTATTGTAAGAGCTTAATATATTTAAAAATTTTATTTTTCATTTGAGATAAAAAAAACATATGTTAGTAATTTTAATATGCAATAAAATTCTTTAATTTTTTTAGGGTGTTCTCGAGGTCGCAAAATTTGTGGTCAAAAAAGGCCCTTATTTTGATATGTATGGAGCTAAATAGCCGAAGGCGGAAGAAACTACGAAATACGGAAAATATATATGAAATAAGGCCATCATGGGGATTATATCTCTTTAAAAAAAAAACTTTTTTTTCCTGACATTGATATTTTTTTAAGTAGAATCTAGCATCTTATCCATTATAATGATATTTTCTAAAATTTTGTTGAAAAATAAAATTGTATGGCGTGGCAATCGAGAGGTCGATAATGAGGCTCTAAATAAAAATTTTAATTTATTTTTCTAGCTATATACTTAATGCTTTTGTCAATTAGGATTATATGATTTTAATCCGAGACATATATACCGTATATCCAATGCTCTTAACTTGCATCGAAATGTATCGCGCTAGATGGCTAAAGGAGAATGATCTCGATGCTGAACGAATTTTTGATTTAATTTCCCAAGTTTTCAAATTTTGGATTGGATCTGTGGTACAAAAAAATATGTTTGTTTACAAGAGGGCGCGTTTAGAATTCATTCGATTTTACGAAAAATCTTAATGATTATAAAAAAAATTGTAAACAAGCTAATTATATCATAAACATGACTCTTTAACAAATTCTAACGTTTTTAACATCTTTTTGAAATATTTTAAAATATTTAAAATTGCAAAAAAATGAATAAATAATGCGCCCTTATAATTTTAAAATATTTTATAAATTCAGGTTAAGAGGCTAGTTGACGTAGGGTGATAGCTTATTTTAGGAACAAAAAAAAATTATTAGCAAATAGGCATATTTGAAAATTTTATTTTATGTATTATGTTGATAAAAACATTTTCATTGATGAAATCAAAAATACAGTGTTTTCTAATTTAATTGATTTATGTTGTAATTGCTGATATTCGCTCAAATTTTTAACAACATACTTAATATATTTGTAAAATAAACTTACGAATGATTTATTTCTAAAACTACAATCTAATCTAATTTTAATTAATCGAAATGTTAGCTAAATATAGCTGTAACACCCCGTGGCCAATTGCTATTAATCTAAATTGTTAATCCAAGAGGTTTTTTTTATCTCGGGTAGGACCAGACTAATATTGGACCGGGTTAAGGCCGAAATATGTTTAATTTGGGCACTTTGGGCTATATGTATAATTTTTTCTTTCGGCATAATATTCTATGGCCAGAGGCTCCATTTTAATTCTTATTCCCGTTTTAATCTGTAAAATAAAAATTTTAGTTAAAATTACATTGCCTGATTTACAAGGATGGGCAAGTCAACTAAGAAATTGATTAGTTTTTTTATAGTTAAATCTTTTTTACCGAAAAAAAAAATTATTAACACTTAGCCCATTCCTGCTAACCTATTAGGAAATTAGAAATTTCTAACGACATATTATTTAGCTGACGAGAAGGGCAGAGTACAATTTAAAATCAGTCGACTAAATTGGCTGGGCTAGACCAAAAGGTTACGGGTAAGCCGAGCTTGATGAAAATTAATTCACCAACTTATCTTATGTGAATATGATTTTAGAATTTTCGACGGTATGAACAAAACTTTGTTATTAAGCAAAACGCGGAAATAGCCAAAAAGCGTCATAAAATTCAATCGGACAATTCTTTGGATGATCATATGCTCAATAAACCCAAAAATGTAATTTTTAAATACATTTTCAATTTTTGTTCTCTGCATCATACAAATCATATATACAATAATAAAACATAAATTAGGACAAGAAATATGAAATTCATCATTCCGATAGCTTGATTATATCTTCCCTTAAGCGTATTGTCCCTGTTGGTTTGAACGCCTTTGACGGTAAAGAGCAGGAGCTAATTCAGAAATCCAAGGAAAAACTATTAGACGTAATATATTTTTTGAAAAATGTCAGAAAATATTAATTTTCCATATTAATAAACTTTTGAGTCGCCCACCCTCCCTCCTTACAATCAACCTAAAATTTTTTTCATGCATTTCACGACCTTAACGGCCAAAATAAAATGCCGTCAATGGCAGCGAAACTTTTATAATTTACACCGCTCCTCGTGGATCATTATATAGGAATATTAACTTATTTTCTTGTGAAGTTTTTTTGTTTTGTATACCAAAAAATACAGATTTGTGTTAATATCCTTCAATGAGAGCCAGTATCGCACACCAAATAAAAATATAAAGGGCCGAACTTAAATATTTTTAGTCAGGCTATACATTTTTTTTCTTTTAATTTAGTCTTAATATTACTCGTCAAACTTTTGTTTGTTTTCTATTAAAAGGAAACTTTAATAAATAAACCAATGTTGAAAGCAAGGGCGTAGCAAGTTGTAAAGCTTGGGGGGGGGGGGGTTCAAAAAAAAATTTTTGCCAAATATTAATGGAATTTTAAATGTAATTTAATTTTATATTTAATTGGTAATTAGTTTGGGGGGGGGGGGGGATATGCAGTAAAAATTTTTAATTTGGGTGGGGATATGGCATGCTTGGAGGGGGTTTCATCCCCAACCCCCCCCCCCCCCCCCCAACCCCCCCTCTCCTACGCCAATGGTTGAAAGCAATGAAAATAGTTGAAAAAAAAATATGAATTAAAATAACAATTTAAGAATATAAAACAAACAACAATTTAAATGATGGCAAAAAGAAAATATATAGATTATTTTTAAATAGTTATCTATTATAAATATCTTGGATATCCATAGTATTGAAATTTATCACTTTATTCAAATAATTTATCAATTTAAACATTGTGCCTTTTTTTTATTTTCGCTTACATTAGAATTTTAAAATATAAAAGTCTTTTTGTTTTTTTTTAATTTTGTCCTATTTATAAAAAATATATAGTTAACCAAAAAACGTGATATTTTGCATTTATATACCTCGTAAAATAAACAAGCAATTTAACCTTAGACCACCAGCATTTAGTAAAAAAAAAAAAGAAATCATAAGGCAATTTTTCTATTCGCATTGGAAAAAGAGTTAACTTGTTTTTGCAAAAAATAGAAATTTATTTTGAACGTGCGCTCAGATGGAGACCACACTGATATATTAAACACTATTACTAATAATTTAATATTAAGATCTAGATGTTAAGTATTTTTAATTCCAAAATTAAATTAAAACCACTATATTTTAGTATCTAAGGTCCAGTCCACACTTTTCTTTTTCAAATTAGGCCTTTAAGCACCCCGAAATAAGACTCGGCAGAATTTTAAATTAAAAAATAATTGTATCTTTTAGGGTAATACGGAAGATAACGTTACTGAATGGATTCGTCAGCAACTCGATAATCAAAAACTCAACCCGGTTATTAAAATTTTGCTAAAACATGTTTTTATATGTACCAAAATCTAACAATACACTAGACTAAAAAAAATAAAACTATTTTTAAAGGGTTTTGTAAAATTTTTTTGTATCTTTGGTTTTTTACCGCCTCCAATTTATATTGGGTCCGAAGTTTTGAAAAATAAAATTTCAAAAATTCTTAAACTTCCAAAAAATCGGGTCTTGTAAAAAATGTTTAACAAAGTAACTATTTAAAATTATTAGCTTTCAAGTTGTTTAAGTTCAAAAAAAAGATGGACGAAAACCACTAAATATAGAATAACAATAAGAGAATATTCTATAAATGTAAACGTCTTGTTACACACAGGAGGTTTGTGTTGGATTACATGTACAACCGCTTGGGAGTAGCTGAGTGACTTGCCTATGTAAAAGGACCTAAAACGATTTAAATAGTAAGAGCCTAGGCTAAAAACGTAGGTTATCGGCTTACAAGCAATACATAATTTTACCAGTCGGAAATATTAATTCATTTGTGGTTAAGAGTAGCCCTAAACGGGTATGGTGCCCCAATATAAGGAAAGGTATGGAGAAGGACTGATACTTTTACTCATATTCATTATTAGTTACTACTTATAATTATTAAATAACAATTGGCGAGTAAGAATTTTTTAAGAAATTAACTAATTACTCATATTGAGTATGGACTTTTTGATTACTAATTACTCGTTTAATCTTGGTTTTTAGCTAAGTATATCTTATATTTGGCACCATGGCTTGAATTCTGATTTTAATTTCGTAATAAGCACCAATAACAAAAGAACGATCTTCAGGTGGTTCAAATTTTGTTGTCGTATGTTTTAGAAATTGACTAATATCTATGTTAGGTTGATATAAATCCCGCACAAAATTGGCAATCGTTGCTTTACAGCGAAATTGGGAAAGGCTCAAACAAATTTCCCGATCCAGATCTTGAGGAAGAGTTTGACATTAATGATACTGAACGAAAGGCTTCCAAAATTTATGCCATATCGTTTGTGCTATACCAATTGCATAAGGTAGGAAAAATTTTTTTAAAATAGTAACATATTTAATGTGTTTATAAAATTAGTTCTGATTTTTAAACAACTGAAAAAATCAATTTTGTGTTTAGAATTAAATTGTAAACATGGATAATTGGTCCATTATAGAGTAATTTACCTAGCATCCTTTATAATTTTTAGGTCGAGCATCCTCCGCCAACCCTAAAGCATTCTTGGCAAAGCTTGCTATCAACTCAAAGGAAAAAAGCTGTTGTGGCATGCTTTAGGATGATTGCCTTACATTCTTTACCAAGGTCAATAAAATAATACATTATTAATTTTTTAAATTAAACCAATTTTTGTTTCTATTTCCAACTAAAAATTTAATTTAGCATTGTCTGTAGCTATAATTTTAAAAGGAAAAAAATTTAAAAAAAAGGGCTAACACCCGTTTTAGGATGTGCCTAACAAAAAAGAAAAATTTAAAAAGGTGTAAAATGTGTAGCACCGTTGCAAACGTTCTCTGAACAAAATAGGATCCATAATTTTTAAAAAGTGAAAAAACAAAAAAGGTTGGGTGGGGCTCGAGTAAAATATTTTTGTAATTTAACTCTATCATTTATAATAAATTTACAAAATATTTTGAATTAAAAAACTGTGTTTTCTTCCCTAAATCCTGCTTAGGTAAACTAATTTTTGGTTCTTTAGGGGTAGCGCGTTTTTTTAATGATCGAAAAGTTGTAAAAAAAAAGAGGTTTTCAATTGCAGTATTTAGTTTAATTCTTATAACTGGCAAGAGATTCTACCTTTAAGTTCTAGGAGGTGACAACCCACGTTGCAATCACAAAGTTTTGTGAAAATTAAAAAAAAAAACTCTCACCCGCTTACCTAGGCTGCAGATTAAAAATGCATAAGGGTCTCTTAACGGGTAAGTGAACTTTTACTTAAAAACTATCTAATCGTCTTAAGAAGATGTAATTGCTTAAAACTCGAAACTTGGTTTAGATTTTTTTTTCAAAACGAAATCTGACATTTTCATATAGTTTTTTTTTCAATTATTTTTAAGATGGTTTGTTTGTATTGCTTAGGCACAAAGTTATAAACCTGTTTATTAACGTATTTAACAAATATTGGCTAACGAATGTTGATGCTCATGAAGAAAGACTTATTGAAGATTTACAAGTAAAAATTGATAAAATTCAATTATTATATATGGTTTTGACAATCCTTAAAATATATGATTAAACCAAAGCATGATCATCTTTTTTTCGACTCTATTTAGTGTATGAGATTTATCAAAAAATCGGACGCCGTTCAATCCAGTGAAACTGGGATAACTTCAAGTCCCCTAAATCGTATAGAGGAAGAGACGTTGATTAGGGCATTCAAATCCGACGTTATACTTAACCCAATTAGCGGAGCCGGAAGTATTTTAACCCCCGACGAGGTTTCAGAATTAAAACCGTCGCCTAATATTGTTGAACCATTGATTGTGGCTACGATTCCAACTGCAGGTTATATTTTTTCACAGGTCGCAGCACTTTTTTTGCAAACGTTGGATATACATAAAAAACTTAATTTGTTCTAGATGCTGATAAAAATATTTAAAATTAAATGGTAAACAAGCGGTTGCAAATTTAGTAATTTATATTTCATAAATATAAGATTCGCCCTGTATATGTTTAAGGTGGAATTATATCAAACGAGATCGATGAAACCATACTCCTTCTATTAACTTCGCATTGCGACAAGGTTCAATTTAATTCACTCTCGCACATCGTCAAATATTTTTACGAAACTGTCTCCTCGCGTGAATTCGTTAGCTTGCATATGACATCGGGGGTTGTTTCTGGCTTGGAAATACCAACAGTTAGGAAAACGGGCAGTGGGACCGATATTGTAACGACGGATGAAAAATTGGGTTCTGCTTTGCAGCTGTATCTTTCTTACTGCAATCTCATGGCAAAGAGTTGCGGGGGCCCTTCAGACGAAGATGAGGAAGAAGGGAAAGGTTTAATAAAATATTTTATTTGTTATATTATGTTTTTCATATGCCAGCTCTGTAAATATCAAGAATTTAAATACAGACCAGGTGTGCATATAGACAATTTTTTGACCTGGCCCTTCCAAATTCCAATTTTTTTTATATACCTAGGTCAATTTTTATATATATAAACAAACATCCGAGCTTACGGGACCCGATTGAAAAACTCTTCCTATTTGCATTAACCGAACTATAACAACTATCAAATCTAGTTATTAATTTTCTCATTGTAATGTTTATTTTGTTTAAAATGTTAATACTTGAAAAATTAATTGTTTAGAAAATATCGAGCCAATCAAAGCTCCTCTGCCGGAAATTATCGAGAATCCAGAAATAGGTAAATTTTCATACAAACCATATAGTAAATACCATTGTAATGTGATTAATTCAAAAATACAATCTTAGAGCAAACCGAGGCGCCACCCGAAGAATCGCCTAACAGAACATCTGAAGAAAAGGAGCCTAGTTATCAGGTAATTCCAATATTAGGGGAAGGGCATTGTTATTAAAATTAGGTTTGACGATTAAATATATTCAAATCTATCCGAAAAATTGTCATTTTTTTCAGGACCAAGAAGCAGAACGTATAAAACTCCTCTCCGAACAGTTGCTACTTGCCGATTGTGGGGTGTCAGAAATGCTATTGCTATATATCGGCGCTGCTAAAACTAGTTCCGAGTACATTCTGAGATTATTTTTAAGTTTTTAAATTTTAAACCATTAAATTTTAGTTTTCAATTATTTTTCAATTTATTCAAAACAACAGGAATTTAATTAAGCAAACGCTCGATTTGGGCATTTCTATCCTAAAAGGAGGCAATACCGATGTACAGAAACGTATGCTTAAATATTTACAGGATAAAAAGGACGTTGACTTCTTTACATCAAGTTAATATTTTTTTTTAAAAATTTGTATATGGTCAATTCCACCTCAAATCGACAAACTTTTTCCCTTGAAGTCTCAGTTTTGGCTGAAATTTGGTACAATGGTAGGGTCCTAGGGTGCTGATAAAAACCTAAATTTTTTTTGACCGGAAGTGATTTTTGACCGAGATATGAGCAAAAATATTTTTCATTTTTTTGCAAAAAAAAAATTTGAGGCAACTTTGCGCGCATGTATCATCAAAAGTATTGTAGCTAGAGTCATAATTTTTTTTTATTTTAAAGATCGTATTAAGGGCTACCTTAGATGCAAAAAATATTAAAAAAAATTTTTTTTTAAGTTACCAAAAAATTAAAGTCGAGTTTAGACACAAATAGCTCAAAAAACGTATCTTTGAATTTTCTAAAAAATTTATATAATATGGCCCTTAATAATGTTAATAAATATATGATTTAAAAAGTTTGGGACCGGCATGACTTTTTACAAAATTTAAAAAAATCAATTTTTTGCACTAATTTTGGGACACATTTATGCCCTTTGCACTATATTAGAATATGCCAATGTGCCAAATTAGACAGTATTCAAAAAGCAGGACATATGGGCAATTATGTTAGACCATAATAGTTTGATTTAATTAATTACTACCATTATTAAATTTACAATGAAAAAGTGAACCTTAAAACCGAAAAAAGTGAAAATTTTGCCTGTTTTCAAAATCGACTTTCTGGTAAACCGGCCAACCTTTTTTTAATATTTAACATTTATTTTATAGATAAAATATTGCTTAATAACATATAATAGCCCCACCTTTTTTCACTCGATTTTGACGCTTCTACAATAAAAATACCTAAATTTGCCAAAAAACAGCAAATTTTCAGGTGTCAAAAAACTAACGCAGATTGTATTCGTCTGTGCAAGCTTATTTTTTTATTATTTTGGCAAAATTATCTAAAGTTATCTAGAACCTATATAATCAGTCATATTTTGCCTGTTAAAGTGTTAAAAAAATAGTATATATGTTATGTATAGAAAATCTTAAAAGAACTAGATAGGTAAATTATAAAAAATGAGATTATTAAATCATTTCATTATTTTTATTAAATTTGTAATTTAATGTATTTGTTAAAACATATTTTTGTGTTAAAACTCGTAAGGAACACATTTAGTTATAAAAAACTTTAGGTCAATGCCCAAATTTATATGCCCATAGAATCAAGTAACAGTAATATTTCCTCTTTCTTTAATAGGTTTAGTGCGTCTATATTATAAAACTAAAATGTAATTGGAACTTAAATTGTTGGTTTTTAAACTTTATTAAGGTCAGTTAGATATATATGGTGTTCCTTGCTCTAAATAGCCTTTCAAAAACTTATTTGGCATTTGTAAAAATTAGTAAAAAAGACTGAATGTCTCTATTTTGTTTATATTAAATTGGGTCTAATATTTAGTCTTAAAATTCATCATTGAAGCTAATTCTGCCCGTTATAATCATTTAAGGTTGTTTAACCCTAAAATTGACTTTTTTATGTAGTTATAATATCAAAAAACCATATCACTATGTTTCATAAAATAATTGACTTTTTACGTTTATTTTAGGTTTGTTGATAATCATAAAAAAAGAAAATCTGTTAAATCATAATATTCTAAATAGGCCAAATATATTCTATTTTCCTTATTTTTGTCAGATTTAACGTTGTTGAGGCTGTTTTATTTAAAAACTATTAAATAATAGAAAAAAATTAATTTTTACAAATTTTTTAACCTTATTATTTTTTCTAAAATCCTCTTAAATTTTTTTTTATCCAATAAATTTAACAAATTTTTTGAATTTTGCCGAGGATAAATATTGAGAATTATGTACATATTCTAATATTGTTCATCAAACTAAAAATGACTAGTAAAAGTTAACATATATTAGCATAAAAATTTTAAGTTTTTATTTTTTACACCTTAAAATTTCAAAAAACCTGGCAAACTTTGGTTTTTATTTCATAAAAAGCTATGGGTACGTTAAAAAATGTTGGGGGAACTATATGTTATATAGTGATGTTTTATGTATAAAATGCAGTTTTAAATTTTCAAATTGGTTTGGTAGTGACCCAGAAAGTCGGCTTAGAAGATAGGAGTAAAATACTGAAAATTACCATTTTTTTTGTTCTAAAGTTCCCCTTTTCTTTCCAAAATTGACAATAGTTTGAATCAAATTAATAAAACTGTTATAGCCTAACATGTTTGCCCCTATGTCTAACTTCTTATATATAAACAAATTTGGCACTTTTAAATATTTTAATATAGTACAGGGAGCAAATTTTTGTCTAAAAATCAAAAAAAAAAATTTTTTTTTTTTGAATTTTTTTAAAAAGTCTAGTCGGTCCCATACTTTTGAGTTCACATATTAATAATGAATACTAAGGACTGTATTTTAGCAATTTTTTAAGAAATTCAAAAATACGTTTTTTTAGTTATATCAAATTGAATGTTCTTTACAAAATTGTAAAATTTCAAATAAATAATTTTAAAATAATAAACACATGCAAGATAGCCCTTATTGTCCTCTTCAAAATAAAAAAAAAATTAAGTCTCTAGCTATAATACTTTTTGACTTATATCCTCGCAAAGTTGCATCAAATGTGAAAATTCACCTTGCAATTTTTTTTTCTTTTGCCCCTATCTCCGTCAAAAATCACTTTCGGTCAAAAAAAAATTCCAGATTATGAGATACCCTTAGATACTACCTCCATGCAAAATTTCAGCCAAATCAAAAGGGGTACTCCTCCCGGACTTGCTGGATTGAGGTGGAATTGACCATATATGTATATTAATAAATTTCCCAAACCCTTATGAGTTTTTAAATTAATACTTCACTAAAAGGAAATTTAAAATAGCTGCCAGCTTGGTATCTCGCGCATCTGTTTTGGATCTCGAAGGTTTTGAACGGAACCTTAAAGCAGAATCATTGGGAGTTGACCTATCGGAATCGATTGCCGGCAAAAATATGGAAGATTACGAGCTCACTATTGCTTTGTTCCGATTTCTTCAGCTTCTCTGCGAAGGCCATAACCTTGATTTTCAAAATTATTTACGAAATCAAGTGGGAAATACTGCAACGGTAATAAAATAATTAATCAAATAAGATGACCGTTTGTCGAAACATGAATCTATTGTATATTTGATTGAAATATGTAAAATGTCTCTCTATTTTTCATATCCTTAGGTCAATATAGTCGTATGTACTGTCGACTATCTTCTAAGGCTGCAAGAATCAATTATGGACTTTTATTGGCATTATTCTGGACGAATCAAAATAGATCCTCTGGGTGTTATGCTTTTCATTCGAGGCATTGAGGTTTCTCGACAGGTTGGAATTACTTTTTGTTTGTAAAATTGGGATTTGGAAAAAATAGCTTGCAACAACAAAGTGCTTGCGAATTTTATAAAAAAAAATTACATATAATTAAATTAAAAAATGTAAGGCAATTTTTCTGTTTTCTTAGTCTTTTGCGATTATTAGAGAGAAACGAACATAGTTATAAAAAAACGAACAAAGGTTGGCCAAGACTCCTTAAGGTCGACGCTTTGATAATTTAATATTATATTAAGTTAAACAAATGCAAGATTTTGTAGGGACACCGGTCTTTACTCACAATTATAATTAAATTAGGTTTTTAACACGCTAACCGAAATGATACAAGGGCCATGTCTCTATAATCAGTTGGCGCTGGCTCATAGCCGATTGTGGGACGCTATAACTGGGTTCTTTTTCTTGTTCACGAATATGCAAACAAAATTATCTAAAGTAAAATTATAACAACCACAAATATAATTATATTAGAATGGCCTGTATTTTTAATCCTAATATATTAGGATGCCGATCAAATGGAATTACTAAATGAGTTTTTGGAACTACAGAAGGATATGATTATAATGATGCTGTCTATATTGGAAGGTAATTTGTTTGTAATTTTTATATGAGACTATTAAGGGCTATTTATTAACTATAATAATGTTTTGAGCATAAATAACTATACAATTTTTTTTTCTAATAGATTATTTAAAATAATGCTATATTCCTATTTTTAAATCGATAGATAAGCCTATTTTTAACATAAAAATGTTTTTTTATCTAGATTTTTAAATTGATGTTTGATTTAACAAACTTGTTCTTATTTGTACTCAAGTTCGTATCATTGATTATTTGGTTTTTTATTAATTTACATTCTTTTTCAATATATTGATTTGATTGTAAAATATGTGCAAAATAATGGCACAATCAAAAATGAAAAAATAATAACGATTTTGATTTTTTTTGGCTGCCCCATTTTAATATGTAAGCTCGCAGAATATTTTCCCTAATAAAAATTTAATTATGAGTCTTTTGACTTTAAGCTCTGTTAGGGTTAATATCTTTTTGTAATTAAAATTTTATTTTTTCTTCTATTTATTAAGTTATTTCTATTGAGATAATTTTCAATCAATGCTTAATACCTTAAATTTATTTATTGTATACAGGTATGTATAAATAAATTTATTAAAAATGTTAAAAGAAATTTTTAGACAAATTTTTTGAATAATATCAAATTTAACAAAGAATTCTCTGAAAAGCTTAAATTAAAATTAAAATAGAGTATAGAATGCTATCTCTGTAGCTTGTTTTGCGCCTGGCAAATTTTAGCTACCTGCTCAGGTTAAAGAGGTCAACTCATAATTGATGTCATACATATTGGAGATGGACTAATTAATCAAGCTGATTTTCTATTTTATTGTAAAAAATAATCTTATTTCAGGTAATGTCATGAACGGGACAATTGGTAAACAAATGGTTGACACGTTGATGGAGTCATCAGTGAATATTGAAATGATTTTACGATATTTCGATACATTTTTAAAACTATCGAATACTTTGCAAAGTCCCTTATTTATTGTAAGTTCTATGAATGATTCATGCCAAAAATAAATTTTTAGTGAATTATGAACAAAAAATTAAAATTTTCTTTAGAGTTTAAGGGGTGCAAAACCCTTTTAATAAATAGCACAGATTTAACTTGTTTAAAATAGGCAGAGGCCGTAGATACACCTGAAAATGGCAGCTGCCTCAAGAATACGCATATAAATTAAGCAATTGTTATTTTATATTATAGGAATATGACCCTCAAAAAACAGGTCTTATATATCCCAAGGATTTCAAGCGTATATTGGATATTCAAAAAATTTACACACAGTTATATCTTAATATTTTAAATTTTATTGTTTACAATATATTACAAATTTTAATTTTACTTGTATAGCTCAATAATTCAAAGCGCGTTCAATGTCAAATAATCTTTTTTTTCACAAATTTAAATGACATAATGTTATTTTTTTTACATTTTCAAAAATTTTTGATTTTTGAATTGTGTTTTATTGCTAATAATTTAGTAACTTTTTGGAAAATAGGGTTTAATTAAATTAAAAATTTTAAAGTATTTGAAAATTAAAAAAAAATGCCTTAACATGTAACGCGCCCCCAGAGAATGTAATTTAGATAACCATATAATATATGCATTTTAACTCAGGGACGAAATAGATTTTTTGATACAGTCTTGCAGTATTGACAAAGATGGCAAAATGGATTATGCCTCTTTTGTGGATCGGTTCGAGCAACCATCTAAGGATATTGGGTTTAATTTGGCCGTCCTGCTGACCAATCTTCAAGAACATGTTACCAATGAACCAAGGTTTGATATATAATAAAAAAATATCGGTTGCATAAAATATGTTTTTTTAAAACTAATCAACCTGACCAAATCTAGTTTTTAATGGAGAACCATGAAAATTAGCATATTAATATTTACTTAAGCGCGCGTTCAGACATCATTTGTTTTTAAAAAATATTTTAAAAATTTTGAAATTTTTGGGGTTTTACATCAAAAATTATTAATCATTGTTTTTATATTTTCTAAAACTCGGAGCATATTCTCAAAGTTCTAGAAATCTTGATAAATTTATATCTTAATCTAAACATAGCTGATGATTATTTCAATAAGACTCTTAAAACAATTTTAACTCCTGTATAAATTTTCACAATTTGAATAAAGTCTGAACGCGCCCTAAGTTTTCAAATCACTTAAGTACGTGCATCTTAGCACCTACTCTAAATAAACATTCTTTTGTAAATTTAGATTTACAAAATTTCTAATCACTGCGGAAAGTTTCCTGAAGCACTTTGAGCCTTATTTGGGGAGGATAGAAATCATGGGTATCATTTTAGATTACATGCGCATTCAGAATTACGTCAAATAATTTTAAGAATAAATTTTTAACTATATTTTTGTATAATTTCTTCTTAAATCCATATAAAAATAATAATCTTTTTAAGATGACTCATATATAAATTAACGCTAAAAGTTTCAACATCAAACCAATAGTTTTTTATAAAAAAAATTTGAAATTTTATAATGCATTAAAAAATCTAAATGCGTTCCTGAGAAATGGTTTTCTATTTTGGACAACAAAAGAATATACAATACTAAGTTTTGTAGCAAATTTTCTTACGGTTACGGTCCCGTTTTTAATTTTTCTCCCCATGCCTCCAATTTAAAAAAAAAGAGCCAGCCCTTAAAGGATATTATTGGGGGATTTTTAATTAGGAAGCTTACACATAAAGGGACAAAAAATAAATATAAGATTTTTTTCGTTAAAAGGGCCTTTTAAGAAGCTACATTTTTTTCCTAATTAATAAAAGGCTTATCTAAAGGGCTTTTTGGACTATTTAATAATATAACTCTTCCAACTTTAGAATTAAAAAGAAAGAATTCAAAAGGACTTTTGGAAAAAGCTTTTTCCCCATTTTTTCGGGGCTTTGTTAATATTTAAAATTCCTATGAGCTTTTTTCCATTTTGCCCAAAAAAGCATTTTCCCCCTTTGGCCCACACTTTTTTCAGCATTTATCTTAAAATACGCTTTTCATTATTAATGAATGTTTTGTTAATACAAATACATTTCAAACTTTTGTTTCCACCCATAGCTTTAATATTTTATAAGCCAAAAAGAGTCTCATTTTTAATACTAAATAACTAAAATCTGATTTCATATCCGAAATCATCACCATATTATAAATTTAATATTCTATTTATAGGTAGTAATAACCGCATTGAGAGGGTATATTTTGAAATTACACAATCTCACATTGATCAATGGGAGAAACCGCAAATTAAAGTAATAATTTTTTTGCCTAATATAAATTGCATTTTTTGTAAAACAAAGATGAACCTTTGTAAAAAAAATTTACTTTTTAAATTATGACCAAGGCCGTGTTTAGAGTTCATTCTCTTTTTTAAAAATTTTAAAAATCTTCAAATTTTTATAAAAAAAAATTTGAAATGTTTAAAAAAAATTTAGGTGTTAGAATGTTAAAAAGAGTCATTTTGGAATGATTATCATTATATGGATTTAGATGTTTAATTTCTAAATATAAAGCAGTTGCACCGGGGGTAAGTAAATATAAATAAAACGATGATTAATTATTTCGATGTAAAACTCCAAATTTTGAAAATTTCAAATTTTTAATATTTTTTCAAAAAATAATTAAAATCTGAACGCGTCATTATTTTATTCTTTTTTTAAATTTATTTTATATCAATATTGATATTTTAATGTCTATTTATATTATCCTTGCTAAATTGGTAATCGATATTATATTGTTAAAGATATTATTTAAAAATTATATTAATTTATATAAATAATCATAAATATATAAACCTTAAATATAAATAATTTTAACTATTTTAATTTTTTAGGAATCAAAACGAGCATTTTTGCATAGCATGGTCAATGAAGGTGGTGATAAAGGGAAACTTGATTCGTTTGTCAATTTTTGCGAAGACACCATTTTTGAAGTTAACATCTAAACATTTTAGCTTCTGTTGGTTTTTAATTACTTTGCTTTGAATCGTAGGTCTTTTTATTGAAAAAATGTTGTATTATATTAAAATCCAATTCGATAGATTTTTAAGATATATGAGCTAATTTATATGATAAAACTATGCGCTGTTTATCCGGACAAACTATGTTAGTCCATTATGATCAAAGATAACGGTCGAAAAAATAAATTAATGAAAAAGAAGACACTGAGGGGCGGGGGCGGGGATAATTTACATGGCCTTATCTTGTATTTTTTCTCGTTTTCTGATGTTTCTTCATTCGGCTATTTTGTTAGATAAAATAAAAAATATGGTTAAATTTCACCAAATTGACTAATTCCACCTCGGGATAAGAGAAATTTTTTTTAATATTATTACTTATAACTTATATATTTTATCTCAAATAATGAAAAATAATTTTTCAGTGTATCAAGCTCATACATCGACATTTACGTTATACAGTATATGTGGCACCATAACCTAAATAAAACACAAAATATTATCGATTTTGAAATAAAAATATTATTTGTTTGAATTAAAATTTTGTTTAGCTGATTTGCAAATAAAAATAATTTTTTTTTAAATCTTTTTTTAACCTTTTTTATAAAAAAATTTAATTTTCATAGCTGGCTTATTAGAAAAACCGGTAAACGGATATGTAAATCCTATGATTAATGTTTAAAATTCGCCCCATGTGATATTTGAAGAAATGAAATAACAAATGAAATTTATAAACATAAAACATTGAAAAAAAATGTTTATCCACATAAGCTAAACTTAAAACTTAAAGTTATATTTTTATTTAATACCTGTGAAAAATTGTGCCCTATATAGATTGGGGTACACTATATTTCGTCTAAGTTACATGTTGATGTTAGAGCTGACATAGGGCAAGGAGGCATTGTTTTGGTGAATGATTCTGGCCTTTTGATTTTACCAGAGATGTAAAGCCTGCATGCTGTAATATTCCGGAGAATGCAACATCATTTTAATAGTTAATATGGTATTGGCGAAGAGGTATCTCATTGATTCAGATGAATAGGATTCTTAAGGGCGCAAAATCAAACAATTCTGGGTATTTTTTTGATTGTCGTAAGTTTGTAGGGCCACGCTTGTGTAATATTTTAAAAGTAAAATATAAGACATTCCTGCAGTTTAATAAACCACGACCATACATTGATTTATGTTAATCTGTCAAATAAAATTTTTGGTTATAAATGGAAACTATATTGTAATATAATTTAGATGAAACATGCTACGAACATCAGCAAACAGGATGAGTCGAAATCCTTACGGGCTGAACCTGGCGAGGAAACTAATGATTTATTACTTGCTAAAATGTAACGCCAATATAATTCAAAATATTTTTACTAAAAAAATATATATTTATAAATTATATAAAAAATGCGTCATTTTAATAATAAGTTAAAAGGATAATAAGATGTGTTTGACAAGTATAAAAGAAACTTTCTGTGCCTACTTTGGGTCAAAAGTTCTTACATTAAGTAATTTTGTCCAAGGATTTCGATAAATTTTTCTTGCTTGATTCTAAAAAAGGAGACACAAGTCCACTTTGCTATAAATTTGAGAAGGTATTTATAAAATTTAAACAATTTGAAATGTATAACCTTTGTGATATTTAATAATAGTTTTTAACTTTTGTTAATTTTTTTTTATCTTTTAAGCCATCCTAAAACACTAGTCAAAAAGATTTACAATGGTGCTACAAGCCTTTTCGATATTACTGTGATACGTAGCAAAATTAACTTGCTAAAACGAAAACACTCCAAACTGCGCGACCTAACGGTCGGACAACAGATTAAAGCTGCTCTTGCATTTATTTGGTGGCTCATAAGCATAAGCCTCTTCCTTACATACGATATTATCAGGTTAATTTATTTCTGAAAATTTATTTTTCTAAATAAAAATTTAATTCAAAAAAAAATTAGAAGGTATATTTATAATAAAAGGTATGCCTGCCTATTTAATTCTTTTTCACTAACTGATCACAAATAAAAATAGATGCCTCGACCCATACTTTATAGTTGCAGTGGCGAAAGGTGTCGGATTTTATGTACCTAGAAAGCCCTCAAAGTTGTCATATCTAGTCGCATATTTAGATTTAGGCGCGTGCCAAATACATGCAATTAAAGCTGGGCCAAACTTGATGGTCTGTACTTAATTTGAAAAAAAATCAATTTTTGATTTTTATATAGGTTCTCATTCACGTGCCTGAAGATAATGACAAAAGGTTACGATTACATAGTGGAGGACAAGAACAAGGATGACCCTAGTACTCTCAAATATCTCATAACCAATTTGCTGAAACGTCCGATAAAGAAAACGGCGAAATCTAAGCCAAATTGGGATTTTATCGAGGACATTGAGACAACGTCACCGTCATCTGTGTTTGGAATTGAAATTTCACGCATGGACCAGGAAAGGTTGATTTAACAAGTTTTAATTGGAGGCAAATATCATTTTTTATTTTAATTAGTCTAACACACTTACATTTGAAAATTTGTATTATTAATTTGAGAAATTGTTTTAGTTTTAGCGTCATTGATATGGATAGTGATGACAAATGTGCCGGGCACCAATCAAAAAATATATTAGCTTGTCAGCTAATCTGACCTGTCGTCTTACTTTAAAATTAATGCCTCGGCCTGTAATAAAACAAAGTTAATTAAAAAAGATAATATAATTTATTTAATTGTGAATAAAGACAATAAGGATAAAAAATGAAAGTTTAGCGCAAGTATTTCATAAATTATATTGAAAAATATAAATCAAAGCTGTTATCAGCTCGTTAGCGTTTACCTGCGGTACATGATCAAGAAATAATACATTGCATCTTAGGTTCTCGTTACCCTCTTCGCAGTTGGAAGATGATGTCAACGATCTTGATGTATCACTTTCAACCACAATGCCAAAATCGTATTCGTTCGTCAAAAAAGCCAGTCAACAGGTTTAAATCCCATTGTATTTATTAATTTGTGTTTCATGCAGAGTCTATATTTACGGCATAAGAAATGCTACAAAGAGCTTATGGAGGGTTATACGAAAATATAAGGGACTTTAAAAATTCCGATTGGGTGCCCTTGATTTTTAGCCTGCCTCTTACGACTCTGATATTTCCAGATAATATAATTAATATTTTTTAATATATTAGTTTACCAAATCAAAAACTCTTTTGCCTACTGATCCTATAGACAACAAAGAGACAAGAAAGCCGTAATTTTATATTTCTTGATATAAAAATGTATGTATTAATTACTTATCAATAAATTACTAATTTAAAATGTTAGTCATGTATCATATATTGAATGATAAGTGGCGTGTGTGTGGGTTTTAAAAATATGGATAGCTTTTTGTTATATTTGTAGGTCGTTAAAACCTCGAAAGAGCATTGTGAGAAAGGACACCAAATCAGATGCGCAAGTTAGCGCTACAAGTGGTCGACAATCTCACACGGGCCCACAGCTCTCCAAATCCATCGGAAATAGCGATAAGCGCAAAAGATTGCTTGACACAAAGCGCCTATACGGCTTCATGGCCCGTAACTTTTACAACCTTAAATACATTGCCCTAGCCTTGGCGTTTGTCATCAATTTCATGCTTCTATTTTTTAAGGTATGATTTACTGATTTTTTGAATATTTGCAGAATTTATATAATGTTTGTATGTTAAATAAAGAATGTAATTTAAAATAGCATGCAAGCATCACATCTCGTTTATATAAATATGAATTCACTAACAAATACAGGTTGACCATGTTGCGCTTCAAGAAAAGGGACAGGAATTGGGCATAACACCCATCGACTTAAATAATTCTATCTTGAATCAAGGCGATAATTTTGTCCCATTAAATATAACCACATTAGAGGAACTTATTGAAATTAACAATGACACCGACATAGCTAACCTCGCAAATCACGCCGAACCTGAGCAAGAGGATGTCATAGAATTTATCAGCATAGAGGATAAGGCGATGTTTCTTAACCCATTTATACAACTCCTTTGTATATCGCATATATTCGTATCACTCGCTATGCTCATTGGATATTACCATTTAAAAGTGAGTTTATCAAAATTTAAATGTTTATTGGATTGTGTATAAAAATTAATTAAAAAATTTTTTTGCGACAGGTAAGCATTAAGGTAGTTTGGAGCAGGAATTTTTGTAATTTGTGATTAATTCTCAGATTCTGTATATTTTAATACACAGGTACCACTAACTATATTTCGAAGGGAAAAAGAAATTAGTCGTAAACTTGAGTTTGAAGGTGTTTGGATTGACGTTCAACCCGGTGACGAGGATTTAAAAGATCATTGGGACAAATTAGTAATTAGTAGCAACTCCTTTCCACGTTATTACTGGGATAAATTTGTTAAGAAAAAGGTAAAAATTTACTGTCTACATATATATTAACCTCTGTCAAAAATTTAAATAAACAATTACAAAGTTTTCCAAGTGTTAAATTAATTAAAGGGACACAATTATATCAAGTCTTATATATATAAGTGCTAGTTTCTGCCTTAATAAAAAATTCATTTTTAGGTTTCAGCGTACAGGATTTAAGGTGTTCTTAAAATTTAATTTAAACTAAATTTTAAAAATGGATTCAAGATTTTGAAACCAGAAATACAGCTTGCCTTTTACCATGCCTGATTTAATCCGCCATTTTATTTATATGTTGATTCTGGCTTCAATTTCTATTTCGAAAATAAGGGTATTCCAATATAATTTGCTAATTTGTTGAAAATTTAAGTCCATTTATTATAATTAATGGCCTGTTTCACCTTAGAATATGACGAACTCGGTTTTGATTTGGTTTAAGTCTTATTTTTCTAATTCCCTTGATGATTTTATTGCTCATATTCAGGGGATTGTCACCTGCATAAAGCAAGTTACCTGGTGGTGAATCTTTTGTCTAATCTAGAATTGTGATGAAGATTAAAGACCAATGGTAGATCCTTGGTGCACTTATACGTTGGCATTTAAAGTGGAAGTTCCAAGGCTGTCCGATGATTTAGTTGTTATAATACATTGGGTGAGTCTGATGTAGATATTTGATAACTTCTTTTGTCTTACTTTAATTGGGACTTTTTCAAATGCTTTTTCAAGATCGATGAATGTTGCTTGTAAGGGCTGACTTTTTATAGTGTATCTCTCAGCCATCAATCTAATCGCATAGATGGCTCAATCGTAATTGTCTGATCTGAAACCAAATTGACCTTCTTTAATATTTTTTTACACCTCTAAGCCGGCTTCTAATAGTTTGAAGATATGTCTCATAAGTCTGATGCCACGGTAGTTTTTGAAATTAAAGGCGCCCTTAGGTTTTTAAAATTAGTAAGTTTTCAATCTTATGGTATTTCTTGCTGGTACAGAATAGAGTTAAAGAGAATATTTTTTACCTTAGTAAGCACTTCCAAGAATCGATTGATATGTTGTCCGGACCCATCGCTTTTCCATTATAATTTTTCTTCAGCTGTTTTAATACCTTTTTTGATGAGATGAACGATGTCGCAAGTTTAGAGATATGTTTTATTCAAGCTCAAATTTCTCCGGTTGTTAAAGAGTTTCTTAAGGTGTTTTTTTCATTGTTCTCCAAGTTTACTAGGAGTTAGCCTTCATTAGTTTTAATATTTTTGTATCCCGTCCGTATCACTACCCACTCTATCCCATTGCTTAGCCATTTTGTTGACCATATTTTGATACTCCTTGGTGCGTATGTTTTTGTAAACCAAGTCGTTTGGCTTCGGCTACGAATTTGGTTTGTTTGCTTTGCATTTTTATTATTGCCGATAGTCAAATAAAAGACTTTTTCTTCATTGACTTAAAAAAAAGTCTTTTTTTGTCTGCATTCGCCGTTCCAAAACCTTTTTCGCCAAGAACTCGTTCGAAATTATTTCTATCCAACAGGCCCATTAAGCCTTACAAATAGCTCTTCTTCGGGAATATAACACTGGACAACAAAATTTAGACGACCCTAAGCATCTTTTATGGGAACTATGGTTTTTGGTGTAGTTTTTGGGGCTGTTACAAAATTGAAATAAATTTTAGCAATGCCTCAGATTTTTTGTTTTTTTTGTAAAAGTGGAGTTTTTTTTTTTTGGGGGTTTTTTGGGTTTTTTAATATAAATATGTAAAAAAAAAATTAAAAAATATTAAAAAAATAAAAAAATTTATTTATAAAAGGGGGTTTAATTTTTTTTAATATTTTATTTTTTTTTTTTTTTTTTTTTTATATAATGTGTTTTAATTTTAAAAAAAAAAAAAAAATTAAAATTTTTTTTTTTTAATATAATCATAAAAGCATCCAATATCCCTTTTTATCTCTAATATTGCAGTTAGTTTATGGCGCAGAGATTAGGTGTGCACATTAGCTTTCAATCTTTATTTATTCCAATTATTCTGCCGCTGACTCTGCGGACTTGTAGCATTTGTTATTAGCGTTGGTACGAGGACTATGCCAACCTCTCCGGTAATTTTTTCCTAATTCAGTAGAGTTTAGAACCGTTTCTCACTGTTGTAACTTTTTTGTTTTTTGTAAAAAAAAAGAACATCAATTCGCTAGTATATCAGCCACTCCTGCCATTTACTCTTTCCTACATTTAAGCTCCCAATATTAAGTTGCATATTTGCCCTATCATTACGGGGCACCTGATGGGGGTGGGAGGCACCACGTCGTTTGCGGGCTATGCCCTAATGAACTTGCCTGCTTTTTCGTTTTGTTCATTTTTGGTTGTTCAGAGTTTCGGGACTTAGCGCACCCGCCTTATAAAGGCTGGCGATGACTTATTTATGGATTTAGACTCATTGAGCGTGCCCATTAGAATCTACTGCTTTGGGTAAGAAGCTGGATGGCCGCAGTGGTTTTATCAATAACAGTGTTGTACAACTATTAGGGGCAACCGGGACTTTTATGAACCTTAAAAGTCTTAAAGCTTTAACTGAGAAATGGTAAGTTATTGACTATTTTTATATCATGACAAGTCGTAGTATAGAACTAAAATATATCTATAAATTATTTGCCTACCGCTTTAAATAACCTTTTTATAATAAAAAAAGGTAATTTTTAAAAGGTAGGTATTTTATGAAAAAGCGCAGGCAATTACATGGCCGGGGTTAATTGAACCTTTAATAAAAATAAATAAGAATGCCAAAAAATATTAATTTTAAATAAGCAATGTTTTAAATGAAATTTTTTTATAAGCGGACAAATATATTTTTGTGCTGCTATATGTGACCAACTTTTTTTTATTATAATTGAAAGGTTATAACTATTTTAAAAAGGTTTTCGGGTGTGGAGATTTCATTTTTGCGATTGTTGAATTATTAAGAGGGTCACGATTCACGTGTTTTGTTTCAGAATAGATATTTGTTAAATTTAAAATACAAAGTCAGAAAGGCCCCACACTTAAGTTCATTTAAGCCCCAGGGGCGGTTAAAACATGAATTTTAAGGCTAATGACCTTAAGTTTTTTATAGAATGTACACATATAATTATATTTATTTTAACTTTATTTCATTAATTTTTTAAATCAAACATAATTAACCAAAATATGTTAAATTTTTCATTAACTCCAAAAGTATCTTTCCTCTGAATACCAAAATTCATAAAAAGTGATAATTTTAAAGTTTATTTTGTAGCAGTTAGAATTATCCTAGCATGCCTCTCTGAAAACCCATAGTTTCATAAAGGTCCCAGGTTCATAACTGCCCCGGTCTCCACTAAACGTTTTTTCTTATCATCTCTTGGTATCAAACCGCAATGAAATACACAAGTGGTGTCTTGAAGTTAAGCGCATTTGCCACTAGACCACTAGTCGTCCGACGCCAAGTTCAAGCAATGTCGGCTGGATTTATTTGATCTGACTTATGTCTGCACTGCACTCTTAAATTATTCTACCTGCAGTTAAAAAAATAAAATCAGTCTAAACTCAGCTATACTGTTTTAGTTCTAAAGTTTCTGATTTTAATAAATGATATATAAAATAATTCAAGTGTTAGTAATACAACATGCCTCCAAAGCATAAATTTTATTAATCATTAAAATATTGCGTTTATTGAGATTTATAGATAATTATAGGACAGTTGTTTCCGCTAGCGATTTTATAGCTGATCGCCAACGAAAGTGAAAGAAGATAGACGGTTGAAGTCCAAAAAACTACGTCGACAAACCTTATATTACTGAGACAATTCCGTAAAACTTGGACCTTGCCTCGTTGTTTCCACTTGTGCCAAACGTTTTTGATTCCGGTTTTCATTCCAAAATAAAATGTTCGCAAGGTTTGCGAACGTATTACTTTACCCGAATAGCTGGGCAATAAAGCATGAGGTTCCTTAACCTCGTGGTCTTTCTTTCCAGTATCACTTTTTGAAATCTCGACATTTAAATTTAACTGCTCAATGTTTTGTCGATTTAGAGTTACGAAGTTGGGCTCTCCCCTAGGTATGATCCCATTCCAAAAATCCGACAAATCAACGTTACTAGTACAATAATAGTTGGTTTCATCCGTTCTTGGTGTGCCGTTAATCAGGGCATCACCAGCCCTGCCTTCTTTATATTCATTTGTGTCTGCCAGCGTTTCTGGGAAATAGCTCGATCTTGAGTAAGGGGGAATTATTTCCCAATTCAGTAGTTCACTTTCAACCACCTTACGAGTGCATGTCAACTCTGGTGTATAATCGTCAATTACCTCAAAATTCATTGTGTACACATGGATGGGAATATTTTATCTATGCCTAATGTCTTTAAGAAAGATTGAAAAAAAGTTGTGGGAAGTGTAAATCAATGAAATCATAAGAATGAGCATTTGTTAAGTGATTGTTGGCTAATTAGTCTTTTTTTGCGTCTGCACACTTGCATTTATAATTCACAAAAAAAAAATACTTTAAAAATGTCGCAAGCCCGCTACATAACCCAGTTCAGAAATAGGAAGGGTGGGCATGTTAACGTTTATAACTCAAACCATCATCAAAAATATTTTGATTTTAGCATATAGTCGTACCCCTAAACTTAATTTTATTACATTTCTCCCCTCTATGACTCACCTCTGCTACCTTTTTTTTACAAAAAAAAATGATCTATCCGGTATTAGAGTCTAAAACGGGCCGTAATATTCCGGCCAGGCCCACCTGACATATTTTCTCAATTAGGCCCGGTCCGAACAGTTTAGATTGGCCGATCATACATAAACGGCCCGAAAATTTTATATTACGAGCTAAAAGTTTTTTGCTTCAAAATTAATAAAATACAGAATATAGATGTTATTGTGGAATAATAAATTTATCATGTAGTTTTTGTTAATAATAGTTAATAAAAATAAGAAAAAATCGGCCCAGTTTGGCTCGTAATTCCTTTTTTTTAATTAAGGCCTGGCCCGTCTGGCCTGTTTTGGATCCTGCCTTGCGGGCACCTACTTTGTTCTCTAATCTACAATGAGTTTTCCCTCTTGATTTTAATATGTACCCCACCAGCTCTTACTCTTTACTTGGCCATCTTGTATACCAACTCTCCGTGTTGTGCATGTTTTGCAAAGTTGGTCATATATTTGTCTATTAGCTTTTACGATGGATTTGAATGCATTGCTTTAGTTTTTTTTGCCGATCTTCGATTCGACCTTTACTTTATTGTTTAAATACCTTTTTCTGTTGGCTATTGCCACGTTGTCAATCTACCGCCAAATTATTTTTCTGCGACCAGGCGCGCCTTTTTTGGTTCTAAATATAATTTAGCTGTTGTTTTGAGCTTGTTATATACCATTTCAATAAGTTGCTCCCTTTGCTACATGAAGTTTGTCAATGTCATTTTATTGCGTAAGCCTCATTTTTGTCGTTGAATTTTGCACATGGTTAAAAATTTATGAGATGGTTCAGGAGATACTACCTGCAATCATTTGACCAGGTATGACCTGGCAATCATAGACAAACTTTAGCCTTTGCCTTAATATATGATATCATCGAATCGTGATATATTTTCCGCCATTTTGTTGGGGATGTGAAAGGTTTTTTAAATATCTAGTTTGTAATGGTCAAAGCTTGTGCGAATTTCAATGTATGTTCCCCATCTTCGTCTGCCATTCCTCAACCTTTCCCGCCATGCTCTCGAAATCTGTTTTGTTGTTGACCACATGCCCATTGAAGTCTTTTCCTATTATGATAATTAGCTTTTCTTTGGAAATTTATCACAAATGCATCTTTTCTGGAAGGCATCCTTATCTTCCGCATTGCAATTATTTTGTGGTGCATATACAGAAAATATGTGTGCACTACCTTTAACCATAATCGTCATCCCAATTATTTTATCGATAATTGTATTGACAATAAGAGTGCAAATGCCAGGACTATGCCAACCCCGTTTTGGTGATTTTCCTTAACCGTGAAGTACAGTTTAGGACCGTTTCCGTGTTGTTATAGCTTTTTGATCTCTTTGTTTCTTGTAGAAAGAGATCATAAATTCTTTGTTTTGCTAGCTGTCTGACATTTCTGCCATTTTGCCTTTTAGCACTTACATTTAGGTTCCCAATTAGTTACGTATTCGCCCAAACATTACGGGTCACTTGGTGCGGGCCTGAGGCACCAAGCGTGTCGCTTGCAGAATGCGCCTTAGCATTTGTTTTTTTTTGCATATTGCTTGTTTGTTCAGATTTTTAAAACTTAGTGCACCGGCCTTCTGAGGGCTGGTGGTGACCTAGATTTTTAGGTCTAGGCTCCTTAGGTAAAACGTTAAAGACCTCCCGCCTTAGATAGGTCGCCAGGCCTCCGTTGTCTTATGCTTCTTATGTAAAAGTGGACTAAAATTAGCCTTTTTTTGTATGTCCTGGTGTCGAACCAGAGATTGAGACCTAAGAAGTGTCCTGAACACAAGCACATTTGCCACTAGGTCACAGTCGCCTTATTATATTAATCAATTAGTTTTATATACTGAGTTAGTAACGATTCTAAATCAAATTTTATATTGTCAGTTAAAAAACAAGAATAAAAAATTTTTTTTTAGCGTTAATAATAATTTTCAAATAAATAAAAACAAGTTTTTCTTAATTGGTATTTCTTTATCTTAGGCAATCATTGAGGCGTCAAAAAAAGTAAAGAGACATTTTGAAATTTAAAAAAAAAATTAAAATTTTTAAACTTTAACTAATTAAGTGTAAACGGGTTAATACCTCAATAATTTCAAACTTGTCAATATTTTTTAATAATTATATGATTTAAAAAAAAGTCATATTTAGTAGGATCTAAATAATTTAAATAAAATTTTTTTTAGATGTAATAAACGAGAAGCATTTTATAAATAGGATGTCATTTTTACTAAAAACAACGTTGACTTTACCAACTTGATTATTTTTTAAAACAATTTAGTCACTTAATGACTTTTTGACTGTATTTTTATTTTTTTATAATAATGTTCTTCCTTCCAATTTAAATGCTAGGTCTTGGCAAAATATTCGGAGACGCACGACGTTGAGGAGCTCCGCGAGTTATTAGGGGTCCAACAAGAGACAGAATTGTTAGGAACGGTGAAAAACGAAGAGAAACCGTCACAATATCGAATTGATTGGAAATACGAGATTTGGCACCTGGGCATAACTTTGACTGATAATGTATGAGAATTTCATATTAATATTATTATTATAAATTTTGTTTGAAATATCCTTTAATCACAAGTGTTATAATGCCAAATTAAATTCTGTTCCGACATACCAAATATAATCACAGTGTCCGAGCGTCAATGTATAGCACAAAATTTGGCTGATTTGCACCCTTATATAATTTGTTGTATCTAATTTTTTGGTGAAAAAATTTCCACAAAATAGCTCATAACGAAATGTGATTATAAAACTAAAGAAAATAAGCCAATTTTTTTCTAGCTATATAACACTTAAAATTGTCAAAAAAATTATTAAACGTAAAAATGTATTTTTTAAACAACCTAGATGTTTACTATATAATTTTTAAAAAAAAATAGGGGTATTTTCTTTATGGACTCGTATTTTATTACTATTTCTTTAAGAATTTTCTTTCAAGGCTTCAGACTTCATTCATTTTTTTTGAAAAATTTAAAAAAATTTGGAAATTTTATAAATTGTTATTTTTTTTATAAATTTTTTAAACGCATAATAATGATAGACGGCTTTTTGTTGAAATGCGTTCAGTGTCCAAAAGCAAAAATTTCAAAATTTTTTGAATAACTAAATGAAGTCTGAACGCAAAGTTATAAAATATTGTTTAATTTAGTTAACCAGACATTAATATTAACTAAAATTAAGAATCTATTATATTTATATAAAAAATTGTCATATTGCAATTTAAGAGAGAAGAGAATGAGTTTTTAAAAATCTATATAAATATATCATAAGATGTTATAAAATTAGGATATGCTGGCTGAGATACGTTTGTCCCACATATGTTACTATACGGTTTGATATAAAAATAACGTTTTTAGGTGCGCTACTTTATGAAAACATGCCTTACCAATTTGCTAAAAAATTACTTGTGCCGAATTGCCAGACTTTACCTCAAGTTTGAATCTGGCATTTTGCGAAACGTTTCAAAATTGTTGCGGCTTTTAGTTTTTATGGTCTATTCTCGACTGCAATATGTATCTTTATTCCGTTGAATTGGTTGAAACCCGGCGAAAGCATGCTTTCTTTAGATAAATTTATTTCCTATTTATTGGGAAATAATATTTTTATTTTTGTGATTTATATGTAGTCCTTCCTATACATCCTCTTTTACTTCATATTTTCGATCATCGGGAATTTTAACCATTTCTTTTTCGCTGCCCACTTACTCGACATCGCGATCGGTTTCAAAACACTCCGTACAATTATGCAATCTGTTACACATAATGGGAAACAGGTATAATAACGATAAAATTAGTGTGTGGCTTGACTTCAACTATGTTTTATCGCATAGGAAACTGCAAAAATCTATTAAAAATAAATTAAAATTAGTAGCAAGCTTTAAAGCGCCAAATAAATTTTAGAACAGAATTTAACGCTGAGTATTTTTTTATTTAAGTGAGGAAGTTTGAATTTTTGAAAATGTTATTATTAAGAATAAGTTTTGTTGTGTATCACATATAACAACGTAAAATTTTGTTCCATCGCGTTTTATGTTTAAACCAACCTTTATCTTTTAAATTAAATTATGACCCAATTAGATGAAAGCTATACACTACACCTTTTTAAGTTTACACTTAAATTCTAGGACAATTGCCTTAGTTGGCCATTTTTTATGATATTGAAAGAGAAAGTATATTAAACATATTTTTCGATCTATGATTATTAATAGTTTTTAGTGTAAGATAATTTCAAGTGCTATTTATGTTATACATCTATAATCACATTCATTTTTTTTAATGCTATATTAGGTTTTACAATATTTCTTAATATTGAATTTATAAATAAATTTTTACGAAAAAAGGTTAATGTTATTGCAGGACATAATTTTTTACAAAAAATTAGCAGAATCAAATCAAAAAATGTTTGAAATTTATATAGCATGGCATAAAGTTTGCTAATTTTCTACCTTCAAAACTTTACAATAGGTAGTTTAATTTGAAGTATTACATAAAATATTTAAATTGTCATTTACATTAGTCGTGCTATTCAATTTTTAAAAATTTGTCATTTTAAACTTTTTCCAAGCTTAAGGACATTTATAAATAATTAAAATGCCGAAAATCGTACTTTTTGCCATTTCGAGATTTAAATAAAAAATTTTAAAAATATGTATATTTATAAATAAATAATAATAACTTAAAACGATACATTTAGGATATTTAAATTATGAACAAAATTTAAAATAACCTGATCGTCTCTAATTGTTTTTCTTTTCCACATTATCATATAAGACCTTGTTATGAAGAAATTTATTATTTCTAATAGTTATATAAATTTATTGATTTTAGTTTTTAAATAAATTTTTTCATTTTCAAATCTCTGTTTTAATAAAATATAACATTGTTTTCCTAATTAAGCCTAAATATGATTAAATTTTTTTATAATTAAGCTGGTAGGTATTTTTGTTCACATCTTAAATTAATTTTTATACCTTAATTAAAATAGAAAAAGCATGATTTTTGTTGGTCTGAGTTTAAAATTTAGTTAATTAAAGAATAATTATTTGTCTCGTGAAAAAACGAGAAAAAGGGAATATTGGGCTTATATTATAAATTTTATGCTTGGTTACTATAATTTTGCGACCTATGTTTAATTTTGACAAATGCTTTATTTTTTCACTCTGAAATTTGGGTTCAACACACCCAATTGTATCTAGGCCTCGACTTTAATAATGAACAAAAAAATACATAAAGGACAAAAGAAAAATCAAATCTTGAGTTGTTATCATTCATTGGCTGTCAATATATTTTATATAAAATAAAATTAGGCATACTAGGGGCTTATTGATATAATTTTGTTGATTATTGAAAAGTTAGCCATAACTATAATATTTAATAAAATATCCATAAATTATTGTTTGAATTTTTGATTATAACTTATATGTGTAAATTTTACCTATAGCTTCTTCTAACTGTTATGATGACCTCCATCATTGTTTACATATATGCCGTTGTAGCCTTCAATTTTTTCCGAAAGTTTTATGTTTCAGAGGAGGACGGACAAGTGGACGCCAAATGCAACACTATGTTATCGGTATCAGTTTTAGACATTTGTATGTTTCAAGATAGTTTTACCAAAAAAATGATATTTTAGTTTTAAACCCTAGCCTCTCCTTTAACCATTTAAAAAGCTTTTTTGTTATGTTTTGAGCCAAATGATGTAGCAATTTTAATTTTATGTAATGCTATAATTTTTTGTGATCTCCATTGGTCACCTTAATTAACCCACCAATAAATGTATTTGTTTGCGAATCATATTTATAAAATTAAATTTATCCAGTGTTTCGTGTTTCATCTGTACAAAGGAGTTCGTGCCGGCGGTGGAATAGGTAAATTTAATTAAAATTTTAATTTTTCACCAATTTTTAAAATCAAATATAAATTCTAAATAAGGACATTCAAATATTAGATTTTGGATAAATATTATTAAAATTTTTTTAAGAATTCTATCTTATAAAAGGTTCTCAGTGCTAAAAATTAGGATTAATAACTTGTTGTAAAAATGCGTTTTATTTGAGCCCGTTTAGTCATTCGTTTTTTCATAAAAATTCAAAAATTCTGAAAGTGTTAAATTTTTTGAATTTAAGTTTTTACATTAAAAATTATTGACCATTAATTTTTGGATATTTTCCTACACCCGGAGCCGTTGCTCTCTTTAGAAAATATTTTAAAATTTATAATTAATCTATATAAACATAGCTGATAAGTATTTCACCATGACTCTTCTAAAATTCTAACCCTAGAAAAAATTTTCAGCATTTAACTAATATTTTTATTTTTATGAATTCGTAGAGCGCGCCTTACAGGCAAATTCCTTTTTTTGCACATTTTAAATTTTATAACAAATATGAATAAATTTTTAGGTGATGAAATAAACCCACCCGATGGCGACCCTTACGAAGCGTATCGTATCATATTTGACATAACCTTTTTCTTCTTCGTTATCGTTATCCTACTGGCCATTATTCAAGGTCACACTGCACTTTTATTTGCACCCGAGCTTGATAGAAACACTATTTTTTGAATAAAATATTAGGAATTGCAATTTAATGTTAGACTGAATATTTATTAATTGTTAAATTGTATTAGAATACGTTAAGGAAAATATAATTTTGTATCGCACACTGCAGGTTTGATCATTGACGCCTTCGGTGAGCTGCGAGACCAACTCGAGCAAGTCAAGGAGGATATGGAATCAAATTGCTTTATATGTGGAATTGGCAAAGACTATTTTGAGAAAGTACCTCATGGTTTTGAGATTCACACTAAAAAGGAGCACGACTTAGCCAATTATATGTAAGTGGTTTTTTATATATTTTATACCCGGTTGTCTTTTAAAAAGTCGAAAATTTAATCAAATTTATTATTCATAGTGTACATAATTTTTGCCAGTTTCTCTTAATTTTTGTGCCCCACCGCCTATGATAATAGACTATTAGTAATAAGATCGAATTTCTTAAAATAGTATTTTTTTAATTGAATAATAGACTGTAACATTACGCCTTTATTTAGGTTTTTCCTTATGCATTTAATCAACAAACCCGAAACTGAATTCACAGGACAGGTTCATACCCTTATTAAATTTTTAAATTTTAAACTTTTATACATAAAAAGTTTATTACTAATGCATCATTACATATCTGGAATTATTGTTTTGCTGCAGGCCATTTTGGCCCGATGATCAGCAAGAATCATTCTGTCAAAAAAAGGCAAGTTGGGTGCTTAAATATAGAAAAAAATTATGGACCGAGGCTGAAAAGTCTTTTTGGTTATATATTGGAATAATTAAATTTTTATTGTACTCCCGTAAAACGCTTCTTTTCAATTGCCGGAATATATTTGTAATTAATTCAGGAAACATATATCTGGCGGCTATACCAACAAAGGTGTTGGGATTTCTTTCCAGTAGGTGATTGCTTCCGAAAACAATATGAAGAGACACCTGATGCGACTTAATACTTTGGCCTCTCTCAATATTTAATAATAATTTTATTTAAAATCAATTTTTATGACATTTTTTTTACATTATCAATGCAAAATGACAATTTAGTGGTTATTTAATTTGTTGTTTATTTATATTTATAGAAATATTAATAGCGCAACTTTGTTTTAAATTTGATGGATTGTTAAATATTACCGTTTTATTTATAAATAAATAATTTACACTGGAGTTTTGTTACAATTATGGCTCATTTAAAATAATTTGGTTAAATGTACAAATCCTCATCCAATAAAAATTATGGACAAATTTATATAGCACATGTTTTGTTCTTTTTTTTAAATAAAACTATGTAGGCCAGCTATAATTAAAAATTAAAAAAAAATGTACAAAAATACAAAAAAGAATACCAAAAAAATATTAAAAAATATTTTTTAAATTTAAAACAGCTAAACTGCTAAGTTCAATCTTCAAATTATATTTTTATTTTAAACCCGATAATATATCGTATCCTATTTAGGTTGGGTGCCGATTATTCTGTATAACTTAAATGTGATGTGTGAGCTTAGATATATTCAAAAATATTATTTCTCATTTTTTGGAATAAAAAACATAAGTGTCAAGTGATTTTAACATGTAAATTAAAATGTTTTAATTTTTTCTCTTTAGGTATTCTCGAGGTCGCAAAATCTGTCAATTTGACCGAATTCGGCCACTTTTTCAATTTATATGAAAGAAAATAGTTAACTAACTAAGCTTCGGAAAACGGAAAAATATATGAAATTAGGCCATCGGATTATTTCTTTCTAAGTGTATTTCTTTTATCGCTCCTTAATTTATGTTGGCCTGTGTTATAAAATGTAAATATTTATTTACGAAACATTTTCTACATATGTTTTTATTTTTGGTAAGTTTGGCTTATATTCCAACGAACAAATATTTTTTAATTTTTAAGTTCTAATCCTTAATTATATGAATAGCTGATATCTAGCTCCCGGTATAGGTTAAGTGGTTGCCTAATATGCCACAAAATAGTAAAGCTTTGAAGGATATTCCGTTTTTTTTTTAAATATATGGCATGGGAGGCGGTGTCTTAGCAGGTTGACTGCTTTTGCCAGGGCAAAATTCGCACGCTGTCCTATTCCGGAGAACACGGCGTCAAATTTTTTATTTTAACTAACTTCTGGGCTTATCAATAAGACTGGCAATTTTTTGAAAAAAAAAATAATTGGCTTTGAGATTTTTCCCAAACTTCCCCAAGTAATTTAATTCACCCCTAAATTAAAAAACGGCGCCTTGTCGTTATAAAAAAAAACATGGAAAACCCGATTTTCGACTTTGCAACAGAGCATATTTTGAACGTGTCATATGTTAACATTTTAAATTATTAGAATCAAGTTCATAAACAGATTTTAAAAGACCGAAAAAGGTTATTTTAATTATTATCTAATAAAAACGCCAAAAAAATTATGATAAATTTTTGCAAAAAGCTTTAAAACATTAGGAAATTACTATCATTTTTAATTTAAATGTAGTGTATTTTACTCGATGCTAATCACATATCTTTTAATATGATATGATACATTACTAATAAATATGGCAATAAATTAACCTATAATTTGTTTTTTTTTGTTTGAAAATTAACAAATATTTGTTACCTCCAAAATTGCCTATTAAATTCACTAATTTTGTTTAATTAATAATTAATATAACGTGGCGTAGAAAGATATTAAATTATTTTAACTAGTCAAAGAATTAAGATGAGCTGGGCTGGGACTTATACATGCAAGGTTATGTAATGAGATAACGTGCGATAGGTTTAGGATTTCATAGGGACCCTTATATATCTAAAATTTTAAATACCTTTAAATATGTGCATTTTTATCCTTCAAAATTTTGTAACTTCATTAATATATAATTAAAGAAAAACCTAATAAATATCTGCTCTAACTCAAATAGTAAAATTTGTTTAAATAAAAGTTTTATTGGGTTTGGACGGACCTTACATAGTAAATTATGTTAAAACCCTGATATAGCCTCAATAAATTGAATATGTAAAATTACAACCCTATTTTTTAGAAGAACTTCCTTTGCAGAACTGGGAAAACAGTGAGTCACGAACTTTGGCTCATTTTCTGTTCCATAATTTGGGTAAAAAAAGAGCATAAATAAAGAGCCAGATTAACATTTTAAAAAAGCTCCCACTAAACAAAGGGGGAAAAACTTGAAATTAGAGGCTCTTAAAAAACTTCAAAAAGCTTACTTTTCATTAATAATCTTCCAAAAATATTATATATCATAATTTTAAACTCTAAGCAAATTTACTTCGACCACATATAAATATACATATCCATATTGGTAACCATAATATTCATTTAAATATTTTTTTATGAAAATTTTTTTGCTTAAATATATTTCTTAAAAATACGTAAAGATAGCCGAACATATATAGAAAAAATTGGGTCGGCCTTAATTTAGCTGTGGTCTGGCCAGAAATGGCCTTAAAGGATTATATCGGCAAATATATACATTTGGCCAATACAGTGGCGACTCGTGGATTTTTAGCCAGGGTGTTCAATCAAAAATCAAAATTTTTGTTCAACGAGCGTATAGTCTCTACAATTTAATTATAAGCTTTAAAATTTTGTGTAACACATTTGGCCTTTCTCTCATATATCATTCGAATATACCCAATCTTTTATAAATATGAGACTTAATGCTAACTTAAACTTTTTACCCTTCTATGTTATTAAGTGTTTAATGCTAAAATTGAACACATTGACGCTTAATTTTATTTGAACACAATCTTTTTACTATTGTATTTTTCGTGTTAATAAAGTGTTCAATGCTAGGCATTGAACACAATATGTATGTGTTTAGAATTGAACACCATCTTTTAGCTGTTATATGTCTTCGTGTTATTAAATATGTAATTGGTGTTCAATTTAATAATTGAACACCATCTTTTTAATATTGTATATTGTATTCTGCGTGTTATTATAGGCTCAATCCTCAATGTTAAGAGGCTAAACTATAACTCACACATAGTGTTCAAATTGTGGATTGAACACGCTCCTGTGCTGGATGGAGTGAACCATTACGTGTTCAGTTCTTGGATTGAACATCGTGCAATGCAATATAAAAAATTATTAGCTTTCTTGTCCGGTTTGTTTATTTTTTTAAATATAGTCGATATATGATCAATTTTAGAATTGAATACGCTCGAAGATTAATATTACGTGTTCAATTTTTACGCTGAACATCTTACGACAAAATAATCTATGTTACCTGAAATTTAAGTTGTTGACCTCGTAAATAGACTTAATAGCTTAATAATATTAAGCTTTTAAATTGCATTTGACTAAGCACGGTTCAATATTTGAATTGCACATTTTCTGATAGACACTCGATGTTAGTTTTTTGAATCTAGCTGTTGATCCTCTTAATTTAAACATAAAACAGCTTATGTATGATTCAATTTTGTAAATAGAAAATGGTACGATGGGACTTTCATTTTTTTATTTTGTTTACAAATCACTGCCGTCCCGCTAGACCATCCAAAACTAATTTTAAATAGTTTTAAAAACATTTCTATATAAATTTTTGCCAGGGTGTTCAGTGAACACCTTGCACCTAATGACGAGTCGCCACTGGGCCAATATCATTAATAAATATTGCCTTTTAAGTTTTGGCCCGCACGACATGATTTAATCCCGACCCGGGTTTTGGTTTTTTAGTTTAGGCCCGGCCCGGCCCAAATAAAAAAATACGGCCCGGAAATTTTGTATGAATATAAATTTTTTGCTTTAAAAATATTGATAAAGTACTGAGTGTAAAAGTGATACCATTTATAGAGTGATATAAATTTATCATTTACAATACTTAGAAAATAAGGCATATAAACAACTAGATTGACCCGTTTCAAATTTCAGCCAGGTTTGGCCGGCTCGGTATGGGCTTTCGAGTCTCAACTTGGGTATTTTTTGCAGATATTATAAATTTTTGTATTGTATTTTCCAACCCTTAATTACGATTCGAAATATATTTAAGTATGCCTTACGTTTCAAAACCAGATCAAATTGATTAGTTAATTTTTTGTATTAAGGTTAGGGCACGTGCAAAGTGAGTTTTTATTTTCGAGAAATTTATAAAATTTAAAAATTTTGAAAATTTTTATTTTTTTTCAAAATTTTTTAAAAAATTTTATCAGAAAAAGCATTTTATAATTTAAATTTGGCAACTTTTTGAAAATTTGCGTTTTATTTCAAGATAAAATTTTTGAAAATTAAAAATTTCACGAAAATAAAAACTCACTTTGCACGTGCCCTTAAAAACAAATTTATTTCAGAAAAAAATGGAACCTCAAAATTTGACAAGCACTTTGTGTCTATTTTAAAATTTTTTAATAATATGATTGAAATTTAAACCCGCCCTACCACAACAATTTTTATTTTTTTTACATTAGAACACGTGCTTAATTTTTTTAAAAATTTTTAAAAAATTTTTTATTTCAGAAAAAGCATTTTACGTGAATATACTAAATTTGGCAACTTTTCAAAAATTTGCGTTTTATTTCAAAATAAAATTTTGAAAATTTCACGAAAATAAAAACTTACTTTGCACGTACCATTAGTCACTTTAATTAATCAAGTGCAGTCATTTTTTTTGCTAAAATTTATTTTTTCACTAGCCATAGCCATATCATTATAATTTAAGTTTGGTATCATCCAAAAAATCTGAATTTACATTTAAATTAAAAAATACGCATAGAAAATAATAACTTAAAAATTTATTAAGATATTAGATTATTAAAATTGAGGGAGATTGCCTTCTAAACATTTATTTTTATTTTTACCACTCGCGGGTTTAAATTAACTTTATTAAATATAGAAGGCTTAAATCTAGTTTATTTAATTGTAATTTAATATATTTTTATAACTTTTGGTTAAATAAAACTGCGCATGTTTGGCTCTATATTTTGTCTGAAAGGACACCTTTCGTGAGTGTTTGGTTAAAAACACTCAGCTGATATGGCAGACACAAATTTTGGTGAGGGCTAAATAGTAATATATATATTTTTATTTATTTTTAGTCATTAAATTTATTATTTTTATAATACGACTATAATGTCGCAAATGTCTACTGACCTTACTGGTATTTGTAATTCCAAATCATCCGACACGATTCAAATTCAGTTAAAAAATGGTATTTGTCACTCCAATCTCTTTTCTCCAAATGATATGTTAGAAAATATCAAACCAGCTGAAATAATATTAAATGGCCATAACACTACTGCAAATGCCGAAGACACTAATAATGAAGAAAGGGTTTACATTGATGAAAAATTTCTGCAAACTTTTACAAATGATTTAAATAAAATATTGCAACTCACTAAGGCTGATGTTGATCCAATATTTCATAAATACATTAAATCCATTCCGGCAATTCAATTGTATAAGGGAATTTTACTCCAAGGATTTTTGATGCCTTTTAAGCTTATAAAGGGGCTTGAGGATTTTACAATCAAGTCGGATGATATTATTATAGCTTCATATCCTAAATCAGGTTCAAATTTTTATCAAATATAGTAGTGTAAAATTGACACTAGTGGATGTTTTAATTACTAAATTTGAATTGTGATAAAGCTTTAAATTATTCGTTTTGAACACTTTGACATTAAATACACAGGAATTTTTGAGAAAAATAACAGAAATCCAATGCATTTTTGAACAAAAAATTAGGATTTTGCATATGGTTTCTTGTAAGTATATTGATGAAAATATTATATATAATTTTTTATTCGTGCATAGGCAACATTTATCTTGAATAATATTACACATGTGTAACCACTTTAAAGCTGCTGATTTTGTGTGTAAACAGTAGGCCCAAACAATATGCATAAATTTTACACCTAGGCTAAAAACTTAGATTGATATATTGCTTTGCTTGTGCTAAGAGTCAAAGCTTTAAACGGGTATTGTGCCCCAATAGGGGGAAAAGTATGGGAGAAATCCTAAAACCTATGTTTTTTTATAATTTTTTATATTTATGGTTTAGATATTTCAGGCTTTTCTACTGTTATTTGTTGGGTTGATAAGCTTAAATTTATAAAACCTCTAATAATTGACCGAGCCAAGACAAAAGATCTTTGATTAATAGTATAATGGGCTTGACTTCCAGCTGCCACTATTTGGACAATAATCTTCTGACTATAATGTCCTTTTTTAAATATAATGTAAAAATATTTTTTTAGTTAATATGGTGTTTACAAAGGCGGTTACAGATTGTTTTATAGTTTTAGGATATTGATTTCATAATTAATAATTAAAATGTTTGTGTATTTGGAAGGAATTTTGTAATGTTTAAAATTGAATGTATGTTATCTTACTAAACATATTGTTTATACTCTGGAAAGACACTGAAATATTTTAACTTATTTTAATTAACATTTTTTTTTCAATATTAGTAAAATCTAAAAATCTTGTGCATTGTTATATTTCTCTACTCTTAAATAACGCACTCTGCTTACACTGTAGCCCTAAAACATTTATGTGTGACACACCTTAATCGAGACAAATGAGCTAATTTTTAAAAAGACCCCAAATTAGGCCCTTTTTTTCAACAATTTGTATGATAGCTAAAACGTTGAGAATTTTTCTATAAATTAAAAAAAAATAAAGAATCAAAACAAAAAAATATTAAAAGAATATATATAAATTAAACAGCTAAACTTTTAAAATCAAATTAATATTAATTTTCCCGATAAAATATCGCGTTATGTTGTTTAGGCTGGGGCAAACTATTTGGTAAATTTAGATGTTAATGTATGAGCGTAGTATATCAAAAAATATATTTCTTATTATTTGGGAAAATAGAAGTAACACTTTAATATGAAAATATATTTATTAAATATTCTCGAGGTCACAAAATGAGTTAATTTTGCCGGATTCGGCCTAATTTTTTACAAATCAGCCTGTTTTGCAAGTTTCCGTAAAACGGAAATTATATTTGAGATAACGCCATCATATAAACCATTTCGCTGCAGTTTCATAAACATCGTCAAAAACTCATTGATTTGTTTGTAATTTAAACTAAAATATTTATGTTTGCATATAATTATATAAACCATGAAAGAAAGTCTTTGTTTTAGCATAGGGAGACAGCCATTTGTAAATTTGGGTAAAACTCCAATAACACTGGACAACAAAAAAAAACAACATCAACGATTTTTTGAGGGTTTTGTAGAAAATTATCTTGCGATAACGATCCGGATTTAGTTTTTCCAATTCCTCCAATTTTTTTTAAACCGCGTCCAAAGTTCAGAAAAAAATTCACAAAATTTCTTTAACTATTAATTTTCCAAAAAATCTATTGGCATATTCAGATTCCTTATAAAAATATCTAAAAAAGGTTACTAATTTTATAAAAATGAATAAATAAAAAAAAATTAAATATTTTATAAAAATTCAAACCCCTTACGTTAATAATGAATGTTTCCGTTATCTAAATATATTTTTAAACTTTTGTTACTAGCCATTTTATGATATAGAAGCCCAAAATACCCCAAAAATTGAAAAATCTCAACTTTGACACCGAATGACTAAAAATTTGAGGCATTGGTTAAAATTCTAATTTCTTATTCGTGATCAGCGCCCAAAACTTGACCAAAAACCATAGTTGCCATAAATGATGATTAGGGTCGATTTTGTTGTCCAGTCTAATATATTGCATAATGTTTGCAAGAATCATACATTTTGTTTTCATCTTTTTAGTTAATATCATTTTATTTTATTTGTATATTTCTAATAACTAGATATATCGTTTAAACTGCCTTTATTTGACCAAGTCTTACATGCCACAAAATTACTATAATTCATATTTTTTTTAGCTTAAGATTATTTGGTCATTTATTATTTTGACACTTAGGGTATACTATGTAATATTTTATATCAATATGTTATAAACTCTAGCATTCAGGATCTATATAAATTTTGGCAAGTAATATTTGGCAAGGAATTTGTGGCACCTATCTTTGAAAATTTTATGTTTTTATTTCAAGAATGTAAAAAATTGGCATTGAAACCTAAACGGCAAATTGGATAACGCCATATTCATTCAGATTTTCTTGTCATGTAATTCATAATCCACTATATCTCCTAACAATAGAACCTATTTGGCAATTGGCTTAATGCCTAATTGATGCTAATTTAATTAATTTTTTTGAACATTTTTTAGGATTTACGAAAATTTCTCCTTTTTTCATATCCGTCTTAACAATGGATCCTTTCTATTCCATAATTATTTCGCCTTTATTAGCGCTTTGGAATAAAACAATATCAAACGGGTTTATAAAATGTTAAAAGCACAATTTTATCGCAAAGTTAGCCAGTTTTAATTTAGTGTAAGTCTTAATATCGTCACATGACATTAGTGTCATATTTTAAATTTTTTAATCTTGATTAGATATTTGGGTAATTTGGAGGGCGCTTTCAGATTCATTTTTTTGAAAAATTTTAATAAATCTAAATTTTTTAAATTTTGATGTTTTTATTAAAAATGTTACCATGGTTTTTTTACAATATTTTCCTACTCTCGATTCTATTGGTCTGACAATTAGTATTTTTATTAAATTTCTATCTAAATCTATAAAAATATAGCTGACAATCATTTTACCATATGTTATTTGAAATTCTAACCCAAAAAATTTAAAAATACATAATTAGCTTCAACATAATTAAATTACTTTTGATTTATAGTTTAATAACGCCCCTAGTTTTCAAACCTTATTCGTTTTTACTAAAATATAAAAAATTCTGAAAATTTAAAATTTGAGTTTTTACATAGAAAATTATTTTTCTTATAATATTTTCTAACCCTCGCAGTTGGTAAGTATATTGAGAAGTCTTGATAAATTTATATCTAATATATAAGCATATCTGATAATCATTTCAACAAGACTTTTAGAAAAATTCTAACCCATAAAATTTTTTTCAACATTGGACCAATATTTTTTTTGGAAACTCTTAAAAATTCGAAGTCTGATTGCGCCCTTGAAATTAATCTTAATTATGGTGATCAGGGATGTTAAAATGACCCGGCATGCCCGATCCGGGCACTTTAAACGCTGGATCGCTTTTAAATCTTTGCCATCAGCGCGCATTTTTTTTCTTTATGCTTAAAAGCACAACGAGTACTCTCAAAACCGCGCGGAAAATTTAAAAACACTTTTTTATATTTTAAAAATCCGTCAACTGGTCTCAAAAACGGGCAATAAAAATTTAATACAATTTTAGGCAGAGAGTACTCAGGTGTTTAAACCACGTCTAGACTTTCATAAGCGCGCAGTTAACGACTTTCAAAAGTGCACAGTTTAGGAATAGAAACGGGCAAATAAAAATTTATTTTTTTGCGCCTAGGACTCTCAAAGCGCGCAAACAATATTTTCATTTATTTGCATTTGCGCTTACGACTTTCTAAACCGCTCACCCTTTTGAAATCTAAATAATTATTTTTGCGCAATAACCTAAACAAAAAATTTTGCGCGCTTTTGAGACATACACATTAATTTTTTTTTCAAGAGCGCGCCTTTTAAAGCTAAGGACATTTAGAGCGCCGTAATATATCAAAAGAGCCCCCGCTCTATTGAGCTTAAACTCTTATTCATCTCATAAAACTTTTTATTAACTAGTGTTTACCTAATGCAAAAGGCGAGTTGTTTTTATATATATCCCACTTGACGTTAGGGGTTTTAGCCTCTGCTAATAATAATTCAAATCTATTTTTCCATTTGCGTCATATAAGTGTTATTAGATATTGGCTCACTAAAAAAGGGCTTTTGATCGATAATTTTGCAGTAAATTAATTTAAGGACAGCTACTTTTTTGAACATTTTACCTGATTCATCGCGCCTCTCAAATTGTGTATCTACCTGCATACCTTGAAATCTAACATTGTCTCCCCACAGATGTAGTCTATCGATTAGATATATGTATGTTCTTAAACCTTCCCATATAAAGTCGCTACTAAAAAAAGCTTTTAAATATATTCACTCTCTCTCTCCTATAAATCTTACGTCAAGGTCTATCTTCCCTTAAATTAATTATTTACAATGTCCAAAAAAGTGTTTTTCATCTCATCCACCTTTCATTAAACAGAGAAGCATGTCCTTGCTTTCTAATTTACGAAAATATTTTATACCCAATAAAACGATTCTAACTTTTGTCTTGCTCTCATAATATGGCTTGGTAAGTGATGTACGTTTTTTTTTGAAACGCTCATGGTACACGTGGGTCTTAATTTTTATTCTGGATTAAATTTCAATTTTGGATTTCACCCCATGATTTTCCTTAAAGAGGCGTCATACCAGTTAAGGCTTAGAACTCTTCTAAATCGAGCAAAGCAGTATTGTCGTCAGGTTAAGTTGTGGGGTTTGCTCGAACTCCGGCGACCTAGTTGGCTTAATTTCTTACCTTAGTCATATCTTTAGGGCAGGGCCTACTACTTAAGTAAGTTTAACGGCCTAAAATTAATATACCTGTGCAATAAATCAAAAAAATTTGCCTATGCGCGGAACAACAGACTCGTAATGTTCCGGCCCGATCTATCCGACATTAACTTTTGCCCTGCCCGGTTTAAAACTTGGCTTTTTATTTTATGCCTGGCCCGGCTCGAATTTTGGGTAAATATGTTTTGCTTTAAAAATATCGATAAAATACTGAGTGTTAAAGAAATCCTTTATTGTGTGGTAATATAATTTATCAATTTAGTTCTCGTTAACGTTAGCTTAAAGAGATGAAGCAAAATATGACATTAATCGGCCCGGCCCTTAATTTATTTTTTTAATTCAGCACCGGCACCTCCAAACCCCTTTTAAATTTTGCCCCGGCCCTGTTTTCGGCCTGGCCGCTACCGGGTTGGTGGCTTTCGATCCCGTTCTAAATTATATAAATTAAAAAATATCTAGATCGTAAAAAGTTGTCAATTTTCACAAAATTGGCTATTTGATTTTCGTGAGGCTGGGGGCCTGTCTTATTAGTGATTTAAAAAAAAACAGAAAATATATCAGAGATAAGGCCTTAGTATAGTTTATTTCGATGGTTTCATAAACCTCCGTTCATTAGTTGTTGTGGATTGGTTTTATACGGTCATAATATTTCCAAATATTTAATAATTAAAAGACAGCGTGGTTGATTGAAAATCATAAATTAGCCTGGGCCAGTCTAGAAAATGTATTTAAATTTAACTTGGTTGAAATTTTCTGCCCAAACGTATATTCATCAATCCGTTTGGTGTTTTTTAAATTGTGATAGAAAATTTACATAGTTTTTAAAGATTAACAAATAAGGCGAATACAAATTCAAGAACATTGATTTGCGACAGGTATTAGTTAGACATAATACCTTATTTCCCACCATAAAATGTGAAACTTTTTATTATTTCGTTTTATAGATGATGGTGTGCGTCAAATACCTATCTAAAAATTATTAAATCATCTAACGTTTCATTAAAGGACATTGAAATATTTTTTTTTCGCGAAATTTTATAAAAATTCACTTTTTGAAAATAAAATCAAAAAAACATGCAAATTTTGTTTATCCAATATGGACAAAAATTGAAATGGGAAAAAACTTTATTGGAACTAGGCAAGATATTTTTATTTTATTATTTCTAACTTAAATTTTAATTTTAGCTGATCAATTAGTTGATAATGAGCCAAATTAGTTCCGAATTTGAGTTTTGTAACTCTCAATCAAGAGTTTCAAATCCCTCTAACAACATCATTTTTTTTTTGTTTTTATATTTATAATTTTAATTTTGCCCCCTTCCCCCCTATAGGGACCACCTGGACGGAAGAAATTGTGTCTATCCTCAACAACGGCGGCAACATTGAAAAGTGCCGCTCCAAAAACCTGATCGAACGAGTCATACACCTCGAGGTCGGGCGGCCCATCTTTCCACTCACGTACCTCAACAACCTACGGTCGCCCCGACTCCTAGCCACTCATTTCGCTTGGCACCTTCTGCCACGAGGCATGCAACGGGATCCGCCCAAATGCAAAGTAAATGTACCTCGTGAATCGTTTCACCACTCACAATTTTTATATGATTAAGTTTGGCTACTCTAAGTCACGTTTGAAAAAAAATTTAAGTTTTTTAAAGTTAACTTAAGTTGTCGCCTGACTGTCGTCATTTATAAAGTAAAAATGATCCGTTGACCACAATAATTAATTGAGGTGCCGGTTATATACTAAAAACAGCTGGAAGCAATAGGCTATGTACAATGCCGTTTTTTCCTAACATATTGCTTTTTTACGTTTACCCTATCAATATTACAATTATTTGAATATCACAGATTATATACATTGCCCGAAACCCGAAAGATAATGTCGTGTCCTACTTTCACCATCATAGGATTGCATCGTTTCTTGGAAATTATCAAGGCACTTGGGACGAATTTTATCACCTCTTTGAACAAGGGAAACGTATAAAATCTTCCATTTTTAGATAGTTTAAAATTTAATAACAAGTTGCTAATTTTTTTTGGGTATTTTATTTGAATAAAAATTTAAATTGTACATATTTTTTGTATATGTATTAGTATTTCCAAGCACAATTTATTTTTTTCAACTTTGTTTTTGTGGTTTCTTGATAAGGCTGTTTTTTTTTATCTGAAATGTGTTTTCACATGCAGATAAAATACAATATTGCCATTTGCAAATATAGGCTTCTTTATCCATATTTAAAACATATAAAATTTACTGATATTAAAAATGCGTAAGAGATTTAATATAGCTTTATAAAGTTACATATGTACAACCCAAACTGTGGAAAATATTAAACAAACTAATAAATAACATAAGTAACTTCTTGATTTACATTGTGAGAGCTGTATTTGCTTTTAAACGAAATTTACAAAGCCCACCTTAGACTCAATTTCAAAATGTAACAAAAAATTTTGTCAGTAACAAAATTATTTTCTGGGAATTTCACGATCTCCTTCGGGTCAATAAAAATCAATGAGTGAAAAAAAAGAAAAATAAAACACTTTGGGGAAATATACATCTAACACAATTATATATTTTCATATCTGATTTTTTAAATAGATTATCGTTAAAATAAGAATGAACAATTTTTGTTTTAAGCACTAATTTTTGTTTTCGTTTTTGCCTTGGTGTTTTTTTTATTTGATTTTGCCTAATTGTTGTATTTTTTGCCCAAGTGTTATTGTGTTGTGTTTTGGCTTAAGTGTTTCTTCGTTTTTTTGCTGAGACCCACTGAATACATATTATTATTTTATAGTGGTTTATGGTTCCTGGTTTGAACACGTTGCCCGTTATTGGGAAGCCTCTCTCAGATATCCCGATAAAATTCTCTTCCTTAAATACGAGGACATGAAAAGGGTATAATTTAGTTCGTTAGCTCCCCAAGTCACTTAAACATTTTTTTGTATTTTAACTATAAAATTAATTAATTAATTTATATACTATTATGCATTTACAGAGATATCTTTTTAAAGATGTTAACTTTAATTAATATATATATATGGCCTAACAATTTATTATTTTGACTTAACTCCCTCGCTCAATTGTGTTTGCCTAACTTTCTTTTTAAGAGCTGGCAAAGAAAATTGTTTGGCCCAAGGCTACCATGCAAAATTTTTAAAATAGGTTAATTTTTATAAAAATGAAACCTTGACAAAGATTCTTGAGCTATAATGTATTTAGTCGCTGTAGTTTGATTAAAAATATAAAACAGATCAACAAATTTTTGAGAGTTATGAGTTATATCCAGAGACCATAACCATTTACCGTTTTTTCTAATCAAACTGTGAACAGCTATAAACATTAAATTTAAAAAATTGTTAAAAAAAAGATAATTCTTAAAGCAGCTAAATAAATATAAATTTAATTTTTTTTTTAAACCCGATAATATTTCGTGTCCTATTTTGGTTGGGGTGCTTGATATACTTAAAATTTTTTTTTATAATATGAGATAAAGAATTTATGTTTCAAGTGATTTTAATATGTAAAGAAATATTTTTTTGATTTTTTTTTCATTCTTGAGGTCGCAAAATTTGTCAATTTGGCCAAATTTCGGCCTTTTTTTGAACATAGAAAATGTTTGATGTCTGAGAAAACTTTGTAAAACGGGAAAAATACATGAGTGATAAGGTCATCGTTTGGGTTGTTCCTTTCTAAGTGTCACATAATTTTATTCATTGATTTTTGTCCACATATCTAATACGTTTATTTGTATATTTAGGATTTAATAGGCGAAGTCCGCAAAATTATTAAATTTTTGGGTATGTCCCTGCCTCCTGAGCGCTTGGACCAGTTAGTCGATCACTGCTCATTCGAATCGATGAAAGACAACGCTATGGTAAACCGAGAAAACCTGCCCATCAAAGTTTTTGACCTTTCTGAAACTAAATTTATGCGTAAAGGTAATTTTCGTATTTATTGGTGTAATGATGACCTACCTATAACACTGGACAACAACAAAAAAACAACATAAAAGATTTTTTGGGGGTTTTTTGAAAAAATTTTTGTGGAAACGCCCCCGGGGGTGGTTTTTTTCCCCTCCCCCCACTTTTTTTTAACGGGGTCCGGGGTTTAAAAAAAATTCACAAAAATTTTTTTTCATTTACTCTTCAAAAAAAAAATTTGTTTATTTATATTCTTTATAAAAAAAAAATATAAAAAAAAAATATTAAAAAATAATAATTATAAATTTTTTATTAATTTTTTAAGAAAAAAAAAAAGGTTATTAAAAAAAAAAAAATTATATTATAAAAAAAAAAAAAAAAAAATTAAAAAAAAATTAAAACCCCTAACTTTAATAATGAATGTTTTTTTATTTAAAAATTATATTTATTTTTTTTTTTTTCCCTTTTTTTTTTTTATAAAAAAAAAAAAAAAAAAAAAAAAAAAAAAAAAAAAAAAAAAAAAAAAAAAAAAAAAAAAAAAAAAAAAAAAGCGAAAAAAAAAAAAAAAAAAAAAAAAAAAAAAAAAAAAAGGGGGGGTTTTTTTTTTAATATATTACAATTGTTGCTTTGCTGTTTTTCTTATTCACGATATTTTTATTAATTTGCTCAATAATTTTTTTTGGTTGCGTTATTTTCTATAGTCCTTTTTAAATTGTACATATATGGTTAAAAAAATTGGTAGTTTGACTAATCTCATTTTAAATAATTTTTAATTAAATGTACTGTTTACTTTTTTAAACTTTAGCAAAAAATCGCAAAAGGTTTTACCATATTTCGTAGTATTTTGTCGAAATCTTTCAGTTAGAAATATGTTAAAATGTCAACAAAAGTTGAAATAAAAAAACAATCTGTATAAGTGTAAAATAAAGCTGCCTTTTTTCCTTAAAATTGCTTTTTAAAATACGGCCTAATTTTTTTGGTTTCAATTTTATTTATTTCTTATGATATACCTTTTCTTAGCTCTTGCATTCGGCATGATTCATTTTATATTAAATGTTCATATTATTTAGCAATAAATTTTTTAATTTCCTAAAATTAAACCCGATATTGATATTGTGTTGCAGGTATAGTCGGAGATTGGAAAAATTATTTTAGCGCAGCTCAAAATGTCAGTTTCGATGCAATATATAACGATTGGTTATCCTATGTTAAAACCAAACAACTTAGGCGCAAAAATCACATAACACCCACTTCACAAAAGAGTTCTCAAATCTCCAAACATTCCTTGCATTCTAAAAGCGTTATTGAAATTTCGAACGAAAATTCGAAAAAAAATGCCGCTTTTGATTCACAGCTATATTTTGATTTCGAATTATAAATTCATAACACAAATTTTAACTTTTCGTCAGCATCACGTTACTAAAATTTTTGGCCTTCTTTTTAATTTGTTTACTGTTTTTTTCGACCTCATCCAGAACCTTATATTCATATTGGTGAAACTTTCAAAATTTTGTTTACTTTTCTTATAGAATTTTCGTCTGTATTCATGACTTTAAATTTGTTCGGCTTATATTTAAAACTCTTTTTGGGCTGGGCTTAACTTATTTGAGTTTTTACTAATTTTTTGACTAATTAGCATCCTTTTTTTGTTTCAGCATGATAAAATAAAAAAATTAAAATACATTTAAAATGTAATATGTTCCTTAACAAAAGAATTTAAATCATGGTAGATTAAAGATTAATTGACCCGCGATGAGAAACGGATATGATAATAAGTCATCAATTACTATTAGAATCCGGCATTAACCTATTGTCAAATTTTTTTTTGATGTGTTATAAGTTATGTGACACAATTGTTATATTTATATTTTTCATCCGAAAACAATAATAATTCAGCAGTGTTGTATAGGCTGTTATTTGCTTATAAATTCTTTGAAGGTTATACCTACCCTGCCTTGCATTTTGATTTACTGTCACAAATTTTTTTTATAGAATAAGCCCCAAATAAATACCTATTCCCCATCTTTTACCATGTTTTTAAACCTAATCTCAATATTGACTATAACGACATTTATATTTAATTTCACATATCTAGTGTCATAGTTATAATGATGTAAGCACAAAAATGTGGCAATATATTTTTTATACCCAGTTTAATTAATTTAAATTACCTTAATTGCTTTAAATACATTGTATGACTAGGATTCCTAAAGGTGTAAAAGCCGTTACTATTATTATGATATTTGTTTTAGTTTTAGTAAAACTAATTTATTTTAATTATATTTGTTGTTTATCTAACCAATAAATTGTTAAGAGCATGCAACGTAAGAATGTTTTTACTTCAATATTCATTTTTATATTTATTAACGCTGTTTATTTCCAAGTTTGCCATTTTCATTCATGTTATTATAAATCTTAAAATTCCAATTTCTCCTCTCTCAAATTGTATTGTTAATTGACAATTTCATGTGTTTTGACTGATAAACTCACGCCTGTAAAATTAAAAATTGTACAAACTTTATGCCTTTTTTTTTATTTTATGTTCACTCCTCAATACAATACTCTCTCTTTCTTTTTTGTGTGCCCGCCCCAACCGTGGGTCATTTTTTAACCAGGGCCAATGTGCAAATAAATCAAAATATAAACTTGGCTCAATACAAAGAATTTTTCTTTTACCCTAGGTTTTCGAATGCAATCTCATTTTTCCTTACTTTTTTTTGACATTCACACCTTTTAAATATGTTCGCCTTAATTTTTGCAATTGTTTTATAACAACATTTCGTTATATAAGAACGTGTCCTAAATTAGTCATTTTTTTATAGAAACCGAGCGCGGGTAGTTATAACCCAACAAGTATAGGCCATCAGATGTCAATTAAGGTATTACGTTTTAAAATATTTATATTGTAAAAAACTAGAAAGATTTAAAGCCTAAGTGACTTATAGATAAAACTACAGGCCTGGCCTAAAAGTCACAAATACATAGATTTAACACTTACCTAAAATCTGAATTAAACAAGCAAGATTTATTCTTATTAGACCTTGTCATTCTTTTCCCTTTTTTGCCGAAAAAATTCTCCTCTGCACCGAAATTTTCACTTAAAACTCAAAAATATGAAATTTTTGTGACTTCGGGATTTAATGATTAAATACTCCTTAAAAAATAATAGGTAACAAATAATACTAATAAATCAAAATAATATATTTAGTCTCTTTATATTAGATTGGTAAAAAATGATTAGACCTTGGAAGCAAATTTAAACGTTAAACTATTTAATAGTTTTGTTATAATTTAAATAGGCTATAAATTTTATTTTTGATTAAAAATTCGGTTTTTATGACCTACCTCAATGTCTAGGGAATAAAATTTGGCTGGCGAAATATATTTAGAGCTAAGATTAAAATATTTGCTTAGATTGAAGCCAATCAAGCGACCTAAGTTAATCAAATTGGAAAATACCCCAGGGTTTTATAATTTTTATTTATAATAAAAACATACCTTTAATATTTTTGGTTTTTGAGTCTTTTAGTCGCAAATATACACTTTAAACATTTTTACAAATTTTGAATGTTTGGCAGGGAAAAATTCCAGTAAAAAAAAGGAGTGAAGTTGTACGATGTAAATAATGTTTTTATGATAGCCAGTGGCAAACCTTCTGCCTTAGACGCAGGAGGTTGCGAGTTCGAATTCATGCACAGTAGCTTTTTTCCGGAAAAATAGCATACATAAGCAACCACTTTAAAGCTTCTGAGTGGCCTGCTAAGGCAGTAGGTCTTAAAGTCTACCAAAACCAATATGTTAAGCGAGTTTATGAAAAAGCAGCGAAAAAATATGAATTATGTCTAATATTTCTTACAATTTTCGAAAACTGAGACCGGCCCATACCAACTCACAACCAAAGAAAAAATGACCATTCAAGATTGTTTTTGCGACCTTGAAAATCCTTAAAAAATCATGTCGATATCAAATTTATAATAATAAGATATTAAATTTTTTAGACTTCCAATCTACATTTAGATTCGCCGAATTTTATGTGTTTTAATATTTAGGACAATTTCGGTATGAAATATATTATTTTACGTTTCAACTCAGTCTAACTGTTTTTTATATAAATAGAAAATTTAATTTTTAGTTAAATCTTAGTGGCTCAAAGAGGACAAGAAAAAACTGAGATTTGAAAATCCCTAAAATAGTAGGTGTGATTTACATTAGCTTATATATTTCGAATTTGTCACACTGTGACCACATTTAAGTCGCTTTAACACGCTGTCTTTAGTCGATTATTTTAAAATCGAACGCCTGTTACTGTAAAATAATGTTTACAAGTTAGGTGCAAATTAATATTAATTTAATTTCTTTGTGGCTAAATATCAATTCGAAGACAAAAAAACTAAATTTGGAAAAAATGCCTTACGTATATTTAAATAGGGATGGAACGGAACTAAGAACGGAACAGAAAATTTTGAACCGACACTGGAACTGGAACGTGAATTTTGTTGGTTCTGGTCGGTACCGGTTCTAAGTCGCGGTTCCTGGTTGGTTCATATTATTATAACTTAAATTCATCTATCAGATACATATTAAATATATAAAAAAATTCTCCACCCAAGAATTGAACCCATTAAGCCCAAATGTATAAGCCGTCGCTTGAACCACTACACATTGGAATCTCTTTTTTATATTCATTTACTTTATTTATTCTGATATGGAAAAACGCGAGTCTGCATACCTTAAATCTCCTGTTTTACTGGCAGCGATATTTTTAGATCCTAGGTACAAAGGTCTTTTATCGGTTCAGGAAAAAGCTGAGGCTCGATCTCATCTAAAAGAACTTTGGAATAAAATGTTTATGCTGGAGGATAAGAGCTTAGAAATAATTGATGAAGACCTCGTTGATTAAACGAAGATAATTTAATAATTATCTCAAAAATCACTCAAGTCAAGTGAATCTCGTTAATTTCGATACTTATAAATCAATTGATTCTCAAATATCAGAATTTAAAATCTTCCTTTTAGTCAGAATTTACTAGTATAATCGTTTTTGGGAAAAGGCATCAGCCCAATTTCCCCAGCTTTATCAAATTTCAAAAATACTACTTAGTGTTCCCGCAACACAGGTATATTTTTATTTTGTTATTTTTAGGTTAGTGTAGAAAGGTCGTTTTCGACCCTTAAATTTATATCGGATATAAGGGGGAAGACATCAGAAGAACTTTTACAAGCTATTTTGTTAATTAAATTAAATAATGATTTAACAAAATAAATTTATTATATATGATTATATATATAAATATTGTTATTGTAAATAAAAGATATGTAATTTTGTATCCTATCGGTATATTTTATATATATAACAGTAACTAATTTTGTAATTAAAAAATATTTGGAAGGAAGGAAGTATGAAAAAATTGAAATGGAAGGAATTAGAAAATTTGGAACGGAACGGAACAGGAAATTTTTGGAGAACCCGATTTAAATTGATATATATAAAACTCATAAGATAAAAATATTTTAGCACTTATCATATGATTCATAATTGCCAATATTTTTAAACCCTCCGTGAATAGATATATATCGGAAAAAATTTGGACGATTTAATGCATCATGTATAAACTATCGTTCATTAACAATTTGGTGATGAGTTCCTCTCAGATTTAGTTATTTGGAGTCAAAATCAGATTTTCAAATTAAAAAATCCTAAGGTGGAAACTTTATTATATTTATTTTAAGGTCAACTTTATTAATTTAATATACCAGGGTTTTGACATCGTTTCTTATATCACAGTGTTATTAACGACATACATAGTTTAGTTTTCAGTCTTTGGTACATTTTAACATCCCATAAAACCCAATATCGGTATAATTTTGGTATGATTAACTAAAAGGCTAAGACATTTTTGGTAATTCTTAATTCACATAATAAGGTACGCTAAAATAACGCAATATTGCCTATATAAAGAAAATATTTTAATTAAATGCCATATCGTTTTATTAATGCTTGCAAAACATAATAACAAAATTAAAATAACAATAAATTTGTAGTATACATTTGAGATTCTAAAATTGTTTAAGAATACAGCCAAAAATGTGTAATTGAAAATGTATTTATTATAAATAAGAAAAAACATATCTTCAGGGCCATAATCAGGATTTGTTAAAAATGAGAGCAATTTTAATAATTGACACCTTAAAGTTTTCATTTTAAAACGTTAGATATTACAAAAATTGCCAATAGAATTATATAAAAACAATAAAACATTAAAAAAAAATTCTACTAGAATGACCCCGTCCCCCCGCCCGTTAAGGCCTTAAGTATTACCAAGTTTACTTTCAGTTACTCAATATGATCAATAAAAATTTTTAAAATTAATAATACTGCTAGATACAGTGTCTCCTACTCCGGGGGGGGGGGGGGGGGTGTAGGAATCAAGCGGTTCCAAAAAATCGGCCGAGGGGGGTAGGTATAGTTATGGGGGGAATATGAATAAATTACGAAGTTTGTTACCCCGAGATTTTGCCGAGGGGGGTAGCTCTTCCATGAAATTTGGGGAGTAGGAGACGCTGGCTAGATATATGTAGTAAATTAAGCAATTCAAGGCAATAGCTTATAGCCCCAGAGCATTAGACGAAAAATCCCGAAAATATATAAATTAGTAAAATAAAACCTTTATTTTATCATATAAGGTATTTAGAAAAAAAAATCTGCACAAACGAAATAGATATTTTTATGTTTAAGCATCGCTTAATGCCCTTCAGCATATACAGTACCACTCTTATATTTCTACCCCCTTCATTTTAAATAGAACCATTTTTATAAAATTAATTGGATTAATGCTTTTAAAATTATTAAATAATAAAGTTGCTGGATTGTTTCGAAAAAAAGTTTGAATAATTCTTGAACAAGTTAGTGCTTATTAAATTATTTATGCCATTTTTAGTTTATCTATGATTATTGATAAATTTTGGTCTAAAAACGTAGGTCTTGCCTGATCATCTAGACGCTGTTTTGTTCTTTTTTTTTAAATTTATGCATTCAGTTTTTATGTAAATAGCTTAAGATTGCAGAAGGTTGGGGAAATATATCATTTCAGAAAAACATTTCCAGCTAAGCATATACCCAAAGCGAAAATAAGAAAAAAAAAATCCGTTCAAAACATTTTTTAATTTAAATTGTGGCCAGACGAACTAAATAAAATTATAATGAGTGACTAAGCCATTAGGGTTGGGTAAACGTAACAAAAGCCTGGGTAAAAACATTCACCGATCTAAATTTTATCCCAAAAAAGTCAATGTTTTAAGTCTAAAAAGTTTGATAAAAGGGGATTGGAAAATCAGTGGGTTTGTCAGAACAGGAAGAATAATGTAAGTAAATTAATTTTAAGCCAACTTAAGAGCACGTCAGGACATAATAAATTATGACTGTAATATAAAGTTAAGGGTAAGAATATTTAAAATTTCAGGCATTTCACAATTATTTAACTGTAAGGTATACTTCCAAAAAATTACAAAAATAATTTTAGAGCCAATAACCATATAGAGACAAAATCGAAAATAATACTATTAAAAATATACTTTTCTTTTAAAATACCCTAAAAATCTAAACCTTTGTTTATTTAAAAATATAAAACTTTAATTCTTTAGTTAAAAAAAAGCAACATATTTATTTTTATAAGTTAGATCATCTTAATATATTACCTATGAAAGAAATTTTATCAGATATCAGGAATTCTATTTTATATTTCAAGTATTAAGTATAGTTTTTTAAAAAAATTTGTGTCCAATTATAAGGGGGCAAAGTCTTATATTGGCACTGTACATTTGTTATAAAAATTATTAAGCTTTCAACTTTCTTATAGCTCTTATAGATTCAATAAGAATGTTGTTGCTTTTAAAAACATAGTCATTAATAAACTTGGCACCAAAAGCCAAATTGAATAAAACAATTGTCATAATTGGGAAAATTATAAATGTAATAGGTGCTAACTTTTGAATAAATGAAGATTGTAAATTATTAAATTGCTGAATCCAATTAGAATAAGAGATTAAAAAAAGAGTTATACAACTAACATTTATAATTACAATAGCTGATAGTCCATGAAAAGCTTTAATTATACTTTGGTAATATCTTGTTAGGCTTATTTCCAACCCCAACCTACAGGGCATTAAATTTACCAGGATTCTTAAATATTTCAAAACAATTCCTCCAACCAAATTGGTGACCGTCAAAAGTATCACAATTAACCCAGACAACCCATGCCATGTGGTAAAATGCTGTTTTCCATTTTCCCATTTGTTGTAATAGATGATTCCAAATCCAATACCAGAACATATGCTTGCAACAGTTTGCCAAAATGCGTGAATATTAATCTAATATAAATAATTAAGAAAATAACACTATTTAAAAAATGTATCTTAAATACATGCCTTAATGTAATATTTAGAAAAGCAGAAATATTGTGTATATTGCATAAATGTCATAGTTCCAACTTCAAATCCTTTATAAACCCTAATTTCTTGCTTACATAACACATATATTCCTTCAAGCATAAAGCAAACATACTAAAATAAAATGTTATTTTAAAGTAAAACAAAAAATTTCCAACAAAGAACATACAGCAAGGGCCATTAATATAGGATGCCATGAAAACAGACCTGAATTTTATACAATTATTTTAGAATACTTGATCCGGGTTTGACCCAAATGGCAATTAAAATTATAAATATCCATCTAATAATTGGGAATCCTGTCGCTTTAAACATCTGGCAGAAAAACATGTTCATGAAATCCGATTGGTAAAGGGCGAAGCCGTCGTATGCAATAAAAATAATCGGCAAGTTAGCTAACTTTATCCGCTTGATTTTTGTAAGCTAACAGATTTGACAGTTTAACTTAGCTGACAAAAAATTATAAATTATTTTTTAGATGCAAGCGAAGCAAGAAAAAAATTCTGTTTTTAAATGCTTGTAGGTCATTTTTGCTCAGAGGCACAGTTTAGTACTATTTAAAATCTAATACTAATAATCACAATTAATTAAAACCCAAGTCATAATTATTGCCAAACACTTTCTAAACTCACTGACTTAACCTTAAGAAACGACCATAAAGTAATATTTGTTTTTAAGCTCTCATAAATTTAATGCTTTAAGAGCGCCTTTAGAGTGCGTTTATATTTTCAAAAAATTTTAGAAATAAAATTTTGGCAATATTTTTTTATAAGTTTATAAAACTTAATTAAATTATATCTGAATCTTTATAAATAAAGCTGATAATTATTTCAACATGACTCTTTTAATTCACACCGTTATAAATTTACCATTAAACCAATGTTTTTTTAAATTACTTATTTTGAAACATTTTAATCATAGATTTTAACCCGTTATTAGCACTCTAGGGTCCATATGGACCCTAGCACATCTTAATATTTGAATATCTTTAAAAATATTATGTTATTGACCAAAATTTGGTGACTTTTTTATAAATATTTAATAAACAAAACTAGTAATTAAATTTTGGCCTAAGTCTAATAAAAAAATTTGTTTAGAAATTAGAAAATCTATTGGGCCCGTAGGGACCCCACATGCAGGCACGTAGGCAGAACTTTTTCTAAAGGGGGGCAAGAAATTTTAGGAGAAAAATTAATGAATTACATTGTTGCTTAATGAATGATCATATTATGACTAGCATAAAATATTTATTTATATTGCATCATAATTAAATTAATGTATGACATAAATTCAAGAAAAATTTTATAAAGAAAATAAAAATATTTAAGAAATTGATATTCTTCTGGGATCTATTGAAAACCACTCTAAGGTTCGATCTATTAATTCAGTGTTATCTATTATGTCCTTATGTATGGCAAGCAAACACAAGGATGATAATTGATCATCGCTCATTTGAGATCTTAAATATGTTTTTATGCGCTTCATGGTGCTAAAGCTTCGTTCAATTGTACACGTGGCGTGGTTACTGGTAGTGAAAGAGCAATAAGCAGAGCCCTTTTTATGCTAGGAAGAATAGGGTACTCGGAACTCTCTCATAAAAATGACGTCATTTGTACAATATCTGTTATGTACAATATCTGTGCTTTTTCTTTATTCAAGATCAATCACCCTTTAAAACTATTTTAATATCATATACCATCATCATATATATGAAATATGTAAACTAATTGATTTGGTTAAGGATATAATTGCTGTATTATGTAGATATATTATTTCATGCGCCATTTTGCTTTATAGCAGAGTCACTCCAATCAAGAATAGTTGTGTAGGATATCAATTGAGATATCGTAATGTTATCAGAAAAAGATCTAGACTCTCATATGATTTCCATATCAATATTTCTGATTCTAAATTTTTTAAATTATAAAAATTTTTAATAGAAGAAGTTAAATTATTTAATTCGGTAGGATTTAATTTAAGAATATATTTTGGATGTAATTTAAATAATAAAAAGCCAGGATTTTATCAAAATTAACTATTAACAAATAATTGTCAAAATTTTCAAATTAGATTATGCTTAAAATATTTTTAAACACTAGGCGCATAAATTCAATAGTAAAATAAAAAATTTAATTATTATAACAAAAAGTATATTACTATTTTATATTTTTAATAGATAAAACATTTACAATTATGAAACATAATTATTAAGTGGTATATTACAAGTTTATTTTTTATGACAAAAACACGTAATAGTACTTAATAATAATTAAGAAAATTTAAGCTAAATTTTGATATTATAATTGTACAATATATTTTATAAAGCCGCAAAAGTGCCAAAAAATAATAAATATACTATTTAAAAAATAAAAATTAGCGTTAAGTTGCACAAAAAAAATTAAAAAGCTATTTCTAAAGGGGGCAACGGCCCCCCTTTGCCCCCCCCCCTCAATACGTCCCTGCCCCAGGCACGTATGCAGAACCTTTTCTAAGGGGAGGCAAGAAATGTTGGGAAAAAAGTTAATATATTACATCGTTGCTTAATGAATGATAATACATAAGATATTTAGTTATATCGAATAATAATTCAATTAATATAATTCTGACATTAATTTATTAAAAATTGTCTAAAGAAAACAAAAATATTTAAGAAATTGATATTCTTCGAGGATCCCTTGAAAACCACTCTAAGGTTTGATCGATCAATTGAGTGTTAAATTATGTCCTTATGTATGGCAAGCAAACACAAAGATGACAATCGATCATCGCTCATTTGAGATCTTAAATATGTTTTGATCCGCTTCATAGTGCTGAAGCTTCGTTCAATTGTACAGGTTGTAACGGGTAATGACAGAGCAATGAGAAGAGCCCGTTTTATATTAGGAAGGATGGTTGTGGTGGTAATTAATTGAGATATTGACAGGTCATCAGAAATGGATTTACCCTCCCAGTATGATTTCCATATCAATATTTCACTCTCCAAATTTGTTAAATTATAAAAATTCTTAAGAGTGGATGTTAAATTATTAAATTCATCAAGATTTAATTTGAGAATATATTTGGGATGTAATTTAAACATGTAGAAGATGGTTGCCTGGTATTTCGTGGGAATTCTTAGATACTTTTTGAATAGGAAATACATTCTATAAAAAATAGTGTAATTGAATAAATAATATAAAATAAATAAAGAAAAATAACTTAATAAAATTTTACTTCTTTATCAGAATCACCAGTCTTCTGAGTAGATTTTATTATTAATTGTTCTTTATCAAAATCACCAGTCTTCTGAGTAGATTTTATTATTAATTGTGGGTTGAGAATAGTTTGGTTTGCCTATAATAAAAATAATAAAAAAGGTACTAAAAGATACAATAATAAATTCTAAAATTAAAGATTTTGACTATTTTGTTTTTAATTAAAAGTATAAAAAAATTAAAATGAATTGTATTAGAATACCTGGTGTTGAATTTTAGTATTTATGTCAAAAAGAAAAATAACTTAATAAAATTTTATTTCTTTATCAGAATCACCAGAGTTCTGAGTAGATTTTATTATTAATTGTGTGAGAATAGTTTGTGACTAAAAGATACAATAATAAATTCTAAAATTAAAGATTTTGATTATTTTGTTTTTAATTAAAAGTATAAAAAAATTAAAATGAATTGTATTAGAATACTTGGTGTTGAATTTTAGTGTTTATGTCAAAAACCTTTACAAAGCAGTTGAAATTTAATTGTTTTTGATCGACCTTAATTATAATTGGCAAAGGTTTTATTACATATATTTAATTGTAAAATTAAATAATAATAAACTATACTTTTTTTCTTGAAATCTCATTTTCTCTAGTTTTTCTGTGAAAATAATCAAAAATTTTGTTCTGTTTACCATTCATTTAAAAATCAGACACAAAAAAAAATCAGGTGATATTAAATTTAAAAATTGAAATTAAATTTATACATAACATTTATTATTATTTTAGTTATTTCTAAATTACACTTTAAATTTATTATAACAAATAATTTAATATTGTTAAATTTTTAAAATTATTAAACTTAAATCATAATATTAAAATCGTACAATATATTTTATAAAACAGTAAAATTGCAAAATAATATTTAAAATAAGATAAAAAAAACATTAGATGATATTAAATATAAAAATTGATATTAAATTTATACTTAACAATTATTATTATTATAGTTATTTCTAAAATACACTTTAAATTTATTATAACAAATAAGTTAATATTGTTAAATTTTTAAAATTATTAAACTAAACTATAATATTAAAATCGTACAATATATTTTATAAAACAGTAAAATTGCAAAATAATATTCATTTAACGTATATATATCCCGATTTATGTGTAATATATAAAAATTAGCGTTAATCTGCACAAAAAAAATTTTAAAAACTATTTCTAAGGGGAAGCATGGGCCCCCCCTTGCCCCCCCCCCCACCTCAATACGTCCCTGCCCTGCCCACATGGTATATTTTAATGTTAATACCATGAAATTGCCTCAATGTAAATTTAAACCTTAATAACACTGGACAACAAAAAAAAACAACATAAACAATTTTTTGAGGGTTTTGTAGAGAATTTTCTTGCGATAACGATCCCGGGTTTAGTTTTTTTTCTAAGGCCCTCAATTATTTTTAAACCGCGTCTAAAGTTTAGAAAAAAATTTAAAAAATTTCTTTTACTATTAATTCTACAAAAAATCTTTGGCATATTCAGATTCCTTATAAAAAAACATATCTAAAAAAGGTTATTACATAAATTTTTAGTAATTTACTTTCAAGTTATTTAGGATCAAAAAACGGAGTTTATGACAAAAACCACTAATTTTACAAAAATAAAAAAAATTAAATATTAAAAAAAAAATTTAAACCCCTTACGTTAATAATGAATGTTTTCGTTATCTAAATATATTTTTAAACTTTTGTTACTACCCATATATGATATAGAAGCCCAAAATACCCCAAAAATTGAAAAATCTCAACTTTGACACCGAATAACTAAAACTCTGAGGCCTTGGCTAAAATTCTGATTTCATATTCGTGATCAGCGCCAAAAACTTGACCAAAAAGCATAGTTGCCATAAATGTTGCTTAGGGTCGTCCAAATTTTGTTGTCCAGTGTAATTGCAACCTTATTATCTAGTTTAATAGATCCTAAGTTGTAATTTTAAATAGTTCCCAATAGTTTATTAAATATAAAAGTCTTATTTATTTCAGTTTAAAATATTTCGTATCAGTCAAATTAAATTCCCAAAATCAAAAATTCACAAAAATCAAAAAGTGATCATTAAAAAATTAAAATTGCAAATACATGATCAAAGTTTGTTATTATTGTTATTATTATAGGTTAACAGGGATGATATAGTAGCGTGAACACCCTGTACTTTGACCTTTGCACATATACCCAGGTTATTATCATTAAAATTATCGTTATTATAGGGGACAATAGAAAGGCAGTACAAATATAACCTTTTGGGGTATGTGATTATTTTTAAAAATAGTATTATACATTAAGTATATAAAATGGTATTGTATAATAATGATATAAATCTCCTTAAAAAATTTTAAGTATTTTTTATATAAAAATCCCTTGTAACATATATTTATCATCTCCAATAATAAGAAATAAATTTGTTTAATATATCAACCTCGTACATCAGCATTTAGATAATACAAAATATTTCACGTCTAAACTAAAATACGAACATATTATCGGTTTTTAATTAAAATATTATTTGAAGTTTATTTAACAGTTTAACTCTTGTGAATATGCAAAAAAAAATTAATTTATTTTTGTTTTCAAATTTTTTTTGTTTTTTTGACAATTTTTCTAAAATTATCAATATATAGCTGACTAACTATTAATTAAAAAAAACGGTAAACGGATTTAAAAATCCTCAAGATGGCAGGTTTGATTTTCGTAGATAGCTCATAACTCTTAAAAATTTGACTCGTGTAATAAACGTTCAATTCTTGAAAAACCATCAGAGGGATTTTTGATTCAACTAACCAACGGGATATTCGGAGACTCTTCAACAATGTAATAAAGCATGTACGGGCACTGCTTTGAAACGCCCTACTCAACATTGGGATGTTTTACTAATTTCTATCATCACGTAAACTTCACGTAAAAATCAACACCGCCTGGGAGACGTCATTAGCTAAAAGCAGAATACCAACGTTTAAATTACTGACTGATTTTTTAGATTAACGTAGCATACAGGAAGTAACGAAAAAGATTTACACGTTCGAGTTATTAACCAATTCTGTATTTAAAAATTATTCACTCATGTCTGCATGGTTCCAGGACTGCCCAATATGTGAATTAAATGATTAACTACTGTAACAAATTCTTGCAACTTTCCTTTTTTGATCGTCAAAAGGAGGCGGAAGAAAAAGGCTGTGCATGAACTGTCTAAAGTCCATTTGGTTAATCATGCAAACTTCACAGTTTCTGCAGTTTTCCAGCCACGACATCATACGTTTCTCAAAAAGATTGTTTCCATGACCAATTTCTTTAAAGCGCAGAATCCTTATATATACATTCATGACTTATTTGGGAAAAGTTCAATTGTAGGGAATTATTTTTAATTACACAAATATCGCTAATCAATTAAGATCAAGCCTAAACCAATTTAAATGTCAATCGGTGGCATCAACCAGCGCTTGTCTCAGATTAAACGCGTTATTCTGACAAAGATATCCTCCTGTATTAATTCTTTTACGACCCCCATAATTTGTTACGTGATTTATAATATCACCAGTGAACTGCCCACACTTCCTTTTTCCTTATTCACCACTTCATTGCCAAATAAAATTTGGTTAGCCGACCCAACCTTCAATATGCGCTCCCAAGTTGACCTTCTCTCTTAGGAGCTGATGTCGTCTGAAACATACTAAAACCTTAAAACATTAAGTTAGGCAAGGAACGCCCGATTTTTCAATACACAGCTTGGTTACGTGGTTTCTAGAACGATTTCTGGACGTTTTACAAACATACGCTTATATAACGTGTTTACTTGACAATCACAGTATGACTGAAAAAAGCCCAGAAACATTGTTAACAAAGGAGGTGACCTGCGAGCAAATGTTTATGTCAACTTACAAACGAATAGATGGTCAATTTATGGTCACCCTTCCATTAAAACCCGAATATCTGCCTTAGGCTTCTAATTAAATCTGCTTGAATAAAAACAAATATTCTAAATGGCGCATTTTTTAAATTATAAAAATCAATATAATAATAGGATAATGAATTAGAAGATACAATCATTTCAATAGAATTATGAGTGAATAAGAAGATACAATCAATTAAATAGAATTACGAGTAGAATATACAATTAGAATTACGAGCGAATACGAAGAATAATATCGAAGAGGAGTACTTTAAGACCGAACTAAAAACTTAGTAATCATATGTGTCGATGTGTCTTAACATTCTGTCCCACGTTGAAAAAAGATTCTTTTAACTTATTGGGTTGCTGACTGATGAGTGTGATTGGTAGTGAACATAACTTTAATGCAGGCCTTTTGTATGTCCCGTCTGAACAAAAAATGGTAACCACACCTACTTATCAGTTCCAAGATAGATTTCTAAAACTCGCCCCATCTTCCATTGAAGAGAAGATTGGTTATCCTCAAGTACGAGCACCAGCTGGCCAGGTTTTGTGGGCGTAGATGTTGATTTCCATTTGTGTCGATGTTGAACTATAGTCAAATATTCATTTGACCATCTTTTTTAATGTTGTCGCATGACTTCATGTTGAAGTCGAGATAGCCAAAATTCCAAGGCTGCGATTGTCCGCGACATAAATTTTACCAACAACATTGCTCCACACGGCTCACTAGGCAACGAACGTTTTATAAGAGCAACTTTAGATTTTGAACACACCAACCTGCCTAAGGAGGAAGTTGAGTTTCTGGACCTCAGGTATATGCATCTATAGGCAACTTCACTAGCGTCACAAAACCGTTAATTTCAAGGTGTGTTGGGTCAGTATAACTAGTTACTAACCAGGGAATTCGCAGCGCTTTTACCTTTTGGAGTTGGATACTTAAGTGAACAGTCTAGACACTTCAACAGGTACTTCATCGTCCCAAGAGGATTTAAGCAGCTACAACTGTTGCATAATTTTAGCTTTGATGATTATTGGTCCTACTAACCCCAACGGATCAAACAGCTCGCAATTTCAGAACACATAACTTGTTATGTGTAACTCGAGTGTTGACTAGATTCCTTGATTACGAACATGAGCTCGTCACTTGCAGCCGTCCAGGTAAGTCCCAGAGTTCGTGTAGCATCATTAATATTAAAAGTTACGTTCTCATCATTATTAGATTGGGTGAGATTAGGTGAGTTTGTCATCCATTTCCTTAAAACCAAACCACTAGATTAGTAATTGATCGACTTCGTTTATAAGTTCTTTGGCCTCGTAAGTGAAATCTGTACCTGTTAATACGTCGTTGACATAGAAATCGTGAAGAATGATGAAGCACGTGGATACTGATCTTTACCTATTTCAGCTAGTTGATTGAGAACTTGTATGGATTGGAAAGGGGCGGATGCTGTCCCATAATCGGAGGGAATGCTTTTTTATTAAATTCTCTATAACTGTCGTTGACTTGGACTTAAAAGTGTTTGACGATATATCTTCTTATGATTGGCAGAAATAACAATTTTATACTTCCAAAAACGAATGAAATTATATGTCAGATATTGTTGCAAGGCTGCCCCTATCATTAAACATTCGTTCAAATAGATCCCGCTTGTTTAAGTTGCTGAACCATTAAAAACAACTCGAAGTTTGGTATTAATGCTGTCCTCCTTAAACACAGGATAATGCGGTAAAGAAAATAAAGACATTGTGGTTTGAGATAGGGACCATGTGGCCAAGTTGCTCAAATTCTTTCATAAACTTGGTATATACAGCCTTTAACTTAGGATCACGCAAAAATCTGCGTTCAAGAGACAAAAATTGCTTACGTGCATTACACAGGTCAACAATTTATCAATGTCAGAAACGTGAATTTTATGAAAACACAAAAGAATGCATCCCCATGATGGCCGCCTCATCTCATATATATATTTCATTTTTCTTAGTTTTTTAAGTCTTTGGCTCCTTAGATACGTCTATAACAAAAAATGGCCTTTTTTGACCAAATTGACAGATCTAAATATACCCTATAAAGAAAAAATTTAAAAATCTTTGCATATGAAAATCCCTTGTAACTAATATTTTTAATAACATATATTGAAAAATGAATTGTTTAATACATCAATCTCTTACATCGGCATTTAGAAAATACAAAATATTTCGAGTCCAAACTTAAATACGACACGATATATTATCGGGTTTAAATGAAAATATTATTTGCTGTTTGAATTCAGTTTAACTAATGTGAATATTTTGTTTTTGAATCTTTGTTGCTTTTTTGACCTTTTTTCTAAAATTTTCAATGTTTATAACTGACTAACTAAGTTTGATTAGGAAAAACCATAAACGGATTTGATTTTCCCTAAGATGGCAGGATCTCTGTTGTTAGCTCATAACTCTCAAAAAATTGTTGACCTGTGTTATTAAACGAGTCTCCTAAAGCCGAAACATTGGATTTAAAAATTTTACTACAAATCCCTACAGGTGTTCTAGCATAAATAGACATAAAACTCTGTTTACATTCAACCTCCTCGGGGTTTAAGTGAGATTGTGGAAGTGGGTTTTCAATTTCCCAAAAACGTCTAAGTTCCTGTTAAAGCTCGATTGCAGTGGTGACATTGCAAGTAATATTGCGTTTGATGGTACAGCTTGTCGCAACTCCTAATGCAACCCAACCAAAGGTTGTCTTTTGCCATATTGGTTGTGAGGCCAATCTAACTTGACCATCTCGAAGAAAATTCTAAAACTGCTTTGCTCCGATAACTAAATCAATCTTGTTTGATAACGAAAATTGAGAATCGGCCAACCATATGTTTTTTGGAATTTTTTTGATGGATTGAACGAGTATGCTGGAATATTGGCAGTGATGTCTCGTAAAACATAAAATTGCATCGTATTTGAATAAGATGAGCATTTTGAATGAATTTTTATTGTGACCGTGTGTTCAATGTAGGAAGAAGTTTGGCCAATTCCACTGACTGAGATGTTTTGAATTGGTGTAGGCTTTAAGCCAAGCTTATAACTCCTCGGTGATAAAGTTAGACTGAGATCCCGAACTCGGCATTCCCGAAGATGCCCACGTCCGTTGCGACTAAAACTGCTGTTGGAAGTAGGAACTGCATTATGTTTGAATTGTAAACAGTCGATGGACCAGCCACTGTTTCTTCCTCAAAATGAAGTAGTGTGTGATGGTGGTTTCCACATTTAGTACAAGAAACTTTTTTGCAGGTTCCAACGCGATGTCACGGTTCTAAACATTTGAAACATAAAACTTACTTTTGAGCAATTCGTTTTCGGTCTGTTGGAACAGCATTGAGGAATATTGTGATTATTTTGGCAAAGTGGACACATTGAGTAGTGGGCTGTATTTTGTGTCACATAGAAAGTTTTCTTATTACACAGGTCAACAATTTTTTGAGAGTTATGAGTTAAACATAAATCAAACCTGCCATCTTAGGGAATATTAAATCCGTTTATCGTTTTTCCTAATCAATATTAGTTAGTCAGGTATAAATTTTGAAAATTTTAGAGAAAAAGGTCAAAAAAACAAAAAAGATTCAAAAACAAAAATAGACTGAAATTTTATTTTTACATATTCACAATAGTTATAGTGTTAGATTCAAACTTCAAATAATATTTTCATTCAAAAAATACCCAAAACGCAAATACCGGAAGTCATCAATCATTTTTCCTTAATTTTTGCGTTTTTTATTGGTATTTGCGTTTTAGTAATTTTTACTTAGACAGAAAAAGCAAAAGCCCGCATCATTAATCATTTTTGGCGGAAATAACTTTTTTTGTTTTTGATTTTTTTTTTAATATATTGATTTTAATCGACATTTTCGGCATTCCTTTGATGTTTTAAAAAAATTTTGTTACACCTGGGCATTTGGGTTTCAGACTAAAATTATTTTTTTGAATATTTTAATTTTAATTGACATTTTCAACATTCCTTTGATGTTCAAAGAAATTTTGTTACATCTGGGCCTTTTGTTTTAGACAAATTTTTTTTTTAATATTTTGATTTTAATCGACATTTTCGGCATATCTTTAATTTTTCCAAAAAAAAATTTGTCACACCTGGGCTTTTGCGTTTCAGACTAAATTTTTTTTGAATACTTTGTTTATAATCGACATTTTTGGCACACCTATGATGTTTAAAAAATTTTTTTAGATCTGGGCTTTTGCGTTTCAGACTAAAATTTTTTTAATATTTTTTACACCTGGGTCTTTGCGTTTCAGACTAATATATTTTGTTTTTAATCGACATTTTCGGCATACCTTTAATGTTTAAAAAAAATTTTTACACCTGGGCCTTTGCGTTTCGACAAAAATTTTTTTTAAATATTTTTACACCTGGGCCTTGGCGTTTTAGACTTTTTTAAACAAATTTTTTACACCTGGGCCTTTGCGTTTTAGACTAAATTTTTTCAAAATATTTTTGCCTGAGCCTTTTGCATAAGACTAAATTTTTTTTCCGCTTTGGGAATAAACTAATAATTTAAAAGGGCCAATCAATAGCTTAGCGAACCAAAACAATTCGAAAGGGGGTGAGCGAGAAGTATAGGGAAGAAAAAGTTGAGGTAAAAGCCTGATCAAGAATTATGAAGAATAGATATTATTTATTATATTAAAAAGAAAAAAAATACAAAGTGTAATACATCAAAATGTATTGCTGAATAACATATGTGTATATAATTGCAATTAATGACATATTGAGATAAGTGATAACAATACAAATATTTAATTGTTTTGAGATTGCGAAATAAAAATTAATGCACAACTTTGGTGTGAGAAGAAACATAAGTAATGTTAATACTGAATAACATATAAGTAAATCATACAAGGAAATAAATTAAAATGAGTAAACGATATAGCGCGAATATGTTATGGTTATGCGATTGAGGGCAGATTTAGGCCTCTCGAGCATGGTAAAGTAGTCTTAGCTCTTTAACTTTATAAAACAAATGTTTTATAGTGGGTCACTTATGGCCTTCAAGCCTAAAATTTTTCATTTTAGACCTCATGACCCAATATACTTGAAAAATGACCTTTTGTCATATATTGTTATACTTTAATTATAGGGATAATCTTTCTTTCTGATATTGTAGGCGATCTACCTAAAAAACTAAACAAATTAGTTTAATTTTTAAGGATTTTTTATGCCATCTAGTACCTCCATATTATTTACATTATTTGTCTATATGGCAATTGGTTTTTTATTTTTGGGTTTATTTATTTATTATGATCAGGACAAAATGGAGACATTACTTAAAACGTAACATTACACAGGTCAACAATTTTTTGAGAGTTATGAGCTAACTACGGAGACCTGCCATATTAGGGAATATAAAATCCGTTTACCGTTTTTCCTAATCAAACTTAGTTAATCAGTTATAAACATTGAAATTTTTTAAAAAAAAAGGTTAAAAAACCAAATAAGATTCAAAAACAAAAATTAAAATTTTATTTTTTCATATTCACAATAGTTAAACTGTTAAATTTAAACATCAAATAATATTTTCATTTATAAAACCGATAATTAATAGTGTCGTATTTAAGTTTGGACGCGAAATCTAAATGCCGATGTAAAAGCTTGATACAATAATAAATTTTATTTTTCATTATTTGTAATTGAAAATATAAGTTACAAGGGATTTTTATATGCAAAAAGGATTTTTAAATTATTTCTTAGGGTTTATTTAGATTTGTCAAGGAGCCAAAGATGGAATAAACTAAGTTAAACGAAAAACATATATGAGATTAGGCCATCATGGGGATGCATTCTTTTATGTTTTCATTAAATTCATGTTTCTGACATAAATATTTGTTGACCTGTGTTATATCTGTATATTTATATATGGTCAATTCCACCTCAATCCAACAAGTCCGGGAGGGGTACCCCTTTTGATTTGGCTGATATTTTGCATGGAGGTAGTATCTAAGGGTATCTCATAATCTGGAAATTTTTTTGACCGGAAGTCATTTTTGACGGAGATAGGGGCAAAAGAAAAAAAAATTGGGTGAATTTTCACATTTGATGCAACTTTGGGAGGTTATAAGTCAAAAGGTATTATAGCTAGAGACTTGATTTTTTTTTATTTTGAAGAAGACAATAAGGGCTATCTTGCATGTGTTTATTATCTTAAACAATTTATGTAAAATTTTTACAATTTTATAAAAAATATTCAGTTTAAAATAACAAAAAAAGCAGTTTTTTAAATTAAAAATTGCTAAAATATACTCCTTAATATTCTTTATAAATACTCGAACTCAAAAGTCTGGGACCGACATAACTTTTTTTAAAAAATTCAAAAAAATAATTTTTTTTTGATTTTCAAACAAAAATTTGCTCCCTGCTCTATATTAAAATATTTAAATGTGCCAAATTCAATTACATATAAGAAGTTAGACATAGGGGCAATCATGTTAGGCTATAACAGTTTTATTTATTTGATTCATACTATTGTCAATATTGAAAAGAAAAAGGGAACTTCAGATCAAAAAAATTGGTAAATCTCAATATTTTACTCCTATCTTCAAAGCCGACTTTCTGGGTCACTACCAAACCAATTTAAAAATTTAAAAATGCATTTTATACATAAAACATCGCTGTATAACAAAAATTTCCCCCAACTTTTTTGAACGAACCCATTTCTTTTTATGAAATAAAAACAAAAGCTTGCCAAGTTTTTTAGAATTTTAAGGTAGAAAAAATAAAAACTTAAAATTTGTTGTATGCATACATTTGTTAACTTTTATTAGTCTTTTTTAGTTTGATGAACAATATTAAAAATTATACATAATTCTTAATATTTATATTCGGCAAAATTCAAAATATTTGTTATATTTATTGTATAAAAAAAATTTTGGGAGGATTTTTGAAAAATAATAAGGTTAAAAAATTTGTAAAAATTTATTTTTTACTTTTATTCAGCCACAAAAACGTTAAATCTGATAAAAATGGTAAATTCGAATATTTTTGGCCTATTTTGAATATTGAGATTCAACAAAGGTTCTTTTTTTATGCATATCCAAACTTAAAATAAACGTCAAATATTTTATGAAAAATATTGATATGGTGTTTTGATACTATAAATACAAAAAACAAGTCAGTTTTTGGGTTAAACAACTTCAAATGATTATACCGGGCAGAATTAGCTTCAATGATGAATTTTAAGACTAAATATTAGACCTTTTTTATTATAATTAAAACATAGACATTCAGTCTTTTTTATTAATTTATACAAATGCAAAATATGTTTTTGAAAGGCTATTTAGAGCAAGGCATACAATATATATGTAACCGACCTTAAAGTTTAAAAACCAACAATTTTAGTTTCATTTACATCTAAGTTTCATAATAAAGACACACTAGACCTATTAAAAAAAGAGGAATTATCACTATCACTTGATTCTATAGGCATGTGGATTTGGGCAATGACCTGTTTTTTATTACTATATGTATTCCTAACAAATTTTTACACAAGAGTATTTTAATAATATAACAAATTACAAATTTAATAAAAATAAATGGAATGATTTTATGATCTCCTTTTTTTGTAATTTTCCTATTCTTTTAAGATTTTCTAAACCTAACGTATATACTATTTTTAACACTTAAACAGTCAAATTATGACTGAATTCATAGGTTCTATATATTATTAGTTAATTATGCAAAAATAACAAAAAAATAAACTTGCACAGATGAAAACAATCTTCGTTTTTTGACACCTGAAAATTTGCTGTTTTTTGACAAATTTTGGTATTTTTATTGTAGAAGAGTCAAAATCGAATGAAAAAAGCTGGGGCTATTATATGTTATAAAGCAATATTTTATCTATAAAATAAATGTTAAATATTAAAAAAAGGTTGGCTGGTTAACCAAAAATCGATTTTGAAAATTGGCAAAATTTTCACCTTTTCCGGTTTTGAGGTTCACTTTTTCATTGTAATTTTAATAATAGTAATAATCAAATAAATCAAAATATTATACACTAACATAATTGCCCATATGTCCTGCTTTTTGAATATTGTCAAATTTGACACATTGGAATATTCTAATATAGTGCAAAGGGCATAAATAGGTCCCAGAATTAAGGCAAAAAATTTAATTTTTTTAAATTTTTTAAAAAGTCATGCCGGTCCCAAACTTTTGAAATCACACATTTATTAATATTATTAAGAGCCATATTTTATAAATTTTTCAGAAAATATATAGATACGTTTTTTGAGCTATTTGTGTCTAAACTTGACTTTAATTTTTTGGTAACTTAAAAAAAATTTTTTTTAATATTTTTTGCGTCTAAGGTCCTTATAACGATCTTCAAAATAAAAAAAAATTATGAATTTAGCTACAATACATTTGATGATACATGCGCGCAAAGTTGCCTTAAATTTTTTTTTACAAAAAAATGAAAAATATTTTTGTTCATATCTCGGTCAATCACTTTCGGTCAAAAAAAAATTAGGTTTTTATCAGCACCCATAGACCCTACCATTGTACCAATTTTCAGCCAAAACTGAGACTTGAAGGGAATTTGTCGATTTGAGGTGAAAATGACCATATATATTAATTAATTTTTTGGACTTATTTATAGACCTTGCAGTTGATTGGGGAGAGGGAGACAATTTTTTTACCCCCCCCCCCCCCCCCCTTTTAAACTAAAACTTTATTTTATTGTGTAATTTACTATTTACTCCATTTTTAAAAAATTTTGATAACGTTGTATCCCACCACCCACCCCCCCCCCCCCCATCCCCATCCCCCTTGCATGGTCAAAGCGATTTTCAATCTGTCATATTTTATTATCAAAATTTAGATGCGATTTAGAAAATATTAAAGCCAACACATCCAATTTAATATTTGTATTAACCAAGAGAAAGCTATTTACAAAGGCTTTAAAAATGTTTTTTTTGATTCTAGATTTTAAAGGTCCGACTAATAATTATCAACAATCAAAATTCCACACGAATATTAATGCATACGATATTAAATAAAGCTGTTAGCTACTGTTTTTGTAAAATTTTAATAGGGCAAGTGCAAAGTGAGTTTTTATTTTCGTAAAATTTTCAAAATATAAAAAAAAAAATTTGTAATAAAACGCAAATTTTTAAAAAGTTGCCAAATTTAGTATATGCACATAAAATGCTTTTTCTAAAATAAAAAATTTTTTGAAAAATTTTGAAAAAAATAAAATTTTTGAAATTTTTAAAATTTTACTAAAATAAAAACTCACTTTGCACGTGCCCATATGCCCGCTTTATTTAACATAATCTAAATGTAAGGCAGAAGAAGATTTATCAAAATTAAGAAATCGTTTTCACCTACAATAATTATATTTTGCAGCAAACTAAGATTGTTTTGAGCCTCAAATATACTCTTAAATTTAAATGTACTAAAAAGGTCTAAAATTTTTGTTAAAGTAGGTTGTTGAACAAAAGATACATAATTAACCAATAATATTTTGAAATCCGATAATCATATGCAAATTGTTAACATTTTCAACTTTAATGCAATAAATTAATAAAACATATCATATTTCACAAAATGTCGTGAAATTTTAAAAGAGTTTTTTTCAGATCTTTAAACATTAGACGAATGATTTAATTTAACAAGAAGAGATTTTTCAACTTTATAGAATAACATGCGCCAACAAATATTTCTTTTTTTTTCGTAATTGTTTTTGTCGCTTTAGAGCTTTTACATTTTTGTGGTTTTTTTAGAGCTTTATTTTGGTGTTTTAAAAGCTTTACTCGTTGATTGTATATAATTAATTGATTGAGTTTTATCCTCTTTTCTTAATCAAACCATTTTTTTAATGTTTCTGCGTTCCTATTGATTGAATAATAATCTCCTGAAGATTTTAATGCCCTTTCAAAATGACATAAATGATTTTGTGCAATTTCATATAGTTTATTAATTAATGGCATTAAAGATTGGGGATGCTAATCAATTATCCGTTCAAAAACATGATGGATTTACTAATATTATCTGTTATTAATAAACTGTTTCCATTAATCAAAGGTTCAAATACATATTTAAATAAAATATCCTCCACATCCACTTAAAAATATGATTTAAATAATGGGTAATTAGTTGTAGTCTCAGAAGAATATTTCATTAAATCATTATTTCGTTGCAGAATCTCTGCTTTGCGCAAATACAATTCCTACATTTTCAAATATTTTGTTGATAATTATTTGTCTGACTTTTAAAATCTAGAATCAAAATAAAACAATTTTGAAGCCTTTGTAATAGCTATCTCTTGGTTAATAAATATTAGATTGGATGTGTTGGGTTTAATATTTTCTAACTCGCATCTAAATTTTGATAAAAAAATATAAAGATTAAAAAATGACTTTGACCATGCAAGGGGGGTGGGGGGTACAACGTAATAAAATTATTTAAAAATGGAGGAAATAGTAAATAACACAATAAAATATAATTTTAGTTCAAAAATAGGGGGGGGGGGGGGGGATACAAAAATTGTCTCCCTCCCCCCATCGACTGGTCAAGGTCTAGAAATAAGTCCAAAAAATAAATTAATATATTTAAATATACAGACATAATGTTACGTTTTAAGTAATGCCTCCATTTTGTCCCGATCATAATAAATAAATAAACCCAAAAATATAAAACCAATCAACATATGGACAAAGAATGTAAATTAATATGACCATACTAGATGGCGTAAATATTTCCTCTAAATAAAATAAATTTGTTTTGTTTTTAGGTAGATCGCCAAATTTTGAGGTTGTAAGGTTAAGATTTTGTATAATAATATTTATTATATTTATATATATATTTTGCAGTACATCCATTTAGTCAAAAGGACACTTATATTTATATATGGCCGCAAAGGCCAAGTATATTAAAAATTGTGTGCAACGTCAACAACCTTCAAATGCGTTTATTGTCACAAATTGAAAGGAATTTTTGTTCTCGAAAACAATGCAACTCATTAAATCGATGCCCAAAAGTAAGTACCACGGGGCACTATCGTATCCTGTTCGTCGTCTATGACCACGTCATTCATTTGATCATCTTTCTTCACCATGACTTGTTGCCCCAATTCGTTTCTATACCCATCGTCGCAATTTCAGTACTCCTTAGTATTCTTTATAAATATTCGAACTCAAAAGTCTGGGACCCACATGACTTTTTTTTTAAAAAACTCAAAAAAAAATTTTTTTTGGTTCAGACAAAAATTTGCTCCCTGCACTATATTAAAATATTTAAGTGCCAAATTTAATTATATATAAGAAGTTAGACATAGGGGCAATCATGTTAGGCTATAACAGTTTTATTTGATTTACTATTGTCAATTTTGGAAAGAAAAAGGGAACTTCAGATCAAAAAAATTGGTAATTTTCAGTATTTAACTCCTATCTTCAAAGCCAAAAGCCGACTTTTTGGGTCACTACCAAACCAATTTGAAAATTTAAAAATGCATTTTATACATAAAACATTGCTCTATAACATAAATTTCCCCCAACATTTTTTAACGTACTTAAAGCTTTTTATGAAATAAAAACAAAAGTTTGCCAAGTTTTTTGAAATATTAAGGTGTAAAATCGGCTCAGATAGCTCAGTGGCAAACCATCTGCCTTAGACGCAAGAGGTTGCGAGTTCAAATCCGTGCACAGTAGCTTTTTTCTTCGGAAAAATTGCATACATGTGCAACCACTTTGAGTGGACTGCTTAGGCAGTAGGTCATAAACGATATGTCTAAAAGTAAGAGCCTAGATTAAAAACCTAGGTCGCCGGCGTGCGTGCAAATCTTGCTATTTAACCCGTCGGCAAAATTAATTGCTTTGCTCGGGTTAAAAGAGTCAAAACCCTAACGGGTATGGCACCCCTAAATGGGGAAAGGTATGGGGGAAACCTCAAACCAACTGTTTGTTTTTTTAAGGTGTAAAAAATAAAAACTTAAAATTTGTATGCTTATATTTGTTAACTTTTACTATTCCTTTTTAGTTTGATAAACAATATTAGAAATTGTACATATTTTTCAATATTTATCCTCGGCAAAATTCAAAAAATTTGTTAAATTTATTGTATAAAAAAATTTTTGGGAGGATTTTAGAAAAAATAATAAGGTTAAAAAAATTTGTAAAAATTTATTCTTGTCCTTAAATCAATAGTTTTTAAATTGAACAGCCTTTAAAACATTAAATCTAATAAAAAAAAAAGTAAAATAGAATATTTTTGGCCTATGATTTAACAGATGTTCTTTTTTATGATTATCAACAAACTTAAAATAAACGTAAAATGTCAAATATTTTATGAAACATCGTGATATGGTTTTTTGATATTATAAATACATAAAACGAGTCAGTTTTAGGGTTAAACAACTTCAAATGATTATGACGGGCAAAATTAGCTTCAATGATGAATTTTAAAACTAAATATTAGACCCAATTTAATATGAAAAAAATATAGACATTTAGTCTTTTTTACTATTTTTTACAAATGCCAAATATGTTTTTGAAAGGCTATTTAGAGCAAGGCATACAATATATATCTAACCGACATTATTAAAGTTTAAAAACCAACATTTTTAGTTCCATTTACATCTTAGTTGCATAATAAAGATGCAATAGACCTATTAAAGAAAGAGGAAATATCAGTATTACTTGATTCTATAGGCATATGGATTTGGGCATTGACCTAAAGTTTTTTATAACTAAATGTTCTAACGAATTTTAACAAGAATATGTTTTAATAAATATAATATATTACAAATTAAATAAAATAAAGGAATGATTTCATAATCTCCTTTTTTTGTAATTTACCTATCTCTTTCTTTTAAGATTTTCTATACATAACATATATACTATATATTTACACTTAAACAGGCAAATTATGACTGATTATATAGGTTCTAAATATCATTAGTTAATTATGCAAAGATAATAAAAAAATAAGCTTGCACAGACGAATACAATTGGCGTTAGTTTTTTGACACCTGAAAATTTGCTGTTTTTTGACAAATTTAGGTATTTTTATAGTAAAAGCGTCAAAATCGAATGAAAAAAACTGGGGCAATTATATGTTATTATGCAATATTTTATCTATAAAATGAAAGTAAATATTAAAAAAAGGTTGGCTGGTAAACTAGAAAATCGATTTTGAAAATTGGCAAAATTTTCACCTTTTCCGGTTTTGAGGTTCACTTTTTCATTGTAAATTTAATAATAGTAATAATCAAATAAATCAAACTATAATGGACTAACATAATTGCCCATATGTCCTGCTTTTTGAATATTGTCAAATTTGGCACATTGGAATATTCTAATATAGTGCAAAGGGCATAAATAGGTCCCAGAAATAAGGCAAAAAATTTAATTTTTTTAAATATTTAAAAAAATCATGCCGGTCCCAAACTTTTGAAATCACACATTTATTAATATTATTAAGGGCCATATTTATAAATTTTTCAGAAAATTTATAGATACGTATTTTAAGCTATTTGTGTCTAAACTTGACATTAATTTTTTGGTAACTTAAAAAAAAATTTTTTAATATTTTTTGCGTCTAAGGTAGCCCTTATTACGATCTTCAAAATAAAAAAAAATTATGATTTTAGCTACAATACATTTGATGATAAATGCGCGCAAAGTTGCCTCAAATTTTTTTTTTACAAAAAAATGAAAAATATTTTTGTTCATATCTCGGTCAATTACTTCCGGTCAAAAAAAATTAGGTTTTTATCAGCACCCAAGGACCCTACCAGTGTACCAATTTTCAGCCAAAACTGAGACTTGAAGGGAATTTATCGATTTGAGGTGGAATTGACCATATATATTAATTAATTTTTTGGACTTATTTATAGACCTTGACCAGTTGATTGGGGGAGAGAGACAATTTTTTACCCCCCCCCCCCCCCTTTTTAATCTAAAACTTTATTTTATTGTGTAATTTACTATTTACTCCATTTTTAAAAAATTTTGATAACGTTGTATCCCACCACAATGGTCAAAGCGATTTTCAATCTTACATATTTTATTATCAAATTTAGATGCGATTTAGAAAATATTAAAGCCAACACATCCAATATAATATTTGTATTAACCAATTTGTATTAACCAAGAGAAAGCTATTTACAAAGGCTTTAAAAATGTTTTTTTGATTCTAGATTTTAAAAGTCCGATAAATAATTATCAACAATCAAAATTCCACGCGAATATTAATGCATACGATATTAAATAAAGCTGTTAGCTACTGTTTTTGTAAATATGCCCGCTTCTTTTATTTAACATAATCTAAATGTAAGGCAGAAGAAGATTTATCAAAATTAAGAAATCGTTTTCACCTACAATAATTATATTTCGCAGCAAACTAAGAATTAAAAAATGTTTTGAGCCTCAAATATACTACTTTAAAAAAGGTCTAAAATTTTTGTTAAAGTAGGTTGTTGAACAAAAGATACATAATTAACCAATATGAAATCCGATAATCATTAATCCAAATTGTTAACATTTTCAACTTTAATGCAATAAATTAATAAAACATATCATATTTCACAAAATGTCGTGAAAAAAAGAGTTTTTTTCAGATCTTTAAACATTAGATATATGATTTAATTCAACAAGAAGAGATTTTTCAACTTTATAGAATAACATGCGCCAACAAATATTTCTTTTTTTTTCGTAATTGTTTTTGTCGCTTTAGGGCTTTTACATTTTTGTGGTTTTTTTAGAGCTTTATTTTGGTGTTTTTGCCGCCTTCGGCGGCAAAAAATATACATGTACAACAATTGAATCCATGTTCAAAATTTTTATTTTTAACAAATTATTAGTAATTTATTATATTCATAAAATAAAAAAAATGATTGCGTTTATAAATTGGATATGTGAATTAAAATTAATTGTTTTCACTAATATCAATTGCTTAAAAACATATGAGATTTGGAAATTAATTGTAAGTATAATTTTACCATTTGGTATCAATGCGCATGAAAAATAAAAATATGATACATATGAATGATAAAAATAAATTATAAAACTTTGGATTTTAGAAAATGAATAGTAAAATAAGATTGATTAACATGAAAACAAATTGTATAAGTATGCTGAGTTGGAAGAATTTATATGAAAAAACATTGGTTATATATTACTAGTAATTAATATTAGGGTAAAAAATTAAATAAAACATAAACATAAACGTTAAATGCGCATAAAAAAAATTTGCAACCATGTCTTAAAATAGGAAGCAATAATTAGCTGATTATGAGCAGTGTATTGTATTAATCTAACAATTTTATGCTAGAGGTTGTTTTGATTATTATAAAATTCATCAAATTCAACGCCCCAGTTAATAATTTTTCGTGTCCTAAAAGAACCAAATCACCTGCAGGTTACTTGCCCTACTAGAAGTTATTACACAGGTCAACAATTTTGAGAGTTATGAGTTAACTACAGAGGTCAAACCTGCCATCTTAGGGAATCTCAAATCCGTTTACCGTTTTTCCTAATCAAACTTAGTTAGTCAGTTATAAACATTGAAAATTTTAGAAAAAAGGTCAAAAAACCAAAAAAGATTCAAAAACAAAAATAAATTGAAATTTTGTTTTTACATATTCACAATATTTAAACTGTTAAATTCCAACTTCAAATAATATTTTCCTTAAAAACCGATAATATATCGTGTCGTATTTAAGTTTGGACGTGATATATTTTTATCTAAATGCCGATGTAAGAGCTTGATATATTGATAAAATTTATTTTTTATTATTTGTGATTAAAATTATAAGTTACAAGAGAATTTTATATGCAAAAAAGATTTTTAAATTTTTTCTTTTTATGGTATATTTAGATCTAAATTTGGTCATAAGGTCATTTTTCATTATAGACGGATCTAAGGAGCCAAAGACAAAAGAAACTAAGAAAAACGAAAAATATATATGTGATTAGGCCATCATGGGGATGCATACTCTTATGCTTTCATAAAATTCACGTTTCTAACATTGATATTTGTTGACCTGTGTTATCCTTCTTTAAGAAGAAAATGTGGCCTCACAACTCGACGTTGAAGAGCCAAATAACAAACTAGAAAAAATGTTAAATAGATTAGGAAACGCATCTTAATCATATAAAAATTTAACAAAATCAATAGTAACACATTCTTTGTAATTATTAAGTTTTTTTATTAAAAAATTTTTGGCTATTTCAATTTCTTTTATCACTATTACTTATTTTTAAAAGAGGCTCTTTATTTATATCTAAAAAAAGGATAATCAAATTTATAAAGGGAATCTAAAGATTCTAAATAAATATTGTCGGTAAAAAATCTATTATCAAAAGAATCAATAAATAAATCAATAAATACTTTTTAATTCATCATTAATATTTAAATTATTGTCAAACTTATGAGTAGAAAACAAATAAAAATCAGAAATATCTTTAGGTTTAGTTTTTGTTTTATCCATAAATAAATTATTGTCATTTAAATAAAATTATATATATCAAAACAGTTTTTGAATAATTCTTCAAATGTATTTGTATTTCTTAATTATTAATTTCTAAACAATGGTGTATTAAATCAAAAGAACCATAAATCGTTTTGCATTAAAATTGATCATTAATTATTTTATAAAATAATTTTTTAAATGATAAATATAAAAAATTAAACTGATAATTGTAAATATGATTAAAAAACCCCGACGCTTCGGCCGTGTGACCTGAAGATATATTAAAAAAATTTTTATTTTTAATTTTTAAAAGAGTATTCAATATTTTTATGTAATTTTTAAAAAAAACAATGGCGTCAAAGTGATCACACCACCGATGGGGCAACAGCCGGGGTATGGTCCCGCATTCACTAACTTCCTTGATTGCATCATGTTGAAAAAATTAAGGGAAGAAAAAATATCAAAAAAATCTTTCTCTTCACTTAAAATTTTAAGACAATCTTTTACAACAAGATGCAATTGGTGGTTAAAGCAGTGAATATACGGGACATGGTGTCCAACTGTTTTGCTTAGAAACACTTTAACACCAAAATATCCCTGGGCATTACGTTCGCCCCATCGTAGCATTGTGCGATCAGGTTCTTTGGTTCTAGATTATATTCTAACAAAAGATTGTTGACAAGTGAAAAAATTTCTTAGGCATCAGATTTATGAATTGCTTTCACAAATATAAAGCTTTCTGTTAAATCAAATTTTTCTATATATCTAATAACAACAGAAATTTCTGTGTTATTTTGATCTCTCTAGCGGATGAGAAGTGTTGATGAATGAAAACACTTTAAAAAAAAGTGAATATTTAATAATTTTTTTTTTACATATTTTCGGCGGAGCAAATTCAATTATATTATGTGGAAGAAAAAATAAAATTTATACGTATTTTTTTTTTGGGGGGGGGGGGGGGGGGGCAATCAAAAACTTTGGGGGGTGCCCCCCCCCCCCAAAAGGGGTCTAGAATCGTGCCTGCTTATCGATTAAATAATAATCTCCTGAAGATTTTAATGCCCTTTCAAAATTACATATGATTTTGTGCAATTTCATATAGTTTATTAATTAATGTCATTAAAGATTGGGGATGCAATCAATTATTCGTTCAAAAACATGATGGATTTACTAATATTATCTGTTATGAATAAACTGCATTTTCCATTAATCAAAGGTTCAAATACATATTTAATAAATATCCTCCACATTCTCTTAAAAATATGATTTAAATAATGGGTAATTAGTTGTAGTCTCGGAAGAATATTTCATTAAATATTTTGTTGCAGAATCTCTGCTTTGCGCAAATACAATTCCTACATTTTCAAATATTTTGTTGATAATTATTTGTCTGACTTTTAAAATCTAGAATCAAAATAAAACAATTTTGAAGCCTTTGTAATAGCTATCTCTTGGTTAATAAATATTAAATTGGACGCGTTGGGTTTAATATTTTCTAACTCGCATCTAAATTTTGATAAAAAATTATAAAGATTGAAAAATCACTTTGACCATGCAAGGGGGGTGGGGGGTACAACGTTATTAAAATTATTTAAAAATTGGAAGGTATTAAATAACACAATAAAATATAATTTTAGTTCAAAAATAGGGGGGGGGGGGGGGATATAAAAAATTGTCTCCCTCCCCCCATCGACTGGTCAAGGTCTAGAAATAAGTCCAAAAAATAAATTAATATATTTAAATATAGAGACATAATGTTACGTTTTATGTGATGCCTCCATTTTGTCCCGATCATAATAAATAAATAAACCCAAAAATAAAAAACCAATCAAAATATGGACAAAGAATGTAAATTGGTATGGACTCACAAGATGGCGTAATTTTTAATTTAAGTTAGAGAAATTTGTTTAGTTTTTAGGTAGATCGCCAAATATTGAGGTTGTAATTACCGTTATAATCGCTAAATTCTTGATATTCATCATATGTTTTCGTCAGCGAAGTCATCATAATAATTATAATTCTGTGAATTCCATTGATCCACAGCAAAGTCATTCGAATATAATATTTGATTATCGCTCTCAAAATTATATAAAGGTTCCTCCATTCGTAATAATTTTTATCATCTAATAATTCCATCTCGCCACTCGGGATTGAGATTTAGTTAAACCAGGTTCGAATCATCACGGCACCATATTAGGGTTGTAAGGTTAAGATTTTGTATATACATATATGGTCAATTCCACCTCAATCCAACAAGTCCCCGGAGGGGTACCCCTTTTGATTTGGCTGAAATTATGCATGGAAGTAGTATTTAAGGGTATCTCATAATCTGGAAATTTTTTTGACCGGAAGTGATTTTTGACGGAGATAGGGGCAAAAGGAAAAAAATTGCAAGGTGAATTTTCACATTGCAACTTTGGGAGGTTATAAGTCAAAAAGTATTATAGCTAAAGACTTAATTTTTCTTTATTTTGAAGAGGACAATAAGGGCTATTTTGCATGTGTTTATTATTTTAAAATTTATTTTAGAATTTTACAATTTTATGAAGAATATTCAGTTTAAAATAACTAAAAAAGCATATTTTTAAATTTCTTGAAAAATTGCTAAAATATACTCCTTAATATTTATAAATATTGGAACTCAAAAGTCTGGGACCGAAATGACTTTTTTTTAAAAACTCAAAAAAGTTTTTTTTTGGTTTCAGACAAAAATTTGCTCCCTGCACTATATTAAAATATTTAAAAGTGCCAAATTTAATTATTTATAAGAAGTTAGACATAGGGACAATCATGTTAGGCTATAACAGTTTTATTTGATTCATACTATTGTCAATTTTCGAAAGAAAAAGGGAACTTCAGATCAAAAAAAATTGGTAATTTTCAGTATTTTACTCCTATCTTCAAAGCCAACTTTTTGGGTCACTACCAAACCAAATAATTTAAAAATGCATTTTATACATAAAACATTGCTCTATAACATAAATTTCCCCCAACATTTTTAACGTACCCGTAGCTTTTTATGAAATAAAAACAAAAGTTTGCCAAGTTTTTTGAAATTTTAAGGTGTAAAATCGGCTCAGATAGCTCAGTGGCAAACCATCTGCCTTGGACGCAGGAGGTTGCGAGTTCGAATCCGTGCACAGTAGCTTTTTTCTTCGGAAAAATAGCATACATGTGCTACCATTGTAAAGTTTCTGAAAGGAATGCTTAGGCAGTAGGTCATAAACGATATGTCTAAATGTAAGAGCCTAGGCTAAAAACTTAATTCGCCGGCGTGCGTGCAAATCTTGCTATTTAACCCGTTGGCAAAATTAATTGCTTTGCTCGGGTTAAAAGAGTCAAAGCCCTAACGGGTATGGCACCCCTAACTGGGGAAAGGTATGGGTGAAACCTCAAACCAACTGTTTGTTATTTTTTAAGGTGTAAAAAATAAAAACTTAAAATTTGTATGCTTATATTTGTTAACTTTTACTATTCCTTTTTAATTTGATGAACAATATTAGAAATTGTACATATTTTTCAATATTTATCCTCGGCAAAATTCAAAAAATTTGTTAAATTTATTTTATAATTTTTTGGAGAATTTTAGAAAAAATAACAAGGTTAAAAAAATTTGTAAAAATTTATTTTTGTCCTTTATTCAATAATTTTTAAATTGAACAGCCTTAAAAACATTAAATCTGATAAATAAAAGTAAAATAGAATATTTTTGGCCTATTTAGAATATTATGATTCAATAGATGTTCTTTTTTATGATTATCAACAAACTTAAAATAAACGTAAAATGTCAAATATTTTATGAAACATCGTGATATGGTTTTTTGATATTATAAATACATAAAACAAGTGAGTTTTAGGGTTAAACAACTTCATATGATTATGACGGGCAAAATTAGCTTCAATGATGAATTTTAAAACTAAATATTAGACCCAGTTTAATATGAAAAAAATATAGACATAGTCTTTTACTATTTTTTACAAATGCCAAATATGTTTTGAAAGGCTATTTAGAGCAAGGCATACAATATATATCTAACCGACACTATTAAAGTTTAAAAACCAACAATTTTAGTTCCATTTACATCTTAGTTGCATAATAAAGATGCAATAGACCTATTAAAGAACGAGGAAATATCAGTATTACTTGATTCTATAGGCATATGGATTTGGGCATTGACCTAAAGTTTTTTATAACTAAATCTTCTAACGAATTTTAACACAAGAATATGTTTTAATAAATATAATATATTACAAATTTAATTAAAATAATGGAATGATTTCATAATCTCCTTTTTTTGTAACCATATCATTCTTTTAATTTCTATACATAACATATACTATTTATTTACACTTAAACAGGCAAATTATGACTGATTATATAGGTTCTAAATATTATTAGTTAATTATGCAAAAATAATAAAAAAATAAGCTTGCACAGACGAATACAATCGGCTTTAGTTTTTTGACACCTGAAAATTTGCTGTTTTTTGACAAATTTAGGTATTTTTATAGTAAAAGCGTCAAAATCGAATGAAAAAAACTGGGGGTATTATATGTTATTAAGCAATATTTTATCTATAAAATGAATGTAAATATTAAATTTTGAAAACAGGCAAAATTTTTATTTTTTTCGGTTTTAAGGTTCACTTTTTCATTGTAAATTTAATAATAATAGTAATCAATTTAATCAAACTATTATGGTCTAACGTAATTGCCCATATGTCCTGCTTTTTGAATACTGTCAAATTTGGCACATTGGCATATTCTAATATAGTGCAAAGGGCATAAATATATCCCAGGCAAAAAATTGATTTTTTTAAGTTTTGTAAAAAGTCATGCCGGTCAAAAACTTTTTAAATCATGTATTTATTAACATTATAAAAGGCCATATTATATAAATTTTTCAGAAAATTTAAAGATACGTTTTTTGAGCTATTTGTGTCTAAACTTGACTTTAATTTTTTAACTTAAAATAAAATTTTTTTAAATATTTTTTGCGTCTAAGGTAGCCCTTATTACGATCTTCAAAATAAAAAAAATTATGACTTTAGCTACAATAATTTTGATGATACATGCGCGCAAAGTTGCCTCAAATTTTTTTTTTGCAAAAAAATAAAATATATTTTTGCTCATATCTCGGTCAAAAATCACTTTTGGTCAAAAAAAATTTAGGTTTTTATCAATACCCAATGACCCTACCAGTGTACCAATTTTCAGCCAAAACTGAGACTTCAAGGGAAAAAAATTGTCGATTTGAGGTGGAATATATGGTCAATTCCACCTCAATCCAACAAGTTTGGGAAGGGTAGCCCTTTTGATTTGGTTGAAATTGTGCATGGAGGTAGTATCTAAGGATATCTAATAATCTGGAAATTATTTTTGACCGGAAGTGATTTTTGACGGAGACAGGCCCGATTCTAGCTTTTCCATTTTGTGGGGGCAAAAAAACTCGTGGGGGGGGGCAGAAAAAAATTTTTAGGCCGTGACCTTCGGTCACGGCAAAAAATATATATACAACAATAGAATCGTTCAAAATTTTTTTAACAAATGAATAGTAATTTATTATATTCATAAAATAAAAAAATGATTGCGTTTATAATTTGGATATGTAAATTAAAATTTATTGTTTTCACTAATATCAATTGCATAAAAAGAAATGAGATTTGGTAATTAATTTTAAGTATAATTTTATCATTTGGTATCAATGCGCATGAAAATTAAAAATATAATATATATGAATGATAAAAATGAATTATATAAAACTTTGGATTTTAGAAAAAGAATAGTAAAATAAGATTGATTATCATGAAAACAAATTGTATAAGTATGCTAATTTGGAAGAATATATATGAAAAAACACTGGTTATATATAACTAGTAATTAATATTAGGGTAAAAAATTAAATAAAACATGAACATAAACGTTAGATACGCATAAAAAAAAATTGCAACCATGTCTTAAAATAGTAAATAATTAGCTGATTATGAGCAGTGTTTTGTATTTATCTAACAATTTTATGCTAGAGGTTGTTTTGATTAAATTATAAAATTCATCAAAATTCAACGCCCCATTTAATGTTTCGTGTCCTAGAAGAACCAAATCACCTTTACGCACGTCACTACTTAACAGCCTAATAGAAGTTATTATCCTTTTTAAAGAAGAAAATGTGGCCTCACAACGAGACGTTGAAGAGCCAAATAACAAAGAAAAATGTTAAATAGATTAGAAAACGCATCTTTGTAATCATATAAAAATTAACAAAATCATTAGTAACACATTCTTTGTAATTATTAAGTTTCTTATTAAAAATTTTTTGGCTACGTCAATTTCTTATTTTTAAAAGAGGCTCTAATTTATTTATATCTAAAAAAAAGGTTAATCAAATTTATTAAGGGAATTTTAAGTTTTTAAATAAATATTATCGGTAAAAAATCTATTATAAAAAGAATCAATAATATTAAAATAAATACTTTTTACTTCATCTTTAATATTTAAAATATTTTTAAACTTATGAGTAAAAAATAAATAAAAATCAAAAATCTTTAGGTTTAGTTTTTCTTTTATCCATAGATAAATTATTGTCACTTAAAAAAGTATTAATATCAAAACATTTTTTGAATAAATCTTCAAATGTATTTTTATTTCTTAATTGTTTAATTTCTAACAAACAATGGTGTATTAAATCAGAAGTTTTAGCAACATTAATCGTTCTGCATTGAAATTGATCTATAATTATTTTTAATAAATAAAATAATTTTTCAAATGATAAATACAAAAAAATAAATTGATGATTATCAATATGCCCCGACGCTTCGGCCCTGTGACCTGAATATATAAAAGTTTTTTTATTTTTAATTTTTAAAAGAGTATTAAATATTTTTGTGTAATTTAAAAAAAAACAATGGCCAGGTAGTGACCACACCACCGATGGGGTAACAGCCGGGGTATGGTCCCGCATTCACTAACTACCTTGATTGCATTATGTTGAAAAAATTTATGAAGGGAAGATATCATAAAAATCTTTCCCTTCACTTAAAATTTCAAAACAATCTTTTATAACAAGATGCAATCGGTGGTTAAAGCAGTGAATATACGGGGCATGGTGTCCAGCTATTTTGCTTACGTTCGCCCCATTGTAGCATTGTGCGATCAGATTTTTTGGTTCTAGATTATATCTTAAAAAAATATTGTTGACAAGTGAGGAAATTTCTTTGGCATCAGATTTATGAATTGCTTTCACAAATATACAGCTTTCTGTAAAATTAAATTTTTCTATATATCTAATACAGAAATAATTTCTGTGTTAGTTTGATCTCACTAGCGGATGAGAAGTGCTAATGAATAAAAACACTTTTAAAAAAAGTAAATATTATTAATAATAATTTTTAGATATTTTTGACCGAGCAAATTTAATTATATTATGTGGAAGAAAAAATAAAATTTATACGTATATTGGGGGGGGGGGGCAAATTTAGTTTTGGGGGGGGGGGCAAATTTAGTTTTGGGGGGGGGGCAAAAATAAAATTACTATGTATTTTTGGGGGAGGACAAATTCAATTTGGGGGGGGGGCAAACATAAAATTTTATTTTTTTGGGGGGGGGGCACTGCCCCCTCAAAAGGGGTCTAGAATCGTGCCTGGACGGAGATAGGGGCAAAAGAAAAATCGCAAGGTGAATTTTAACATTTGATGCAACTTTGGGAGGTTATAAGTCAAAAGTATTATAGCTTGAGACTTATTTTATTTTTTATTTTTAAGAAGACAATAAGGGCTATCTTGCATGTGGTTATTAATTAAAAAAAAATAAAATTTTACAATTTTCTATAAGTTTGATATAACTAAAAAAACGTATTTTTAAATTTCTTTAAAAATTGCTTAAATACAGTCCTTATTATTCATTATTAATATGTGAACTCAAAAGTATGGGACCGACTAAACTAAAAACTAAAAAAATTTTTTTTATGATTTTTAGACAACAATTTGCTCCCTGCACTATGTTAAAATATTTAAAAGTGCCAAATTTGATTATATATAAGAACTTAGACAGAGGGGCAATTATGTCAGGCTGTACAGTTTTATTAATTTGATTCAAACTATTGTTAATTTTGGAAAGAAAAAGGGAACTTCAGATCAAAAAAATTGGTAAATATCAATATTTTAATCCTATCTTCAAAGCCGTCTTTCTGGGTAATCAATTTAAAAATTTAAAAATGCATTTTATACATAAAACATCGCTGTATAACATAAATTTCCCCCATCATTTTTTAACGAACCCATTTCTTTTTATGAAATAAAAACAAAAGTTTGCCAAGTTTTTTTCGAATTTTAAGGTGGAAAAAATAAAAACTTAAAATTTGTATGCATACATTTGTTTATTAGTCTTTTTTAGTTTGATGAACAATATTAGTAATTATACATATTTCTTAATATTTTTACTCGGCAAAATTCAAAATATTTGTTAAATTTATTGTATATAAAAAATTTGGGAGGATATTTGAAAAAATAATAAATTTGTAAAAATTTATTTTTTTCTTTTATTCAGCCACAAAAACGTTAAATCTGATAAAAATGGTAAATTCGAATATTTTTGGCCTATTTTGAATATTGAGATTCAACAGATATTCTTTTTTTATGCATATCAATAAAGTTAAAATAAACGTAAAAAGTCAAATATTTTATGAAACATATTGATATGGTGTTTTGATACTATAAATACAAAAAACAAGTCAGTTTTTGGGTTAAACAGCTTCAAATGATTATACAGGGCAGAATTAGCTTCAATGATGAATTTTAAGACTAAATATTAGACCTTTTTTATTATAATTCAAATATAGACCAGTCTTTTTTATTAAATTATACAAATGCAAAATATGTTTTTGAAAGGCTATTTAGAGCAAGGCATACAATATATTTCTAACCGACCTTAATAAAGTTTAAAAACCAACAATTTTAGTTCCATATACATCTAAGTTTCATAATAAAGACACATTAGACGTATTTAAAAAAAAGAGGAAATATCACTATCACTTGATTTTATAGGCATGTGGATTTGGGCAATGACCTAAAGTTTTTTATTACTATATGTGTTCCTATCAAATTTTTACACAAGAGTATGTTCTCAATAATATAACAAATTACAAATTTAATAAAAATAAATGGAATGATTTTATGATCTCCTTTTTTTGTAATTTTCCTATCTTGTTCTTTTAAGATTTTCTATACCTAACGTATATACTATTTTTGTAACACTTAAACAGTCAAATTATGACTGATTTCATAGGTTCTATTATTAGTTAATTATGCAAAAATAATAAAAAAATAAGGTTGCACAGATGAATACAATTTTTTTGACACCTGAAAATTTGCTGTTTTTTGACAAATTTTGGTATTTTTATTGTAAGAGTCAAAATCGAATGAAAAAAGCTGGGGCTATTATATGTTATAAAGCAATATTTTATCTATAAAATAAATGTTAAATATTACAAAAAGGTTGGCTGGTTAACCAGAAAGTCGATTTTGAAAATTGGCAAAATTTTCACCTTTTCCGGTTTTGAGGTTCACTTTTTCATTGTAAATTTAATAATAGAAATAATCAAATTCAAACTATTATGGACTAACATAATTGCCCATATGTCCTGCTTTTTGAATATTGTCAAATCTGGCACATTGGAATATTCTAATATAGTGCAAAGGGCATAAATAGGTCCCAGAAATAAGGAAAAAAATTTAATTTTTTTAAATATTCAAAAAAGTCATGACGGTCCCAAACTTTTGAAATCACACATTTATTAATATTATTAAGAGCCTTTTATAAATTTTTCAGAAAATTTAGATACGTATTTTGAGCTATTTGGGTCTAAACTTGACTTTAATTTTTTGGTAACTTAAAAAAAAAATTTTTAATATTTTTTGCGTCTAAGGTAGCCCTTATTACGATCTTCAAAATAAAAAAAAATTATGATTTTAGCTACAATACATTTGATGATAAATGCGCGCAAATTTGCCTCAAATTTTTTTTTTACAAAAAAATGAAAAATATTTTTGTTCATATCTCGGTCAAAAATTACTTCCGGTCAAAAAAAAATTAGGTTTTTATCAGCACCCAAGCAGGGCTGGGAAAACAATGAGCTAAAAAACTTTGGCTCATTTTTTCCCCTAAAACATAAAAAAAAAAAGGGGGGCAAAAATAAAGGGCCAAAATAAGAATTCAAAAAAAGCCCTTACTAAGAAAAGGGGCAAAAATAAACCCACAAAAAGTGGCTCTTTAAAAGAGCCCCAAAAACCCATTTTATGTTTTCTATAATAATTTCAAAAAATTTTGATGGGTGGGTTATTTTTTCTTAAAGCCGCTAGGAGTTATTTTTTAAGAAAAGGGGCTTATTTTAAACATGCCCCTTTTCTTTAAGCAAGAAAAGGGGCTTTTCTTTTGCCATGCCCACGAGTTTGTGGGCATTTGGAAAAAACCCCCAAAAACTTGTTAAAAAAAAGCCCATTTAGTTTTTTTTCCCAGCCCTGCACCCAAGGACCCTAACAGTGTACCAATTTTCAGCCAAAACTGAGACTTGAAGGGAATTTGTCGATTTGAGGTGGAATTGACCATATATATTAATTAATTTTTTGGACTTATATATAGACCTTGACCAGTTGATTGGGGGGAGGGAGACAATTTTTTTACTCCCCCCCCCCCCCCACCCCCTTTTATAAACTAAAACTTTATTTTATTGTGTAATTTACTATTTACTCCATTTTTAAAAAATTTTTTTAACGTTGTATCCCACCACCCACCCCCCCCCCCCCCCCCCCATCCCCATCCCCCTTGCATGGTCAAAGCGATTTTCAATCTGTCATATTTTATTATCAAAATTTAGATGCGATTTAGAAAATATTAAAGCCAACACATCCAATTTAATATTTGTATTAACCAAGAGAAAGCTATTTACAAAGGCTTTAAAAATGTTTTTTTGATTCTAGATTCTAAAAGTCCAACAAATAATTATCAACAATCAAAATTCCACACGAATATTAATGCATACGATATTAAATAAAGCTGTTAGCTAATGTTTTTGTAAATTTTTAATATGCCCGCTTCTTTTATTTAACATAATCTAAATGTAAGGCAGAAGAAGATTTATCAGAATTTAAAAATCGTTTTCACCTACAATAATTATATTTTGCAGCAAACTAAGAATTAAAAAATGTTTTGAGCCTTAAATATACTCTTAAATTTAAATATACTTTACAAAAGGTTTAAAATTTTTGTTAAAGTAGGTTGTTGAACAAAAGATACATAATTAACCAATAATATTTTGAAATCCGATAATCATTAATCCAAATTATCAACATTTTCAACTTTAATGCAATAAAATAAAACATATCATATTTCACAAAATGTCGTGAAATTTTAAAAGAGTTTTTTTCAGTTCTTTAAACATTAGATGAATGGTTTAATTCAACAAGAAGAGATTTTTCAACTTTATAGAATAACATGCGCCAACAAATATTTCTTTTTTTTTTTCGTAATTGTTTTTGTCGCTTTAAGGCTTTTACATTTTTGTGGTTTTTTTAGAGCTTTATTTTGGTGTTTTAAAAGCTTTACTCGTTGATTGTATATAATTAATTGATTGAGTTTTATCCTCTTTTCTTAATCAAACCATTTTTTTAATGTTTCTTCGTTCCTATCGATTGAATAATAATCTCCTGAAGATTTTAATGCCCTTTCAAAATTACATATGATTTTGTGCAATTTCATATAGTTTATTAATTAATGTCATTAAAGATTGGGGATGCTAATCAATTATCCGTTCAAAAACATGATGGATTTACTAATATTATCTGTTATTAATAAACTGTTTCCATTAATCAAAGGTTCAAATACATATTTAAATAAAATATCCTCCACATTCTCTTAAAAATATGATTTAAATAATGGGTAATTAGTTGTAGGCTCAGAAGAATATTTCATTAAATCATTATTTCGTTGCATCTCTGCTTTGCGCAAATACAATTCCTACATTTTCAAATATTTTGTTGATAATTATTTGTCTGACTTTTAAAATCTAGAATCAAAATAAAACAATTTTGAAGCTTTTGTAATAGCTATCTCTTGGTTAATAAATAATAAATTGGATGTGTTGGGTTTAATATTTTCTAACTCGCATCTAAATTTTGATAAAAAAATATAAAGATTGAAAAATGAGGGGGGTACAACGTTATTAAAATTATTTAAAAATGGAGGAAATAGTAAATAACACAATAAAATATAATTTTAGTTCAAATATAGGGGGGGGGGGGGAAAGGTGGGGGGGATATAAAAAATTGTCTCCCTCCCCTCATCGACTGGTCAAGGTCTAGAAATAAGTCCAAAAAATAAATTAATATATATAAATATACAGACATAATGTTATGTTTTAAGTAATGCCTCCATTTTGTCCCGATCATAATAAATAAATAAACCCAAAAATATAAAAACAATCAACATATGGACAAAGAATGTAAATTAATATGACCATACTAGATGGCGTAAATCATTACTTTGAGTAAAATCCCAGCATATTACAATTAGAGTTTAAACCGGCCCGTAAAATTCCCGCCCAAACCATCTGGCAAATCATAACTTAGGCCCTTCCTGTCCATAATTATTTTTTTCATTTTTAATTCTGTTCGTCTCAAATACCTCCCGGAAATATGTTAATTTGAATAAAAAGGAAATGAAATTAAAAATCAAGTAAAAGTATTTATATGTTCAAATATTTAGAAGGCAATTCTTAATATAAATTTTTTTTACCCTATGCCGCGTGCCATAAATACATATGGACGCCTCTTTAATTTATGTAATAATAAAAAGTATAGGGGGAACCTAATGTATAACGGAATGGTCAATATTAACAAGCTTTAAGTTTAAAAGTAATTTAGACAATAAAAGAGATCAAAGCATCTGAAAGCCCTTCAGAATGGCGCTGAGGATTTTTGAAGGCAGGCAATAAAGATGTTATTTAGATTTTAAACTTGGCCCGGCAGCCAAATATATTTTTAAAAATGTTTTTTCAAATTTATGGCCGGCCTGGATCGAATCCAAAAATAAGGCCCGAAAATTTTTAATTATAAACTTAAAAAATTGGTTTCTAGTTCTTGTTTAATAGTAAAAAAAGAGCACATATAAAGCTTAGGCGCTGCCCGTAAATACTGTTTTAGATAAAAGTCAAGTTTATTTGGCCCGTTATAAATTTTGACCGATCCTGGCTTGTGTTTCGGGAGGGCCGGACTTTCGAATTTCGATTTAATCACCTACATATGTGAAAGCGCGTAGAATTTTTAGATACACAGAGGCGCGCTAATAATTTTTAACCGACTTTTTTTAAACTGAAAAATGGGCGAAAGCATAAAAGGTTAAGATATAATAACGCGCCGGTGACTTTAAATGCTCCGAGGATCCTGGTGTCTATAAAACTTACCAAAGTGCCTAAAAACGCTTTATGACAATATTAAATTTTTCAATTAATTTAGTTTGATAAAATGAAAACACTAGAATGGTGTTTCTTTAAAGTTGAAAAATCTTATTTTTAAAAAATCTCAACTCAATATGAAAATTTTTCTTTATAATGTTTGATTAGTGCAGCAAAATGTTAAGATCATATGAGAATTTTTCGTTCTTTAACGCGCAACCTATCTCCTCCATTAAGAAAAAAAAATGTTGTTAATAAAAGTGATATTAGTCATAAATCATAACGACCTTCCACTTGATCATAAAAATTTACTTTCACAAATCTTGAGAAAATATAAATATTTAGATTATAGCCTGACCTAACCCGATTATTGGGTGAGCCAAGGCATCTAAAGAATTTGAAAAAAAGTTATGATGTCAAAAAGGCTCACAATAATTAAAGTTGGCATATCCGGCTAGGCCTACCTTACCTAATTTTCGACTCACACCTGGCCCGCCTAAATATACGAATCTCTTTAATCCCCCATGAAGCTTTGTCTTTTATTTTCCCGATCACAAAATTATTCATTGTTTTAGGTTTTTTGTTCTACAAATTGGTTTTTTACCTGGTTATTTATAAAAAGTCAAATTGTCATAATAAGTTTAATGCGATATCAAGTTTTTAAACTGCTGAAATTAAACTGCATAATGCAGGTCAGGGTATTGTCAAAAATATTTTAATTAAAGTATAATTTATCAAAAAGTTTGGCCAAGCCCGACATCATTTTTTCTTAGCACAATGTTTGTCTCTTATCAAAGTTAAAGTCAGAATCATTCACTTAAAAATACTTTCCTCGCTCTCTTTTTCTTATCCCGGCACAACCTAACCCTTTTAGCCCCGCCTACTTACACAGGTCAACAAATTTTGGAGAGTTATGAGCTAACTAGGGAGATCAAACCTCATCTTAAAGATTTATAAATCCGTTATCGTTTTTTTTAATTACTTTTAGTTAAGCTATAAACATTGAAAATATTTAGAAATAATGCCAAATAAACAAAAAAGGTTCAAAAACAAAAATAAATTGTAAGTTTTTTCGCATATTTAGAACAACTAAAGTGTTAAGTTCAAACTTCACAACCTTTTTTATTTTTCTTAAAAAAAAGTATTGATTGCATAAAGTTTTCTTTCGGCTGCAAACTTCTGTTTAATATGAGAGCAAGTAATTGGTGAAATTTTTAAAAAGCAAGACTATTTATTAAGATTGGTTACAAGTGCTTGGACTGTCCGTGTTGTAAATCATTCTTTGATGACCCACTTGCCACTGCTCTGCTTTGCAGGAATAAACGTTTATACTTGCATGAAATTAATATCTTCAAATAAATGTGATAATATATTGTTAACTGATATTTTAGGGCTCAGTTTCAAATTAATATAATTAAATATTGCCAGTTTTCTGGCCGAAAATTCTTTAGCTCTTAGTTTAGGTTAAGTGAATGCCTAGTACCCGACAGGGCTAAAAGGGGCTATGCTCTGACGGGTATGCCGTCTCTTTCAAGAGATGTAGGGCAAGGGGGGGGCATTGTTTTAGCAGGTGAATGACTCTGGCCTTCGACCTATGCCAAATTTTGTAGAATGACAAAGCGTATTGGTTCTCTCATTTATATTGTCAGAAACAAAGCAATAACATTTAAACATTATTTTAAATGGAGAATTAAAACTAGGTGCTAGACATTAAAATTTAAATTACCTGTTGTAGAAAAAAATATGTCATTTGGTCGATAGCCCCACCTTAAACTTCTTTACCAAGGAACCCTATTATTCATTAACAAATAATTTTTTTTTGGGTGTTAGACAAATAATAATTTTAGCCTCATATAACTTTTTAGACTATTTAAAGGCGAAGGCAGTCTGTAAAATACGTAAAGTAAACGGGGCCAAATTTATTTTATTTTGCCTTTTTTAAAAAAAACATTGTTAACGAATCAAATATGGGAAACACGATGTAAAGTATTACCGGCACTCTGTATATTGATAACCCAAACAAGAATTTATAGCTATTAACATATTTCCGGGAGGTATTTGAGTCGAACAGAATTAAAAATGAAAAAAATAATTATGGACAGGAAGGGCCTAAGTTATGATTTGCCAGATGGTTTGGGCGGGAATTTTACGGGCCGGTTTGAACTCTAATTGTAATATGCTGGGAGTTATCATATAAATTTTTTTATTTCAAAGATTGGCAAGGGATCCAAAAAAATTGTCAAAATATTGACATTGGTATATTTCGAACCTGAAATTTTATTGAGCTAAATGTCATTTTAAATTATTTCAATTATTTATCGGTGCATAAAAATATAAATGGGACTAGTGGAGTTCAAAATTTACTTTAAAAATGTTTAAAGCTGTTTATTTACTCTACAAAAATTGCAAATATTTAACTAATAATATACCTCCCATTACCTTAACACCAATTTAGTTTAATAAGCCTGGTCAAGCTGGTCCTTAATGACCTAACTCTAAAACGGTTGAACGAGAGAGCTGAGATAAAGCTTAAAAGGTTTTGGTTTTGGTTTTTTATCGTTTTATATTCCCTAAAAGTCTGACATCAGTAAGTCTGACATCAGTGCAGTCCCTCTAGTCTTAGAAGTCTTTCGCGCGCTCTCAATAATCACCTTCGTGTTTTAACGCACCTTGGTAGATTTTTTTAATAACTATTAGCATTAATAACTTTATTGCGCACTAAGATCTTCGGGGATTTAAAGTGACAGCACTGTTTACATCAACGTTTTAAGGTCTTCCGCCCATTAAGTATAAATAAAAATTTACGCGGTTATTAGAATTCATTAGCGCACTTCTTGGTAGTGTTCTCGGTTGGGGACCTAAAAGTCCGTCTGGTTAAATAGCGTCCGGCTATATGCCACCCGGCCCCTGCCGCTAGGCCCGAAATGTCTGTCCGGGCCAAAATTTTGATTGTTTAGATTTGCCTGTTTTTTGCGCTATAATGCTAAAATAGTTAGATAAGTAGATTTATGGACGTCTGAACAGAAAAAATGAAAACAGTGTGTAACGAGACGGAGTGTGCCAAATCCGGTCTCAGGTTAAAGTATTATAAACTCTTCAATTCACAAGGAGGTCGGTGGGAAGATGACGATATGAGAACCGAGGAAAATACTATATAAACCGACCACCCTAAGAAGCTACAAAACACGCACCGCTACTGAGTATTGTGAGAAAAGAGTGAGAGCTTAGCGCTCGGAGCTGAAAAGATAAGCATTATACTATACTCCTAAACACCATTCTAGCCCTCAACCTTAATTTCAAATTAACCCATAATTATTTAACATTTCATAATCTAAGCATAAAAAATCAAAAACATCTAAAGATCGATATTTAAAAATTTAACACATTAAGTTTGTTTGTCCCTTAAATTGTGCAACATTGCCGGCGGAATATGAGCTTTGGACGTTGAGAGTCCAGACAATATTCCGCCGGCGAAAATGCATTTTGGACGTTGACTATACGCCAATTTATATTCCGCCGGCGAAATATAAGCTTTGGACGTTGAGCTCAAGTCCAGACAATATTCCGCCGGCGAAAATGCGTTTTGGTCGTTGACTATACGCCAATTAATATTCCGCCGGCGGAATATAAGCTTTGGACGTTGAGCTCAAGTCCAGACAATATTTCGCCGGCGAAAATGGGTTTTGGTCGTTGACTATACGCCAATTTATATTCCGCCGGCGGAATATAAGCTTTGGACGCTGAGGTCAAGTCCAGACAATATTCCGCCGGCGGAATATTGCGTTTGGACGCTGACATCACCATTCATCATCTCCTATTCTCAATATTCGACTATCTCGCATTCAAGGACATACTTAATCCATATTCGGAAGGATTGGGTAATCAATAAATTATTTTGTAAAGTTTTTGAGCTTTTCTTATAGTTGGATGAGTACTTTTCGGTCGGGCTGTATTTTAGGTAACTGATAGGTCTAGCCATCTAACTATATTAAAAAATTTGGCAGAATAAGAAATTTTATTCCGCCAAATTTAATTAGAAAACCCGTTGAGAATTAATCGGACCTAAGCGTTAGTTTGGGTCTTAAAAATTTTAATAGGCTTGATAATATATTTGTTTATATGTTATTTTTTTATGTTTATATTACAGGTTTAAGTACAAATAGGAAAAATGTAATGGACATGATCGCATCTACAGCTACAAAAATTTGTAATTATATTCAGAAAGAAATAGAAACAAATTCCTTTCAGTAAAAATAGACGGAGCATTTAAATTTGACAAGCATGTTATTGGTGTCAACATACAACTCGTAAATAAACAAGGTAATCGATCTTATAATTCTGACATTAGATATCATGAAAATTATGGAACGTTCAACCGCGCTTAATTTAAAAGAAATCATCTTAAATATTTTTGCAAAATATGGTATTAAAACCAATAATATTTATTCAATCACAACAGATAATAAGGCAAATTACTTAAAAGCCGCAAACCTAGTAATAGAAGATACATACGAACCTGATACAGCGCCCCCATTTTTTACTGATAAAGTGATAGATGAATTTTTTGACGAACTTGAGCTTATTGCCCCAAATACACCGACAAAAGTCATCCGCTGCACTGCTCATGCGATTCAACTTGTGGTTAAACAGTTTTTACAAGATTACAAGAGGGAACTCGAGGCTACCAGAAACATCATAAAAAAGTTGAGATCTCAAAAATACAAATCATTTGTCCCCAAAAAACATCAATTAGATAATATCACTAGATGGAACTCCACATATTAATGGTGAGAAGTTTATTTGAACTTAAAGATATAATAGTGAATATAGCAAACACTGAACAAGAATTAAATTTTAGTGAAGAATTGGATTTTTGTTGAGGATTTTGTGAAAACCTTTGAACATGTTGCTATATGCACACTCGGAATGCAAAAGTCAAATTTTACCATCGGCGACTTCTTTTTATCCCTATTAAAGTGCAAAAATCTTTAACTCAGCTGGTGAAAAATAGCAATAATGAAAATGAATTGGCCGGTAAGTTTTTAAATTATCTAGATTAATCAAAATTGCTCGACAATGATGCTTTTAGCGCAGCAATTCTAATGGATTTAAGAATTAATTTTCCAAATTTACCGTTTGTTACACCAGAAATATTTGACCGAGGGAAAGTAAAAATACTAATATTAAAAATGCAATCAAGGGGGTCAGTGGCTTTTATATTTATAGTTTCTAAAAAGACTTTAGGCTCTAGAATAATTTTTACACCTACGAAAACTTGACAGTAATTTTCTATTTTTTGATATTTTTGAAATATTTTTTGAGTTATTTGAAAGAAAGTAAAAAATATAGCGATTATTCTACCGGCCCTGGGATTTAAATGCCTTGGGAACTTTTCTGACCAATCAATCCATCACTTCTAAACCTTAACCTCTTGATTTTCTGTAAAAATAGATGTTCACTTAATTCGTCCCTCTTAATAAACCGGCATGCCCAAAAATAAAATACTCCCCCCCCCCCCCCCCCCCAAATATCTTACAAAATGTCGAAACTGTAATCATAAAAAGCTTTGTAAAAAGTTTGTAATAGCCTCGGTCTCCCCTATTTTACGATTGATTACGATTGTTAAATTAATCATTCTTAATATATTTTTAGAAACACATTCATAAAACATGGGGATGCATACAATTAAATGATCCAAACAGTAATCAAAACGATATCGCAACTACAAACTTAAATATTAGTGATTTTGAAATGTACATGGATTGATGGATTCTATTTGCGAACCTACAAATTCTAGTAATTACAACAATATAATATTACACCTAGATAACTTTATAAACGGCCAAAAAAAATTAACATATAAAGAAGATAAAATTTGGGGCTTAATTAAGATTAAGCCATCCACAACTGTTTCAAGTGGTCCAGGTTATATTAGGGGCAGCACCGACTCAAGTATCGGTCAAAAGAGCTTTTAGCGCATTTAGCCTTGTCTTAAGCGATAAAAGATCATGCCTGAAAGAATTTAACCTAAGTGATACTTTAGTTATCAAGTTAAATCCTAGTTTTTTGGATATTATTGAATTATAAATGTATATTATATCTTTAATAAATGGAAATAATACTGTTAACAATTGTAAAAAAAAATGATGGGTGAGTTTTTTTTCTTAAAGCTCCTACGAGCTTTTTTTAAAGAAAAGAGACTTTTCTTTTGCCATGCCCAAGAGTTTGTGGGCATTTGGGAAAAAAAAACTCAAAAACTTGGTAAAAAAAGCCCATTTATTTTTTTTTCCCCAGCCCTGGTCGCACGGACTCTTACCATGCGCCGTTGCAAAAAAATGCCATTCTGCCTGAATTTTATAATCCTCATAATGCAAAGACATATTTTTAAAATTAAACTTATTTTTATATTGTGAAATGGCGCCATCAGAATAGTATATTATTTTTTTGGGCTTTTTTGGACGGTAAAAACTTTGGTGCTAAAATTTTATCATTAGTTTTTAAAATATGTAAAAAGTTGTTGCGTTATGCTTTAAAATATCATAAATAATGACAAAATTTATGTGATACAAAGAGTTATCGGATTGATAATAAATCAAAAAAAAATGGATGAATTGTAGATTGATTATTTATCCAATGAAAGCCTTGATCTTGAATAATAAAACTATAATTTTCAAAAAAATTACAAAGAAAAATTTCGCTTTTTGTTAATTTAAAATATTTAGCTTATTCGTGAGCAATTAAATTATGCAAAATTAGTTTTTCGAGTTTGCTAACAAAGTAATCCAAGTATTCGTCAACTGGTTTTGTTAAAGTTTCAAGACTAGTTCGAACTACACTAATCCATTGTTTAAATATTAAGGTTTCTCAACCATGTTGTTTTTAAAGAAATCTTCTAAATCAATTCTGATATTGGTTATTCCTGAACATAGTTTACATTTAAGAGTTTGACAATCAAAATTAGGATCGACGCACAAACATGCAGCAGATATCAACGTTTTATAATCCTCAAAGTACAAATTATTATGAATAAAGGGTAAACTAATTATTTCGAGCATTAATTTAAAATTTTGGTGAATCGTGCACACGCATGTTGAATGAGTGTTGCCTGGCCCTCCTGCAAGAATAATGTTTTCTGGTTTTAAAGAGCAAAATTTGCTAAGGGCACGTGCAAAGTGAGTTTTTATTTTCGTAAAATTTTCAAAATTTTGAAAAATTTTATTTTGAAATAAAACGCAAATTTTTAAAAAGTTGCCAAATTTAGTATATGTACATAAAATGATTTTTCTGAAACAATTTTTGAAAAAAATTTGAAAATTTTTTTTTTTTAAATTTTCAGAATTTTCAAAATTTTACCAAAATAAAAACTCACTTTGCACGTGCCCTAAATGAAACAGATTCATTAAAAGCAGTCTTTTAGCCGTATAAACTTTTTCACCATTTTTGTTGACACGCATAATATTTTTCTTGCCTAAAATTTGTTATTTAGAATTTTAAATGCGTTGTGCATGGTGCATTAATATTACTTAGAATCAAATCTACGATTGCATTAGCAAAATAACAGTTACAAACAAATTTTAAAAATTAAAATGTAGTAATGCTTATTTAGGCTTTTTAATATTTAATTAAACAAAAACCTGGCATAATACGTGAATATTGTCAGAATTATAAAAGTTTGAAATTTGCTCTCAAAGTTCTTTGCTTAAAGGTTTTTCATAGCATGCATTAGGAGTCGTAAAAATTCTTTTATTACGAGTTAAATCTTTTGCAGTTCGGGCATAGAATGTGTTGCAATTAAATTCCAAACAAATTTTGGCCACACTCCAAGATTGTGGCAATATAGTTGGATTTTTGTGGCTCTTCCAGATATTTAAAACTTATCCTTTAGTTGTTTTAGTATTTGATCCTCAACAGTAGGTGTGTATTTACCATTCTTCCTATTCGATTGGATATAGTGGCAATTTTTTGTGCACAGTAATTACGGTTCTTAAGTTTTTTTTAAAGGTGTTTCATGAAAAGAAAGACTAGAATTCAATTGGGTTATGGGAATTGGTGAACATGGGGTCATTATATCTGGCGTATGATTTGCTTCAAACTGCTGCTGATAGGAGTAAGCTTTTTTACGGCAACGATCACATGTAAATCTCCTGCCATTATGTAGGAATTTTCTGAATTAAATCATTGGATACAACGCGAATAGATCTGTGACATTTTTTTTTAGCAAAAATGGATTTTTACATTTATCAAAGACCATTGCGTTACAAAACCAGACGATAGTTATAAATATATCAAAAGTACATTGGTGAGAGCATAACACAATTAATTATTATAAATATAATGGCATATGTCTATTTTTATCAATTAAAAAGTTTTTTTTAAATTTTTGTAGTAGATATTTGCCAAATTGACGCAGTTTGTCTCTTTCAGCAAAAAATGTCTTAAAATAATAAAAAAAAATTTTTAGCTAATTTTTGCAAATTTTTTAAAAACGGCTATTTGCTCTTGGGAACCAAGCCATTTTTATCTTTAACTAATATATTTTTTTTTAATTTTATGGTTAATAAACATCACCAGTCATTTATAAAAAGCAAATTTTCTTTATTAAGTTAGAAATTGTTAAGATAGGGCACATGAAGTTTGAATATATAAAAACACTTATTTTACGCACCTGAAAATTTGCTGTTTTTTGGCAAATTTTGGTTTTTCCAAACCAATTTGAAAATTTAAAATTGCATTTAATAAATAAAACATCGCTATATGACATAAATTTCCCCCAACATTTTACAACGTACTCATAGCTTTTTATGAAATAAAAACAAAAGTTTGCCAAGTTTTTTAAAAATTTTAGGTGTAAAATAAAAACTTAAAATTTGTATGCTTATATTTGTTAACTTTTACTAGTCCTTTTTAGTTTGATGAACAACATTAGAAATTGTACATAATATTTGATATTTATCCTCGGCAAAATTCAAAAAATTTGTTAAATTTATTGTATAAAAAAATTTGGGAGGATTTTAGAAAAAATAATAAGGTTAAAAAATTTGTAAAAATTTATTTTTTACCTTTATTCAATAGTTTTTAATAAACAGCCTCGACAACGTTAAATTTGATAAAAAAAAGTAAAATAGAATATATTTGGCCTATTTAGAATATTATGATTCAACAGATGTTCTTTCTTTATGATTATCAACAAACTTAAAATAAACATAAAAAGTCAATTATTTTATGAAACATAGTGATATGGTTTTTTTATATTATAATTACATAAAAGAAGTCAATTTTAGGGTTAAACAACCTCAAATGATTATAACGGGCAGAATTAGCTTCAATGATGAATTTTAAGACTAAATATTAGACTCAATTTAATATAAATAAAATATAGACATTCAGTCTTTTTTACTTATATTTACAAATGCCAAATATGTTTTTGAAAGGCTATTTAGAGCAAGGCATACAATATATATCTAGCCGACCTTAATAAAGTTTAAAAACCAACAATTTTAGTTCCAATTACATCTTAGTTTTATAATATAGACGCACTAGACCTATTAAAGAAAGAGGAAATATCACTGTTACTTGATTCTATAGGCATATGAATTTGTTTGACCTAAAGATTTTTATAACTAAATGCGTTCCTAATGAATTTTAACAAAAAAATATGTTTTAATAAATATAAAAAATTACAAATTTAATTAAAATAATGGAATGATTTCATAATCTCCTTTTTTGTAGTTTACCTATCTCGTTTTTTTTAAGATTTTCTATACATTATATACTATTTTTTTAACACTTAAACAGGCAAATTATGACTGATTATATAGGTTCTAGATATTATTAGTTAATTATGCAAAAATAATAAAAAAATAAGCTTGGACAGACGAATACAATCTGCGTTAGGTTTTTGACACCTGAAAATTTGCTGTTTTTTGGCAAATTTAGGAGTTTTTATTGTAGAAGCGTCAAAATCGAATGAAAAAAGCTGGGGCTATTATATGTTATTAAGCGATATTTTATCTATAAAATGAATGTTAAATATTAAAAAAAGGTTGGCTGGTTAACCAGAAAGTCGATTTTGAAAACAGGCAAAATTTTCACTTTTATCAGTTTTAAGGTTCACTTTTTCATTGTAAATTTAATAATAGTAATAATCAAATAAATCAAACTATTATGGTCTAACATAATTGCCCAAATGTCCTGTTTTTTTAATACTGTCAAATTTGGCACATTGGTATATTCCAATATAGTGCAAAGGGCATAAATATGTCCCAAAATTAGGGCAAAAAATTGAATTTTTTAAATTATTTAAAAAATCTTGCCGGTCCCAAACTTGAAATCATATATTTATTAACATTATTAAGGGCCATATTTTATAAATTTTTCAGCAAATTTAAAGATATGTGAGCTATTTGTGTCTAAACTTGACTTTAATTTTTTAGTAACTTATAAAAAAAATTTGAAATTTTTTTTGCGTCTAAGGTAGCCCTTATTACGATCTTTAAAATTAAAATAAGGGCACCACTACCTTAGACGCAAAAAATGTAAAATTTTTTTTTTTAAATTACCAAAAAATTAAAGTCAAGTTTAGATACAAATAGCCCAATCTTTAAATTTTCTAAAAAATTTATAAACTATGGCACTTAATAATGTTAATAAATGTATGCTTTCGAAAGTTTGGGACCGGAATGACTTTTTAAAAAATTTTAAAAATTTAATTTTTTGCCCTAATTTTGGAACATATTTATGCCCTTTGCACTATATTAGAATATGCCAATGCGCCAAATTTGACAGTATTTAAAAAGCAGGACATATGGGCAAATATGTTAGACCATAATAGTTTGATTTATTTGATTATTACTATTATTAAATTTACAATGAAAAAGTGAACCTCAAAACCGAAAAAAGTGAAAATTTCGCCCGTTTTCAAAATCGACTTTCAGAGTAACCAGCCAACTTTTTTTTAATATTTAACATTTATTTTATAGATAAAGTATTGCTTAATATATATAATAGCCAAAGCTTTTTTCATTTGATTTTGACGCTTCTTCAATAAATACCAAAATTTGCCAAAAAACAGCAAATTTGTAAATGTCAAAAAACTAACGCAGATTGTATTCGTCTGTGCGAGCTTATTTTTTTATTATTTTTGATAAACTAATAATATTTGGAACCTATAAAATCAGTCATAATTTGCCCGTTTAAGTGTTAAAATAATAGTATATACGTTATGTATAGAAAATCTGAAAAGTACGAGATAGGAAAATTACAAAAAAAGGAGATTATGAAATTATTCCATTATTTTTTAATTAAATTTGTAATTTGTTATATTATTAAAAACATGTTCTTGTGTAAAAATTCGGTAGGAACACATTTAGTTATAAAAAACTTTAGGTCAATGCCCATATCCATATGCCTATAGAATTAAGTAATAGTGATAACTTTGTCCAACTTTATTATGAAACTAAGATGTAATTGGAACTAAAATTGTTGGTTTTTAAACTTTATTAAGGTCGGTTAGATATATATTGTATGCCTTGCTCTAAATAGCCTTTCAAAAACATTTTTGGCATTTGTAAAAATTAGTAAAAATGAGTGATGTCTATATTTTATTTATCATAAATTGGGTCTAGTCTTAAAATTCATCATTAAAGCTAATTCTGCCCGTTATAATCTTTTGAAGTTGTTAAACCCTAAAACTGACTTGTTTTATGTATTAATAATACCAAAAAACCATATCAATATGTTTCATTAAATATTTGACTTTTTACGTTTATTTTAAGTTTGTTAATATGTATAAAAAAAGCATCTGTTGAATCTCAATATTCTAAATAGGCCAAAAACACTATATAACTTTTTTTTTAATCAAATTTAACGTTTTTGAGGCTGTTTAATTTAAAAACTATTGAATAAAGGATAAAAATGAATTTTTACAAACTTTTTCAACCTTATTATTTTTTCTAAAATCCTTCCAAAATTTTTTTTATACAATAAATTTAACAAATTTTTTGAATTTTGCCGAGGATAAATATTGAAAATTATGTAAAATTTCTAATATGTATTAAATGCATTTTTAAATTTCCAAATTGATTAGGTGACCCAGAAAATCGGCTTTGAAGATAGGAGTAAAATACTGAAAATTACCAATTTTTTTGATCTGAAGTTCCCTTTTTCTTTCTAACATTAACAATAGTATGAATCAAATAAATAAAACTGTTGTAGCCTAACATAATTGCCCCTATGTCTAACTTCTTATATGTAATCAAATCTGGCACTAAAATATGTTAATATAGTGCAGGGAGCAAATTTTTGTCTAAAAATCAAAAAAAAAATTATTTTTTGAATTTCCTAAAATGGTCATGTCGGTCCCAGACATTTGAGTTCGAATATTTATAAAGAATATTAAGAAATATATTTTAGCATTCTTCAAGAAATGTTTTTTTAGTTATACTAAACTGGATATTCTTTAATACATTGTAAAATTTTAAAATAAATTTTTTAAAATAATAAACACATGCAAGATAGCCCTTATTGTCCTCTTCAAAATAAAAAAAATTGTCTTTAGCTATAAAACTTTTTGACTTATAATCTTCCAAAATTGCATCAAATATGAAAATTCACCTTGCGATTTTTTTTCCTTTTGGCCTCTATCTCCGTCAAAAATCACTTCCGGTCATTCCAGATTATTATACCCTTAGATACTACCTCCATGCAAAATTTCAGCCAAATCAAAAGGGGTACCCTTCCCGGACTTGTTGAATTGAGGTGGAATTGACCAAATATATCTCATTTCAAGCTTATATACATTTTGCAGTACATCCAATTAGTAAAAAGGACAGTTATATATAGCCGCCAAGGCCAATTAATATATGACAGACAATATTTAAAATAGCTAACGCGATTTATAATATTATAGTAAACCTTAAGTTAAACATTTCAATTAGTTATTTAAGGCCACAGGCCGTTTAAGCAAAACAAATGTATATGATTATATCAATTACCAACACCTACAATATCAAAAAATTATCCCTATAATTAAAGTATAAAAATATATGACAAAACCATTTTTTAAGTAACCTTCATATTAGGTCATATGAAAAATTTTATATAATTGAAGGCCATAAGTAACCCACTCTAAAACATTTGTTTTATTACGTTAAAGAGCTAAGTAGTTCTTCATAATTCTTGATCGGGCTTTTACCTCAACCTTTTCTTCCCTATACTTCTCGCTCACCCCCTTTCGAATTATTTTGGCTCGCTTACCTATTGATTGGCCCTTTTAAATTATTGGTTTTATCCCCAAAGCGGAAAAATTTAGTCTGAAACGCAAAGCTCAGGTGTAAAAAATAATTTTAAAAAATTTAGTCTAAAACGTAAAGGCCCAGGTGTACAAAAATTTAAAAAAAAAATTTAGTCTAAAAGGCCCAGGTGTAAAAAATATATTAAAAAAAAAATTTTAGTCTAAAACGGAAATGCTTTGGTGTAACAAAAATTTCTTAAAACATCAAAGGAATGCCGAAAATTCGATTAAAATCAAATTGAAAAAAAAAAATTAAACATCAAAAGGACACCGAAAACAATTTAACCCAAAAATAAAAATAGAAACTTATTTTTCCAGCCAAAAATGATTAATGATGCGGGCCTTTGCGTTTTCTGTCAAATTAAGTAAAAATTACTAAAACGCAAATACCCCAATAAAAAACGCAAAAATTAAGGGAAAATGATTGATGACTTTCGATATTTGCGTTTTGGGTATTTGCATTTCAGACCCACCCTACGTTTCCTGTTAAAATTTCGTCTACTTGGATCCATATAAGAAACCAATCTCTTCAAGCCTAATTAATTGTCATCTAATTCCAACAAAGGTAGAGGTGCATGGATTTTGTGACGCCAGCCTGATCGCTTATGATGCTTGCGTTTACTTAAGAACTCGACAAAACCAATCAACGCAGGCTAATATGCTCAAAATTACGCATAGCTCCATTAAGAACCATATCCATTTTCAAACTTGATCCATGTGGAGTTCTAATATTAGCAAAACTTCTTAAATTAACGCTCTTGAGGTCACACCGCACACACTTTTCTGCTGGTCAGATTTTACAATGGTGCTATCATGGTTCAAGGCTACACCCAAGCAATGGAAAACATTTGTATCTAAGAGAGTCTCAAAAATTTAACGGATCACTAAGGAATGGGTTTGGAACCACATTAATACCACAACCCTGCAGACCTTTTATCGAGAGGATATTCACCCTGTCCTCTCACAAGCTCTGATCAATGGTGGAATGGGCCCGCGATCTCACCGAATAAGGATAACAAGTTTCACACAGTCCGACCAACAAATTCCTAACAAAACAAAAAATCATCGCATTAATTTCAAATATCGAAGATTTTATCTTTCGCTACACCATATATTCAATAACAACTTAGATATTTGACAGAAATGATTTAGAACAGACTTATATGTAATGTGACAATCCTGTAAATTTTGACCGAAAAAAATGTAAAAATAAACGGGAAATTTGGAAAATAGGAAAAGGAAGAATTATATTCAAAATGGGAAGAAATGATCTGGAAGCAGGCTTTTATGTATTGTGACAACATTCCTGTCAAAATATTGATCGATAAAATGTAAAAATAAACAGGAAAAATTATTTCGGGAAAATATTGATATTTAAAATTTGAAAATATCAACTAAAATTACATCTTTTAATCTGTTTAGGTAGTGAGAGAAGGCTTATTAAGTGAGATTTTCGGGGGAAAAAATAATATGGATTTTAAAAAATATAGATATGTGATAGGAGGCTCAAAATTTAGGTATGTATGTGATTTTAAATGCCACATCTAAAAAAAAATAAAAAATAAAATTTCGTCCACTATATTTTGCCCAAAAAATAAAATTAGGGCGATAAAAATATAAGCAAAGGGTTAAATTTGAGGGTTATATTATTTTTAATGCCAAATCAGATAAAAGCAAAAAAAAAAAATATAAAAATATAAATTAAAATGCTTAGAACTCGAGACCCATATAACCTAGGGGTATAAAAAATAGATAACACCCTATTCTCACTTCTACAGAATCTACATATAAAATTGGGAATAATTTTAGCCGTTTTAGAGGAGTACGGCAACAAAAAGTTTCAAAAAGTATGAGACGAGATTTGTATAGATAGATAGATAATATATTTCGTTTTTTGTATTTTGCTGAATAAATAACAAAGTGTGTGAAAAAAATGCATATATATGTAAATCAAAGAACACGTGTTTCTCTTTAAAATATAATTAATATAATTTAAAAACTTAAATTGAGATATGGGGGCGTTTAGACTCGTTTCATTTTTTTGAAAAATTTTAAATTTTTTGAAATTTTTTTTTTTTAAATTTATTAAAAACTTTTCTTTCAGAAAAACTATTTAAATGCAAATATCAAAATGGCGACTTTTTGTAAAAAAAGCGTTTGTTATGAATTTATTATAATGATGTAATTAAAAAACAGAGAGGATGAATAAAAATAAAATGAATCGGATGTAAA